>VXBT01007521.1:508164-722796 GCA_013400235.1 Oriolus oriolus
ATTAATGTATTTTTTCTTTTTTTTTTGGGGCTTGCTTTTTTTTTTTTTTTTTGGTGTGGACTGCAGAAGAGAAGCTGCTGTTCCCATAACACTCTGGAACAGCAACACAAACTCAAAGAACTGATTTATGCCCTATTTCCACTAAGTCATGCAAACTGGAAAGCTTCAAAAGCCTTAGCAATCTAATGCAAATGTAAGATTATTGTTGGAAACTGATTTCCATGTGTATTCAGACAATATACAGACCTCTATAAGCAAAAAGGAGTTGCATGCATTTATTAATGACTAAGGACAGCCTTGTTTTCAAAGGGGAAGTAAATAAATAATTTTGCCTTGAACAAGCACGTGTGGAAGTGAAAAGAAGGAAAGATTAATTGATCATTTTCTGTATGATGTATTAATGGATTTTCAGAAAAGAATCAAAAGATTCTTTGTATCGAACATTGTATCTAACAAACCCTGCATACAAAATAGGATTAAAACTGACTGTCATGATTTAACCCCAGCCAGCAACTAAGCACCAGCAGCTGCTCAGAAGGGGGAGAGAACTATAACAGTAAAAGTGAGAAAACTAGTGGGTTGAGATAAAGACAGTTTAACAGGTAAAGCAAAAGCCATGAACACAAGTCGAGCAAAACAAGGAATTTTTCCACCACTTCCCGTGAACAGGCAAGTGCTCATCAGGAAAGCAGGGGTCCATCATGCATAACTGTTAGTTGGAAAAACAAAGACCTTCACTCTGAACATCCCACCCTTCCTTCTTCGTTCCTCAGCTTCGTATGCTGAGCATGAAACCACAGGTTGTGGGATATCCCTGGGGTCTGTTGGGGTCAGCTGCCCTGTCTGTCCCCTCCCAGCTTCTTGTGCACTCCCAGCCCACTCCCTGGTGGAGTAGAGTGAGAGGCAGGAAAGGCCTTGACTCTGTGTAAGCACTGCTCAGCGATACAAAGGCATCTGTGTTATCCACATTTTCCAGCACAAATCCAAAACAGCCCCATACCAGCTACTGTGAAAAAAAGGTCATTCTATTGCAGCTAAAACCAGCACAATGGCCTAGAAATTAATATTCAAAATACATTTTATGTTGCTGAGGGAGCTGGGGTTCTTTATTCTGGAGAAGACTCAGAGCAGACCTTATTACTCTCTAGTGGTGAGTGATGCCTTCAGTGCAGGTGTCTCGGGGTGTAGCTGCAGTGTGAGCTGCAGGTTGAGCTCTGGGGGCCCGAGAAAAGAGGCCGTGAACTCCCGACCCTTTGCATAACAAAGGGACTGGAGACCTGTGGCCTGACCAGGTGACCAGGCAATGGGAGACACAGCTGGAGCCAGAGAAAAGCCCAGAAATCCCTTTGTTCGGTTGATCCTGATCTTGTTTCTTGTTATTCTTTTCCCTGGCCTATATTATGTCTTATATATTGCTGTTTAAAACTCCAGGTATCCACATACACTACATACAGTGCTATCCGTACTTTATGGTAAGAATATTGTAAAATTAGCAAAAAGCATAATTATATTGCATCATTACTCATACTACAACTGTGTTTTTATTCTGGGTTTATAGTCAAGACTAAAGTGCACCTAGAAAGAAGATTGCTTTTTAAGTAGGGTCATCTGTAGAATCAAGGAAAAAGGAGAAGCGTGTTTTGAAAAGCTACTCACAGATTCACAAAGAAAGGGGACGAGACCATTGGAGGGGTATGCAGATGCAAATCAGAAAAGGTAAGTAGTCAAGACTTCAAGAGGAAGTCTTCACCGTGCTTAGAGGCTTTGCTCGCACTACTAAATAAAACAGAATTACCTTGTGGAATCAAGCACTAGTGTGTGACTGTATGTATAATTTCTTTGTTAGCACAATGACTAACTGGCAAGATTTAGAATGGAATAGAAATATTTCAGAAATCTGGTAGATTTGCTTCTCTCTCCTTTGGAAAGGCGAGTGTTTAAGCAGATGAATATGAACTAGAGCATAGTGGCACATGTGCCTTCAGGGTTAGAAATTTGCCCCAGCCTCTTTTAGCTCCTTTTGCAGATGTAATCACAGGCCTCTGAAAGGGAACAGAGCATGGATAATCCTGTGACAGCGTTGCTATACTGAGAAATGGATAGTAACAAGTGTAGTCATTCATGGTAAAGTGTTGATTAAAGATCTGATTCCAAGCTTATTCTGCATTTTCAGCACTCCTATGAAATTCCATGGGGGCTTTAGAGGTGCCTTCTATGCAGTCCCTAAGGGGAACAAACAGCTGCTTTCCCTCATAGTGCACCACTTCTAAAGACTAATGGGATTTGCTAACAGGAGAAAAATAATTTGCACCTGTCTATGCCATCTTCAGAGCATCTGGTCAATTTAAACCAATTTACATCAATATTCAAAAAGTGTGAATATTGATGTAATATTACACTTTGAAATTGATCCATTCATTATTTATAATGGATGTTGCTATGTGCCAGTTTCTTTATAGACTGGCTAGAAGGAGGTTTACTTGTTCTGTTGACCAACAGTAGTGTGGGAATTCTGGATTTTTCTATAAATGTGCATGAAGAACACACTTTCCCACTGAAAAAAAAGCTGCTGATAAATGAATGAAATGAAAATTCTGGTTCTAAATTATTTTTGTGCATACAATTTTTATTGGGACACAATAGTCTTGAAATATTTTATGAAGTTAAGTTTCACAAACAATCGCCAGTTTCTAGGCATTTGGAATGAAACCTTCCATCTGAAAGATTTGTCTTAGCCTAAATTTCACTGGAAATCTTCAGTAAACAGTGCATGGCCATTTTCTAGTACAAAGCTGAAGAAAACTGCATTTTCCTTTCAAGTTAAAAACAAGTAAAAGAATTGCAGTCGTGTTGCTGTCAAGCTTTAGTAACTCAGTATGGAAAAGGTGACTTGACATTTGGCACCAGAGCAGGACTGCATTTTGAGTGTGCCATTTACCAGCAAGTATCTGTGAAACCTACTGGCATAAATTGAATCCGTAGGGCAGATCAATATGCTGGATGAAAATCTGTGATTTGTTCTATGAAGTGTGTATTATGTCCAAGAGCAGAGGCTGTGTCGTGGATGAGTTGCCAATCATTTCTTCAATGCTCTTAAACATCAGGAGTATGTCTAATGATTCTTTGATTTTTGTTTGGTTTATTTTTTTAAATCAGAAGACACGTTCATCACTAAGACAGCAAAGTCAAGTGCTGAAAAGTTAGGAAATGATAGGGTTTATCTTTATTTGAAGCCTTAACCAAATACACATATATTAGGAAGCTATTTTGTTTTGTGTGCTTACAGTGTTTTGTTTAGGTGGGATATTTCTTTCATTCAGTGTTCCTGGTAAGCCTGGTGAATCATCAGGGTGATTCTGAACCCTAACGCACAGAATCACTAGTAAACTTAGAAGATATGTAGTGACAAGACAGGGCACAGGAAGAGTACTTAATGCTGATTGCCTTAGTACTATAGTGTGATTTTAGGCAAGTCAATGAAACCATGTATTTTCAGTTATGATCCCTGCGAGTATCTAGACTCTTAATCAACAGCAAGTCTGGGCTTACACTGAGGCCCACAGAGATCCATGAGATCTTCTTCAAAGCACCCTTCTGACTTCCTGGAAATTTCACTGACAAAACTGAAAAAAATGAACCTCAGATTAATTAACTTAATTAACTTACTCATTAGCTGGTTGCCTAGTTGTTTGTCCACTTCGAGCCAAGAGTAGGAAACAATGCACTGAAGGATGGAGCCCCCCAGAGGTGTTTTGTCTTAAGCGGGATCATTACATGGGTAAGTGTATTGAAGTGTACTTCCAGTAGGAGACTGACTCTGGCATTTCCCAACTCACCAGGCCTTAATTTTGCAACTCTTGAATTTTATGAGCATTGTGAAACTGACAAATAGTGTGGAGCTTTATAATTCAAAGGTAAAATATACTCAAATGAATAATTTTATTATAGTTTGCATTTTATAGAACAAGAGCTTTTCCTACTTTTTTTGCAGGTTTGTTGGGGTTTTTTTGCAAAAGTAGGAGAATGATTATTTTCTTTTCTTTCATCCTTTGCTTGTTTTCTCATTTAAGTTTGGACACCATGTGAGATCTCCTTTTTTCCATTTGTTTGGTGCCATTCACAGTTAGTTGTCCTGATCCTTTCTCCTTCCAAAACTTTCAACTACTCAGCAGTTGCAGTATTCATTTTCCAACTGATATATGACAGCTTCTGCTCTGCAGTGTTAGACAATATCATTGCAGAAGAATATCAAGAGAAAGCCAGTGAAGAGAAGATGAAAATAGTGAAGCAAAGAAGAGAGAGGAAGATGAGGCAACTGGTGCCTGCCACAGACTGGGTCCTTCTCAGTGTGCCTGGAGAGTAATGGAATAGTGCCAGGCAGTGAAGTACTGCAGTCTTAGGCAGTCCCCTCATTTCCCTAATAATTGTTGATTCTGTAAGAATAAAGACTTAGCTTAAGATACACTGGCTTTCCTACCGGCTGACCTTGTCTCCCTTTGTGTGAACAACTAATTTGTTGCTTGTTATTTATCTGTATTTCAACTGATTCTCAAATTGCTTTGATTTTTTTCCTTTGCTAGTTAGAAAGTCTGTGTACTGAAGCATAAGGTGAAATCTCATCTTTGGCAGTTACTTGGAGACTTTCAATAGTTCTCCTCAGTAGTTCACTGTACAAGCATGATCACCCCATTGGGAAGAGCCCTGTCAGGTTACAATAGCTAGTTTCTCTAATTCATGCCTGCCAAGCCTGTTCACTCAGCAGCAGGTGACATTTCAATGAGAGTTTGAACAAGTCTCACTATTAGGCAGCATCTTGTTGGTTCTCTCATTATAGCAAGATCTGATTTCCTTCATTAGCTAGAAGACTTCTACTTTTAGTACAAATATCCAAGAACCAGTAATAACTTCAGACTTTCTAAACTGGTTGTCATGCCCAATCAGAATTGGTTAGATTGCTTACTGGGAGGAAAGAAAAAAAAAGAAAAAAGAAGAAATTTTAAAAATCCCCAAACAAACAAAAAACCCTCCTCCAAACAAACAAAATTCCCCTTCAACTAATTTAAATACAGGACTTGCTTTTTCATTTGTGGGTTTTCATGGAGGTTTCAGGACTTTGAATATTATTGTGAACACACTCCTGTGAAATACTGTATCCCACTTATCTCATAGCCTTGAGACTGACTTTGTGG
Source organism: Oriolus oriolus (assembly GCA_013400235.1). Classification (NCBI taxonomy): domain Eukaryota; kingdom Metazoa; phylum Chordata; class Aves; order Passeriformes; family Corvidae; genus Oriolus; species Oriolus oriolus. The sequence continues at coordinate 513,354 of VXBT01007521.1, forward strand.
TATTAGCCTTTTCTCACTTTTTAATGTTCTATTCAAATTCTACTCAAATACCTATTAGCAAATGCCCAGATGCTAAGGACTGAAAATACTGGAAATAAGCTTCTCATAATATCTGATCCACAAACTTATTCCAAATAATAAAATAAAAAATAGTAACTATTTATTTGAAGGCTGCCCAAAATGTTTTGTTTAATTTTGTTTGTAGATTTTTTGGCTATGTGTCTTGAAATTACTAGCAAATTGTTAATAAAAAAATATAGTATTTTGAAGACATGCAATTTTTAAACTTTATTTTATTTTTATGACCAGACTACAGTTATGCAGATATTCATAAACAGGTATGTCAATAAAATTCAATACTTTTCTTTCCCAGAATATTTAAGAATTCGTTCCTTTATACTTCTCCCTTTGCTTATGCCGTAATGGTCCTCTGTTTACTATTAGGTTATAGAAATTGTTTAAAAGGAATTAACTGGGCAAAATATCCACAGCCAGAATACTGGTCTTTCTTTTTGTCATACCCACTCATATTCCCAGTAACCTGAGAAGGATGACATTTTCACTTGTATTGCTAATAAAGGCTACATCTTTGCTTAGTCTTCTTCCTTGCTTTGCTTCCTGAACAGAGAAAACAATGCCTAACTTTAAATTAATGGTTTGAGTTTTAATTTTAATTACTTTCTGATATGATACATTAATTCTCATCACCAACTGTGGAGTCCTAAGTCTTCAGAACCAATTCAGGTGAAGTTAGAGAATCTTATACCTTGCTGAGGTCTGGTGCTATAGCATTAAATTATTGGTTTCTACTGCCTTGCATTCTGAAGGTACTTTACTTTTCCTGCTGGCAGGAAATGAAGGAGGCAGGAAGGCACTAAACCTTAGTTCCTTGTAATTAAGATGCATTGGTACAGCTGAGTAAATCTGTTTCTCTCCACACACTATCCAGTTTTGGACATATTTCTATTTCAATACTATTCACTTGTCCCCTGTAACACTGTGGTTGATGGCAGCACAACAAATCCTTGCACATTTTTATTTGGTATAGCTGAAACCTATGCGGCCTACATTTGTTCTTAAGACAGAGTTCTATACAGAGGTGGTAGAGAAGTAGCCTGAAAATCGAAGAGTTAGGTTCTGTATTGTATCACAATATAATATTTTTTTCAGAATGTGTCTCCCCTACTTCACCATCTTGGCATAACTTTCAAAAAGAAGCTTGGAGGAACTGTAACATGAACCAATGCATGGAGATCAACTGAATTACAGTATAAACAGTTTAAACAGTATAAACCAAAACACTGATACTTATCTTCTGAATCACATTTGCTCAAATAATATATTAAAATTAGCAAAAACTTAACAAGACAAGGTTGTTTATTTATCAATATCTTATGGCACATGGCAATCTGGTCTAAAGTGTCTCATTATCTCTGTTCATAGAATAGTTTATGAACTTGCATGACACAGAGAATGAAGAGGTTTCTTGTAAAATTTGTCCCAATTTATGTGAATGCTAGTGACAAAAAATTACATTATATTTGCTACAAAATCCTCCTTCTTTCCTCACAAGTTTACAAAAATGAAAGCAGCTGGGAACAGAATATAAATTGACCTGCAGTATGAAAAAACTGCAATATAAACCAGTTCCTGGAACATTAAAGTTTTGCCAGATATTTACAGTTTACACTTCAATTTAAGATACTCCCTGGAATGCTGATGGTCCCACAATCTCAAAAGGATCTCCTGCTTTAGATTTGGTTTTGACAAGGATACAAGCAGTATGATGCACTTGTTCATATTTCCAGGGAACTGTTTAAATTCTCAACAGTTCTCCTACTATTTAAAAGTACTTAATATTTTTAATAAAAAAATTCCATATGTGCCTCAACTTTTAATTTGTGAGCATAACATATCATTTACGTGAGGGAAACTTGAATTCTCCTAAAAGAAAATAGAAGACTTAGATAAATATTAAATACTTTCAGTGCCACCTATTGGCTGATAAATTGTTTCAAATTACCATAAGCTTCATAATTGTGGACAAACACAATTACAGTAATTCTAATTTGTACTGAAGGTAAAATCAGCATCAGAGTCTATAATAATATTTGAAGACATTATTCCATCTCAAAGTATTTAATGTCTAACCACTTTTTTTTGTCTCTACAGAAAACAACAAATCCTGCTGGACGCTTCAGACATCATGGTGGCATCAGTGTTCTAAAGCATTTAGAGAATAGGTATTGTGGTGGGAGACATATGAGGAGGACAGGAAGTGATTAAAACTTGTCTTTTTAGCCTGACAATGGGCTTTTATTTGTCTGAACACATCATCTAATCAGTTTAGCTACAGTTAATTTCTCTGTAAAATTTCAGGCCAAAGATACTCTTCACTGCATCTCAGATTCCATTTCTGGAATATACTAAATTCTGGAATTCCATGGCATCTCTCAGCACTTAGGCATGTCATTAACTTGCCCCATTCATAATTTCATCAGGAACATGAGGAATACCATTCAATTACATGGTTAAAGGTAATCTCATGGTAGTTTTCTAGAGCAAAATTTGCCATTCTGCATGAATGAGGCTTATATATTTTATCATTTTTACAGTGTGGATGTTTATTAACTCTCCTAATGGTGTTGAGCTTAGGATTTTAGGTAAGCTATCTAGAGGCTGTGTTTATACAAGGAAGGCTTATTTGTTATATACATAGTTATGAAGCTTGATATTTCTTTGAAGAAACGATAATTGAAGGTTATTTCTTACTTCTAGGAATTCCACCCTTAAGTATGATTTATACTTTTTTCCTCTTTATTCTGAGGTTTTTTGTTTGCCTCCCAGATAAGTTATGTCACAGTAAGGAGATGGAATTATGACTCATAATTTCAAATAACTCAACTGCTTTGAAAACTGGGCTTGATCATAGTGTCAGAAGGGGATTTAGTGTCCCACACAGCTCTTTGTTCACATTTGCTGACACTTTTTAAAGGAGAGTCAGCTTATTTCTTTGATAAACTAGATATTTTAGATCAGCTGTTTGAGAAAAGAGCAGAGCTACACCTATGCCCAGAGAGTCCAACCACTGCAAACTGAGAATGGTCGGTTCTATCCTGGGAGAAGGAATTTGTCTAACTACCTTAGAGTTCACAAACTACTTAAGGTGATGCTTTAAGTTCCTTCTATAGTCAAAGACAACCTCTCCAGGTTGGCAGCTTGGAGAGAAATCCTAGTTATAGGACAATGAACCAGAACAGTAAAGTATTTTTACGAGATGCCTGTCCTGGATCAAGGACTGTACAGGGAATGCAGGTGACCTTAAATTTAACACTGAAACTTTTTAGGAGACTGACATTTTGAAATTAATCTTACCCTTACTGTCAAACCTTTTAACTTTGAACAGGTTCTTTGTGAAAACATCCAATTGTCTCAGTTTCTATTTTAAAAAAAGAAAAAATTGTCAGGTCTATATTACAAAACTAATCTTGGGATAATGTTGCCAGCTGGGGCAGGCAGGGCAGGACCTTTCTGGCTGAGGTCCCAGAGATCATGGAACTGGCCCTGGCTGTCGAGGTTCACCCTTCCTGGCCCATGGACAGCCTCCACCGTTCCTGTCCTCATAGTGCACTGACACTGTCATCAATTTGGCACTGATTTAATCCATCCTTTCAGGTCTTTTCTACTCCTGGCATTAATTTTTGCTTCTCCTTTCCCCTTATGCCCTCTCTGAATAAGAATGCCCTTTTTTGGCACTGAAATGCAGCTAAGCAGCCTGAAGGCTATGAACTTTTGGCCACAGACTCAGAAGCCGTGACAGAGGCTGAGTCAACAAAATTACTCAAGGCCTGAAACACATTTGAAAAAAGAAAAAATAATCTGCCCCGCAGGATTTGAAATAAATTAGGTTTTTAACAAATTACAACAAATCCTTGGCCAAAGGAGAAAAATCCAGGAAAGGGAGCAGTGTTTCTCTTCATGCTAACATGGTGAAAATAACATGACCTCCAGTGGAAAACTATATCCATTGGTGAGGGAACAATACAAAAGTGCAATATTTAAAGACAGAAGAAAATTTCTGATGCAGTGTTCCTCTGAAGCCCAGCTTACTCTACTGGTGGTTGTACTTTAATTCCCATATCCAAACCTGATATTATATAGGCTGAACCAGAAATGACCCTTAGCTGTAGAAGATTATTTCCTGGCTAAGGTCAAAATCATATAAGGACATCTAATCTTGCCAAATATGAGGACTAGAAAATAAGTATGGAAACTAATTTGCAATACTTCTGATGTTAGAAGCTTTTGCTTACATGAGTCACAAGATGTTGGTGCTGTCATATCCAGAACAAAATTTACATTTTAACTAGTGCTCTGGATAAAACCAAATGTGGACTTGGAATGCTATTTTTTAACAGAAAAAAGCCACTCATAACTTATGTAGCTTTTTTGATAAATGGTTTGATTATTAATAGATTAATTTATTTAGCTTAATTGGTCTCTAATTTCCAAAACAGGACAATTTTTCATATTAAATTTTCCTGCACATATATATCTGTAAATAAATTTTGTTGGAGAGTTGCCCAGGGCATCATCTCATTTTGGTGCTTCCGTTTTCCAAACAAAGAGAAACCACGTAAGACCTATCTTTCAGGTGAGTATTTTACTTTCAATGTTTATATCATTTGACTTAGACAGTCATTTCCCCTGTTCCATATTCAAATAATTTTTAATAATTTTCTAAGTGAAAAACATGTAATTACTATGATTAATGTCAACTGATGACAGTACACTGCACAACTAAATTGTCACTCTAAAAAAACTTTATTTAACTGAGTTTCTTGGGTCATCATGCTTGTTCAAGTATTATGAAGCTCATAATAAATTATCTCCATATGGTATTAACCATGTTCATGTCAAAGATATAGGTCTCAAGTGTGTTGATTTAAAATTTCTACAAAAAAATGTTTAATAGAATCAGTCCCTTGAGAACACAGTAGCAGTATAACTTCAGCACTAATTTGTTGTCACCAAGACTGTCTAAACATACGCACTGAGCTGCTGCTTTCTTTAGATAGTGGTTCTGGGCTGTCTCTCCAGAAAATATTTAGGTACAGTTCACTCTTTGTTAAAGATCTCTGAAACAACCAGTGTGCTACTTGGAAATAAAGTAATAAAAATTGACTAAGACTCCTTTATACCCACCAAACTGTTAATTCTGTGTTCTCTGTGCAGTTCTTCACAAAGATTATTGCTACACAAGTTAGGCTCAACTGCACTGGAATGTCACGAGGGAAAAAGAGAAAAGTGTGGGTTTATATTGTTGAAGTTTCATATCTATGGAATAACCTTGTATGAATCCTATGGTTCTATGCTTTTTAGGTCCCAGATGTGGCTCCTTTTACTAAAAACTATGATTCTCAATCACAGCCCAGTACTTGTTCTGTTTCCAGAACAGTTTTACAATGTCCCAGAAGTGTAGAATCACTGAATGGCCTGAAAGGATCTTAAAGATTATCCAGTTACAACCCCCTTGCCATGGACAGTCTATCACTGTTTATTAATTAGAGAAAGCTATGTTTAAATTTATTCCTGAATGTTTTATAAGAGGTGAGTTGGACTTCCAAGTTTTCAGAGACTGGCAAGTGCATAAAGAATGAACTAGACTTATCTTGAGAGGGTTATTTTAGTTTTGTCATTTTAAAAAAGTAACTAGATTGTGGGGTTTAGGTGAAAATGTTATAACTTTATTTCTGTTTTAAGTCATCTGAAACCAATCTCTTTGTTGACAAGTCAAATAATTTATTTGTTTTAGCTTAAGACATTGCAGTGTTTGTAGCTCAAAATTACATTCCCTGGATACCCGTAATGTGATGTTGTTGGTTTGTTAAGTGCATCCTGAAAAGAGATAAGAAAAAGAAAAATCTTAGTTATCTTTCATAAAACAGCTAATAACACATTTTCATGGTATCTAAAAAATATTTACCACAATTTTAAAAGATTATGTCAGGAAAAAATTCAAATTCATGGGAATGTTTCTGGACAGCTTGATTGTTATGTCCCACAGCTGTGTCACTTATATTTTTGTGCACAGATTTATGCTGTAGAATAGCAAGATAAGCAAGATTCCAGGCCGAGTGGATCCAATCCGATGATGCTTGTTTTCCTGTATTCCTTTAATTCTTATTTAAAAAGGCTTCCCAGTCTTCTTCTGAGTACCACCAGAGTGACTAGACTCCCTGTTATTGCTGAAGTGTCAGGTTGCTCAGTATTTGTACCTCATGGTGTCACTAGGATAATGTACCATTTGATGTGCCCACAAGTCTTTAAAGTAGGAATTATTTGGTTATTTAAATAGTAGCTTGTTTTTCGTGAAAGATTAATAATAATGACTGTTCTCAAGGGAAAGAAAAGAAAAATCCCTAAGCCTTTGGAGTGACTTAGACTAGCAGCTGGTTTAGTCAGTTAGCTTACAGCATCATTTCCACTGTAATGGTGTTCTTATGGGTCTTGACTTTCTTTTATGCCTGATTATAGACAGAAAAATGAAAATGTTTGGTTTATTAATTTGTATGACACAGATTACCCATGAAAATTCTCACAAGTGATGCTTTGTTGATGGAAGTATACTCTTCCTGGGTCTTTTTGAAGTATATCTTGGTGTATTGATTTAGCAGCTGAAAAGGACATAAGAAGTCAGCAAAAGGAAAAGCAAGCCCTAGAAAAGAAATACATATTAAGCACAAATATAATTTCTACCTGAATACATGCATCATATTTTCAATATTTTTCAGTGTTTCCCATATAATACTCTAACATTGTCCTGTCATTAATTCAAAGAAATCCAGTGCAAATTGCTGCAAGACAAATAGCAGTATCACTGCATAAGACCAACTTCAACATTTTAGCCGCCTTAAAGTCAAATATCTCATTTAAATGTCCCAATGCTTCCCTCCACTCCGTGCTCTTATAGAGAGCAGCTCACCCAGAATGTGAGTGAATTGACATCTGGAAGTACCTGTCTGTCTGTCTCTGTTTGTGTTTACCTCTCAGTTTAGGTTAAGTGAGATGGGGTGCCTTTCCCTCACCTTTTTCTACAGTCACCTCAAGGTTATTTGAATGAAATGAGTATAAGAGAAGTTCACGTGCCCTCCACTTTTTAATAACATATTCTATGCGTAAACACAGTTCTATTTTTTTCTGATATTAGTTATTATTTCCATTTTGTCATTATTTTCCTTAAAACCACTAACCTTTTTAATATTTTCAATTGAAAAAAACCCTTTCTAATATAGTAGATGAGAACCTTATTAATTGTAAAGGTGGAAGAAGTGCACAAAAGTGCTACATATTCACATTTTCATCAAATAATTGAAAATAAAAAAAAACCTGTTCTTAATATAATTATAGCAAAAGATAACATTGTATTTACTGTTCTTTTTCAGCTGACAATTCAATCCCTTGTTGACTAAAATCCTCTACCTAAATAGATCCACAATGACATATTTGGGAATCAGTCTTTTATCACTCACAGTGATGGAGCTTTTGCTGTGAAAGCTGTGATGATTAGTGAAGTACAGCTTGACTCTTTTCAAATTTTGCAATGTCTTGTAAAATAAGAGAAGATTTATTTTATATTTACACATATGCTTTGTAATTATTTAATCAACCAAATCAAAATTTTACAAATGAAAAACATTTGTCATTTCATTATCCACCGTTTGAGGCTGAAAAGGCATTTGATTATCATAACTGAGTAATGGATATTAGCTACAGTGGTAATCAAAATAAACACAGAGCATTTATATAGCATCTTTGCATAGTCCTTTTCCAAATTATATAATCCATGTACAAACTGCACATGAATAAAGTGCTAAGGTTAAACAAACAAGCTTTTAATGATCAGCAATGGTGAAGTCAAGAGGTTTCATCCAGACATATGTCTCAAAGAGTATGGGACCTCTTTAACTTAAAAGGCTAAACATTAGATTATGTCAGTGTTAAGTATTTCTTGTCTCAGTTCTCTAGAGTCCCTAATTTTTTTTTAAAAGGTTTAAAAGCTTGACTTGTTCACTCCCACTCCACATAGTGTTCTACAGAATCCTTTCACGTACTCATGAGATGCTTTCCAGTGGTGTGTGATTAGTGTTAAAGTCTACTTGGCTTTGTACACAAACATGAAAGACACAGTTATATCAGTCTGCAACTTTGCATTAGAAAATCTGGCTTGCTTATGATGGCATTTGTTACACTAGTTTCCAGTGTCCAGGTTTTTTCTCTTTTTATTTCTGATTAAATTGCAATATCAAAACACCTCATTTAGGAATTCCATTGAAATGATCAAATATAAATTTTTCTATTTCCAAAACTTTTGTGTAAGCAGCTTGTATATTTCATGCATTTTTAAATAATGAATAAAAGGGTATAATGAGTAAATAGCGAATAATTAATAAAGTTATTCATTTTTATTACTCAGAAACACATTTTCTGATATTCTGTTAATGCTCTGTAACAGTTCCTTCCAGTACTGTTTGAAACAAATAAAATGTTTTTTCCATTATAGAGGAGATCAAGAATCTGTTGCAGAAAGTGGGAATGTTGTGACCTTCACTTCGGCAGGCTTTTTAAAATAGGTTGTTGAATTTTTTTGTCTCAAATGCAAACATCAAATGCCAAGTAACTATGCTATAGAAGTAAAATTTTATGCAGGCTGAATCTTAATTGAGAGAGCGGAGTAATGTTTAATCCCAGAAATCTGGAGAATACATAGGGAATAGTTTGAATATTCAATGTTCCAAGTACCATTTGTTGGGCTACACTGTGTGCTGGAAGAGAGATTAGGCCTTGTTGGCCGAAGAGAGAGCCTCGTTCTCAGACCCGGAGGTGACCCTGGGATTACAGCCAGGTCACCGGGGATGGGCTGAGAGAGCATTGTGGGTTTCTGGACAGTGTCAGCCCTATGAGATGTGATAATTGCAGTTTCTGACCTTGTAAGGTATTGTTTACCTTTTACCATAATAGGCAATGTCTGGGAAATATTCCAGGTGATTGGGGGACACTGAGGTGAACATCTTTCCTGTTTATATGAGGTGATTTCCTGTCTTTCTATTGGTATTTAGGGGAATTTCGGATACACAATAAAGTCTTTGCACCTTTTCCACCATGCTGCGGAGTCCTTGCCCATGCGTGAATACTGCACCAATGATTTGAATATTTGTGGTATTTGAAGGATATAATGAAAATGTACTTCTATTGCTTGTTTTGTACCACATGGTTATGACTATGGAGGAATATTTTTCATTCAGTCTTGTTTTCCTGTTAGCAGTATCTCTTTTCTTATTAAGGTTAGTGAAGCCGTATAACATGTATAAACATTTTTCATATATGAAGCTGGAACATTCATTTCTATAAGAGACACTATTATATAGCCTGTGGTATATATAAGCCTCCTTAGAACAATCTAGGTAATTGTAGTCTTTTGCTGAATTTATGCAAACAGACATGCTTCACAGAATGGGAAGAGAGACTCTTCAGGAAAGCCATTATTGTCTCCAATATTTCTTTTGACCCTTTTTCATTTCAGAAGTGGCATAATCTTGGACTTAATCTCACCTACCCAGCTATTCAAACCCAGTGGACTTTAGAGCGTACAAGGAAATTCTAGGGAGAGGCAGTATCTTCAACATACCAATGTAAACTAAAGGACAAGATTTCAGGGTTTTTTCACTGTGAAACTGAATCAATCATTAAACAAAGAGAATGGGTCTACGTCTTCTGAGCTAGGTATATTCAAATAGTGCTATTTTCACTAGTCTAGTTTTTGGGAACTAGGTAAAATGGAAAATATCAATTTATTTCCCCCAAATGATTTAAGGACTTGTTTTCCTGTATTCAAACACCTCCAGAGAATAGATAGTAATACATTATTGATACTTGGTAAATTCCAGAACACTTTAAAATGCATCAACCATTGCAATTTGCGAAAACATTTTCTGCCTGTTTGGCCACCACTATGTAAACTTAATAGCGAAAACCATTCATTCGTATATGGGGTTGCTGTTAATACATATTTTAACTTTAACCTCAGAAGGGCAGGAAAAAAAAGGTTGTACGTTTTTTGAAGAACTTAGAGCAGTGGCATATAATCTGTAATTTGAAAGAAGAAGAGCTGGATGGAAAGAAGTGGAAAAGTGTTGTCCTTACTTTCCTGATTCCATTTTAGGGTTGGGGGTGGGTGGGTGGGGGGGCGGCTTGTGACATTCAAAATGAAAATATGTACCTTCTTGCAGTAGGTGTTATGCTATACTGGACTCTTTGTAAAAGTGTAATCAAGGAGGAATTTGAAAAAGAAGGAACTTCTTAAGCTGGTTCTCAGTGCTAATAATTGAGGAAGATAATGCAGAGCTCCCCAAGAATGTAGGTCTAGCTTTGTGCTCTTAATAATTCTAGGTGTACCTGGTCCTATTGGTGTATTTGAGGAAATACTTGTCAGAAGTCATTTACACTATGCTAGGTTTTAACATCAGGACATTTAGCAGTTTTGGCTGAATCTTAAATAAGTTTAAAAAATTTAAAAATTGGCTTATGCTGTATCTTGCCTACTGTACACTACTGTTGCATACGTTTTGAAGAAAGTAGCTTCATAATTGACAGATCTTTTGGTCATTTTGACTGCTTAATGAAATATTTTTCCCAAATTCCCACAAGTAAATAATGATCCTTGTGATGCACACGCACATATGCACTTTTGTTGTGGATATTAGACAGTAATACAGAATTCATGGTTTATCTGTCACAGTCCTTGCAATACAGCACTTCTTCCATGAAGGATCTATTAACCAGACTAATTCAACTCTGCCCATGCCTGCTGTCCAAAACATTATAACTCCCCTTGACAGAGGTATGTGTTCTAATGCCAAAACTTTGTCATCCTCATTTTCTGTCCAGTAATTGAAACCTGACACACTTTACATGCCTTCAATGCCATTAACTGTTGTTTTAATTCTAGTTAATGATTGGGTCATTCAAGATAAATCTTTTTACAAGGCAGATTATTTTATAATAAATTTAAATATAATACACAGTATCTTTCCAAAACAACTGGGACTAATGAAGGGTCTTAGTAGCCTGACTGACAGTTTTAGTTATTTGACCTCTGTATTAAATATCATGACATCTGCAGAAATTTCTGTGTCAGGGCCATGAGTGCGCCAAGGTACTGGTGAAGTACCCTGGCAAATGTCCCCTGCAGCCTTTACCCATGCATGCTCTGCAGTCTGACTTGGGGTCTGCATCAATCTCAGACCCTTGCCCTTCTCGGTCCTTCCAGAGTTATGATGTAGGTTTGCTGCCCCTGGCCCTGCCATTCAGGCAGAGATTTGTCTGGGGTCTCTTCTGTGCTGCATGGTAGCTCCGACCTCTGAGGTACTGGGATGAGACTTTCATCTGAAGAAACATGGACCTACCCCCTGACGAGGGTTTGCAGTTGAGAGCCCTGCAAGGGGGATGCAAATCTGAGGGGTAGTTATTAAGATTCAAGTCTCTTCTGAAGTGGTTTCTTTTCAGTCTAGTATATTTTGTGACTGTTTAGCAACTAATATTTTAGCTTGTTCTATTTCCCTAGAAGTGTCTTTCTGAACCATCTGGTATTCAGCATACTCTTCCAATGAGGAAGAGGTGGAAATTGATTTCCATCCTGCCTAAGAGTATTTAATTCCCCCACTAGTATGTGCCCTAAAAGCTGTCAGCAGAAGTTGGTGGAGATGTATCTTTTTCTTGTGTAGCATTAAGCAAAATAGGAAAAATAGAATCTGTTGCATATAAATTGTTAAAATAATTTGATGTGGTAAATAAACCTGAGTACTGAACACTGCATTACACAGTTTTCCACTGAGAAGGAAACTCTGTGAATCAGATATATAATTTCCAAGCTTAAGCTCTTCTCATTATTCTGCAGCTTCTTTTTTCTTTGCAATATTATTTCACACTAAGCCAGGAAAATCTTAAGAATTGCTCATTGTTCTTACAGAAATTTTTCACAAAGCCTAACAGTACTAGAGGAAGATGAGAACTGCGCATGCCTACTTCTTGCCTATAAAGATTAAATAATCAGGGCTGTTATTGAGGTTTATGTTCTCTTCATTCACAACACTGGTCATTTGGCAGTATTTACACACATCATGACTTGTGTGCCAAGTAAGGATCTGTAACTGTCACTGAATTCAACTGCTTTCACTGTGCTTCTGCTTATAATGGATCACATTCAGAAAAGTAGAGGCAATGAGGTATGTATAGAGAGATTTAAAATACAAATACATTTGGCTGCTTGCTGACCCTCCTGAAGGACACTGTAATTAATGGTGAAGAAGAATTAACAGAGCAAAATCCCTCAGCAAAGTGTAAGGTAGAAATGAGTGCTTTTCTGTCACCAAAACCCATGCTATTGTCCAGGCCAGGAGGTAAGCTTATAAAGTGGTTCCTTGAAGAAAATAAGTACTTTCATAACCAATAATGCCTATGGATTTTTTTTCTCTCTTCTTATTAACAAGGGAAAATCCTACATCAGAATTTGCCACCCAAATTTGTCCTAGTGTGAGTCTTCATACTGCATGACAAGCAGGTATAATAGCAGCCCCCAGAGAAAACTTGTTCTCAAAATGCTACATAAATTTTCAGAGATATTTTTGTTCTAGTGGCCACAAAGATGGCAGTTAACCATGACCAGGCTACAGAATATTAAAGAATTTGTAGACCTGGAACTGAATGTTAGGAGAATACTATGAATTGAAATGCTGGTATCCTTAATCTAATTTCTATAATGCTGATAGCTTTAGCCTTGAAAAGCAAAGAACTGTTGTTTTTATATTTGCAGTATTTTCATCCTGGATTGCAGTGGGGAAAAAAAAGCAAGAAACAGTTGTTTCCCAATATAAGAATATCAAAAAGTCACGTTCAAAATAAGCTCTATTTCTTAGTACCCTGGAATAGGCATCACTGTCTTGTACAAAGTGAACATTAGTTCAGAAGTTTGTTTTTTAAATGTGCCTACAAAATTAGCCAGAAATTTGACAGCTGTGTGCATACAAAATTAAGTGAAGTTCGATTATATAGGGGAGTTGCTTCAGGCAAGCCTTGACATATTTTTTTTCTATGCCTAGCAACATTTCATCAGAATTATATGTTATGATATAATTGTGTCTATTTACTTTATGTACCTATGAAATTTTCACATTGTAGAAGGTTTTTTTAGTGAGTATAGTCAAAAGAAGTCAAGAAATAGTCCCTTCCCAAGAAACGAAAAAGGTACCCTGGGGATTCAGAGCTGTCTAAATTTCGGAAAGTTATTATTAATATAGCCTTTTCTCCAAAGTGGAACATCATTAATACAAATAACTTAGGTATGTTCATCTGAATGCGCCTTACTAAGAAAAAATAATGGCTTATTACCATGTCTTCTGTTCTTCAGCAACATATGAGATTATGCAACCAGTAGAAAGGATCACACGAGCTTCTAAATTGTCTTCTTTCTCTTAAATGACATAGAATAAAATAAGGTCTTATGTGAGGTAGAATACGTTTAGAGTTATATGGGTTACATTGTGTGGATGACGGCTTACGGATGCCTGCAAATTACACCCACATATGAATGCACCTGTATCCATTAACAAAGTGCTCTAAAAATGCTTATTTAGGAACAATATAATACTTATATCACATTGGAAGCCATATTGGTTTAATGTGATATATTGCAGGTATATATATACATCAAGACACAAGCAAGAACTACATTGTTCCTTGGTGTCACAGGGAGCCCAAATTTAGGCAGAACCCTTGGCAATCTTCTACTCTAATCTGTTCCCAAGCAGGATTTTATGTGGCTGTGTAGCTACAGCCCCAGTTTGAACATGGCTGGAACATTTCCCAGATGAGAGGAAAAGAATGTCATAGCCAGAATTACGATCTGCCTAGCAGACACAAAAATAATTGTACACAAGTGTATACATGTGAGGCCTTTACTAGGTCCAGATTTTGTCTCACTTATTTATACAAATGCCAGATCTATGGCCAGGCAGTGTTGGTGTCTGCTGGGTATTCCCCCCATCCCACTTAAAGTGCCATCTGCTGTTTCATATATCTGCCAAGTATATGGATTAAGTCTGCTGTTTCCCATTTATGTCACGTTATTAATAACGGTAATGAATATTTGCTAAACGATAGTTGCACAGACTGTAGTTGTAAAATTCATGGTCACACATTCTTGTCCTTTCCTTATTTGTCTTATGAGTGCCAGAACTCTGGACATACTTTTCAATTCTCAAATATTTATTTCTCCTAATGATCCCTTCTAATGTCCCAACATATCATAGTGCTTTACAAAATATTACTCCCTGATTCTATGAACTGACTGCATGTACATACCCATGCATTTTCAACCTATGCAGGCACTGAGTACAGAAATATAACAAGCTTTAAATGAAGAAAGGATCTGGTAGGGTTCTCCTGTTTCACATATAATTTGAAGAAGCCCATCTTTTCACAATCCCAGCAGTAAAGACAGTAAAAAAAGAGACCTTCTCCATACCTGTCCTGGTATCAAATTTAATAACCCATTTTGATAAACAGTGTGCAGCATGTTTTTGTATTTTAAAACATGATAAAATGCAATTAATTTAATTTTTAAAAGCCTCACACAAGGATATTTTTTCCCCTTTCAATACATCCTCCTTTTAAATGCCTGAGCACTGAAGACTCTTACATCTATAATATAAATGAAGGAAGTTTCAAAGGGACATCCCATGTGTAATTTTTATGATGTGTAATTCAATTTCATTCTAACTGTGGATACTTGTGATGGTCGCATGATATACACTTCACACATTTATTGTGATTATTTTTCCACTGAAATCTGATATTGGACTTCTGTAGTGGGACAGTGCAGGGTAATCAAAAGTAATCATGTCTTTCCCATCAGAACTGTCTTTCCCAGTATTCCCAAGTGTGTATAAAGAGCCACTTAATCACTAACTCTCATATGTTTGTTGGAAATTTCATTTTTTGTTTCACCTTGAGAACTACAGTGAGGTCAACCTCCTCAAGTACAATTTTATACTTTGCCATAATAACTTGAATATTTTTAAATCTTCATATGAGATCAGAGCAAACTCTAAATATGTCTGTCGTTAGACCAATACTCTTGATTTTTTCCTTGTTTTCTGACAGTTCTAGTAGCTTGTAATAAACTTTTGGATAGGATTTAGTAGCTAAAGCAGACTTAACTAAGACCAGGTCTCTAAAATCAAAACCAGAGGAATGAAAAATGCTTAGCCTTGGAGGTGTCACAGGTCCATGAAAGATTTTCTTTTCATATGCAGGACTTTGAAGTATTCAGGAAATTATCAGTAAGTTATCCAGCCGTTCAGGGGTCTCCACAGTTTTTCCTAGTGAGCTTTAACCTAGTAGCTGTTCTCAGGGAATGCCTTATGCACTTCCACATGGAATAATGGAATTGTCTGAGTTGGAAAGGACCTTAAAGATCATCCCGAACTTCTCCATACAATCTGTTCCATTGCCTCACCACTCTTACAGTAAAGATTTTTTCCTAATATCTAACCCAAATCTCTCCTCTTTTAGTTTGAAACTATTTCGTTCTGTCGTGTCACAATCTGCCCTTGTAAAATGGCATGAGAGGACATTGCACAGATGGAGGGATATGCATTTGGCCAGACTACTTGAATTCACATTCCTCTTTTGACCTCATTGTGAATTGCCCTGTTAGGCTGGAAAATACCCGTGAAAGAGGGGGTCTTGTTGAAAGCAAAGAGAAAGTGCTGAATTTCACTGGTCAGGCTGGTTTCAGAGCTACACGTATCAAAGAAATACTAAAAAATATCACCATATCCCAAGAGAGGAAACACACAGACCTGAAAATCATGATCCTCCTCCTGCCCTTTGCCCTCTGTGCCTGTCTTTCCAAGGCAGCACACCATGGCAGCAAGTGGAGGAGGGAATGAACACCACCACAAAGCAACCACGAGACAACGAGCATTGGTGTGAAAGCCACAGAAGACAGAAGTCTGTCTCTCACCATCTAAAAACTGGGCTGCAAATGTGAGACCCCCACTGCCCTTGATGAAAGGTTACACTTTTAACCCCAGGAGGGTGCTGCAAAATAACGAGAAATTCTCCCATGCATTCAAGGGACAGAATGAGGGTCCATGACTTGTCTTTGATTTTCTTGTTGAGCAGTGCTCAGTGACAGCTACTGATGATTGCATGCTGCTATGTCACCTCCCACCGTATGACTGCTTTAAACTTTTTCCCAAGGCACCTGGAATCCCTTTGGGATCCACTGGGGAGTCTAAATGCCTAATTTTGGACTCCAAATCACAGTTCGAATCTGGCATTTTTCCTTTGAGTATTTTTCTCATAAGAGATGCTTACAAACTGATACAATGTCCTGACTTTCCTTTCTTTTTTTTTTAAACCAATGGAAACAACATATATGACTAGTTAAAATTACAAGAAAACAAAATAATAAAGGTGATCTAGCTTTCATCTCTCTATTTCTCTACATATGAAGCACACAAAAATATTTTTGGGTGTTGTTTTTCAGCATACAACTTCTTTCGGACAGCTAAAGAATGATATAAAATTACTTAGCGTCCAAAGAAAAAAATTATACATATATAATACTTAATTCTGAACCTTAAAGATAGCTAAAAATTAATGCAAAATTGCTTAGTGTCCAAATAAAAAAAATAGGTACCTATCATAATTCAGAATATTTTAAAAGCATTAAAAATTCAGATTTGGAACATGGGTCTTGTTTTCTTATTTTGGCAATGCTAGCCTTCTAAATGTGATTCTGTTTGTGTATTATACATATATATACATATATGTCAAGTCACAGAATGGTGATTTCTAAAGTAAATAGCAACACATTCTACTTTTTACTGCTCTCTGCTTGAAAACTGTATTGACTTGCTAACTGAGTGTCTTCTGCATAAGACTTTAGAATTGGAAGTAAGCTGAAACATTTGAAGCTGCTCAGACTTAGATTTTAACTCAGGTCTATTTCATATAGTTTATCTCACTGGAAGTTAATATTTGTTTGTTAAATGTATGTTTTTCACATCCCAGTGTTCATACTCTCAATTATTCCAATTGTTCAATTCAGTTATTTATTATAAGAATGTCTACAGTGAGTACATTGAATAGAGCATAAATAAAAAATTAAATAGAGCATTCACATTTTTACTTTTGCATGTGAATATAGCTCTTGTTTCTACAATTGCTCTATATATTCTACTTAATTTGCAAGGTATAGTAGGAAGGATAATTTGGTTGGCTCGTTTCTCACCATTATAGTCATCCTAAACAATATTTAATTTATGCTATGTATTTCTAGAGCAAAAAAAGAGATAAACTATGCAAGATGGCTGTATAATCATATTCAAGTGTATTGGTAATGTAAATACTTCAGCATGAAAGTTTTAATTAGCTCTCAAGCAGGCACACAAGGAGAGGATGATGGTGAAGACAGTTGTAACCAGTTCTCAAAAAAGAGAAAAAAGAAAAAAAAAGGCAAAACTATGCTCTCATTTAGTCTAAAAAGGGAACAGAATTTTTCAGTTGTATCATTGTGTCCAAAGAGAGCTATTTCACAACATAGTGACAGAATTATATCCACTCAGACTTGCTAGATATATCAATGCCTGTGTTCCTTTACTCATTTTTGATAGCTAGTGTGTGACAGCAATACAGTCAGAGACTCTTCCTTTGACTGCAGGCTTTCTTAATCTCCTTGTATGACCTCTGATGTAGGCCCAATGCATGTAAAAATGTCATCCACTTGTTTTTAAGTTCTCCTTTCAACATTAATACTACAGAACTAACTAATTCTGTTTAATAGATTCTGAGAAATATAAATACCCCCCAGCTCATCTTACACCTTTATTTTTACAATGGCGTCATCATCCTTCAAATAAGTTTGTAAGCGCATTTCTCATAGAGAAGGAAAGTGGTAGATGTGGCAGGTGCTGTATGGGTGGTGAAGCAAAAGTTATAAGCTTTCATGCTGTCTTCATCTGGTCAATTTTAAAGTGGCAAATACTATCGAATATGTTTTCCATCAAACTTTAGCAGCTATGAAGCAATGAATACGGAAAAGCACACCTGCGATGTTTCTCATCACCTGACTTGGCTCTTGGCTCCCACCTGGAACTGTGGCACCAATTCTTGACCTTGAAAGCAAGCCACACTTACTGCTGCTGTGGGCACTATTCACCAGACAAGTCTATCTGTGCATATGGTCCTAACAAGCTGGTGTCTAAAAGCAGCAACCCAGAAAGAAAAGCACAGGTCATTTAACTCATCAGATATAGATTTCATGGTCACTGGTATTAAGGTAGAATATTCTGACAAATTATTTCAGTGTCTCTACCAGTGTGTCTCTTTCTGCTTGCATTTCTCTTTTAATTTCCTCTTCTCAGTATCAGTTTGACAAATGTTTGGTAGGTCCCTTCTGTGCCAATGAGTCATTCACTGCAGAATTTCTCTGCTTCTGTTTGCTTTCAGCTGGGCTCCACTCCAGATACATGGAAATATGTTCCTTTGATGCAATATGATTTGTTTTTCTGGATATCTTATTTGAACTATTGGCCACTTGTTTTCTCCTGATTTCCAGATAAATCTACCTCATAGCTAAGGTAACCAGCAAGAATTTATCAAGCCTAACGGTGAGACAATAAGGCTCAGCATACTAAAACTGAGGCAGATGCTACTTCTGCAATGCTCACACTTTGCTGGCACACTGGCTGATTGTGATCTGACTCTGCCCTGTTCCAACTTCCTGCTGCCAGCCCAGGAAGTACCAAGTGTGTTTCACCTCCTTATAAGTTGCAGAATAGATGAAATACAGACTGTATATCTATTTTTGTGAATGAATCTATTCCACAGGTTCAGGCCTAAAGTTCACAGAAGGCCCTTAGAAGTTTTAGGGTAAGACATATTACCATTCAGTGAAACCCTTCTTTGATGAATTCTCCTTATATGTGGAAAATTTATACCAGGGCATAAGTAATTTTCATAATTTATTGCACAGGAAATGATTAAAAAATTTTGCCACAGTTTTCAAAGGGTTTCAAAGAGGCCACAGAGATCCATCTTATTAATTAATCATGCTCATTGGTTTAACATCCTAGTTTCCTTTTTCTAGGCCTTTTCCAGCCTTCAGAATTTCGAAATCAAATGTCCCTAATCATTTTAAAGTTCATATGGTTGTCTTACCCTGAAAGAAGTAGGAGGTTTAAATTCCCTTCTATAAGAGGACAGTGATTGTGTATTGTGTCACAGTTATTTTATATAAGCTGTAACATTCATTTAAACAACCGTAAAAGGAAATCCCTAGTAAGTCCTCTGCTGTGGTCTGCCATGAGCACTGGTTTGGAAATATTTTTCTAATAAAATACACCTTATTTTTTTGCCTTAATAAGATTGTTCTCAATGCAAAAGATGGTGATTAAAATTCCATATCTGAAGAGTGCATATAAATGGCTATTTATCTTTTTGGTCTATTGCATACTGTAGTGAAATTAGATAAAAAGGTGGGAAAAAAAACCAGCCAGTTTATTTTTTCATAAAGCTGCTCAGAGATGCTGACAAGCAAAGGATGTGTTCCAGGAGTTGTGCCAAGGAAGCAGCTAGCTGATGTGACTGATGATGATGCAAAGACTTGGAAAGAAGAACAGATCATGAAAAAAAAGAAAAACAATCAAGGGAAAGAATTAGATTATGGGATTGCTTGTGCGTGTTTGCTTCTTCATGTCAGTTTTACAAAAGGAAATAACTGGTATAAGAAGAAACACTTACGAGCTGAAATGAAATGTGGATCTGAAGGCGGAAATGCCCAGTCTATAAGTAGTTTTACCGTTTCAAAATTACTGCAAATGTTCTAACTTAGCAGCATTTGTTGCTACAGAGCAACACTGTTGTTGTTTTACAGCTTCTGGTTCCCTTCAATACAGACCATTTTCCTAGCTGTGGAAATATTCATTAGCAAAACTCAGCCCTCTCCATTTTCCTTCTTGCCCTACAAAGACTCAAAAGGAAACCAAAGACTATAGCTACTTTAGCCCTGAGGACGAACATTGGTTTGGTTTTCTTTCAATTAAGCAGTTTAAATGATCGTTCCTATTAGCAACTGTCTTCTTCAGCAACAAATCACAACACATAAACAAATAATGCACTTACTGCAGACAGATGAACGGTCACAACACCTTTTAAACAGAAGTATCGAGTCCAAATTGTGCAGCCAATTATCTGGATGATTTTCTCTTAAAATTGACAATTATTCATAGTAGAAACTGAGCTGACAGAAGTAATAATCAGAATAAAAATGGCAATAACACTGTGGCAAATGCAGCCTGTATGAGAAAAAAATCTATCAATATTTTCTACTTAACATTCTTGAAGTATTTAATATCTGCTTGTGAAGAAATGTGTGTCTTGTAGAATGTACTCCAGTAAAACATTTTTCACCAGTAAAGGATCGATGTTATCCCTCATTACCATACAGTAAAATCAGCCCACAGCACCCACCATTATACAGTAAGAAAGTACCATTGTCTTGTTTTACAGGAAAAAAGATTAAATATTCAGCCAAGATCACACAGACAGTCTGCAGCAGTACTCAGAATTCTTGGATCCTGATGTAATCCGCTGCTCTGACACTTTGAATTCCCAAGTCAAAAAAGAGAAGAAAACCCAACAAAACAATGCCAAAGAATCCTGCATCTTATCCGGTTGTTGTAGGACCACTAGTAGCTAGTTGATTTTTAAATTCTATTTGAAACAAGATTACAAATAAATCTGACTCCAAAAATCTATAAACAGCTTAAAGGCTGGTTTATAGTTTCTCTTTTGCTATTCTATTGTATATCAAGGGACATTACAAATACTCATTGCCTGCACATTTTAACTGTTTAGTAAGTTTTTTGCATGATTTAATTCTGTATGCAATTTTAAGAGTTAGCAGCCTAAATACTCATAAAACTCCTGACCATATGTTCTCTTGCTCTTCAGCTTTTAGTATAAAATTCGAAGTATGCATTTTAAAAATATCTTTAGACTTCAAAACAAATGTTGTTGCTAAGTTATGAATAGGCCATGAAAACATTGTTAAAACTGTCTAACATTTTCACTGCAATAGAGAAACAGCAGTGAAATAGCAGAAGTGAAGAAAAAAGAAATTTACTTTTCTTCACTTCTGCACCACTTATTTTCCCAATTTTTGCACGATTATGTCCTAGAATTCTATCATGCTCCTCAAAATAAACAGCTTAAGACTCAGTCATGTCTTTGAAGGGAATCAACAATTAAAATCTAAAAGCAGTAAGAAGCTTGATAATAATTCAAGCTTTCTTATTTTTCTTCTTTATTGATCCATTTCCTGGCACAATGTTCTGTGCCACTGGCACGTGCATTTCATAAATTCAATGTACAAATCACTTGGCACTTTGAAAGATAATGTAGTTTTATATACATATATAATGAAAGAATTGTGCAGAACACTTTCTAGCTTACATCATCTGTATTTTCTAGAGATTCCATTTAATTTCTATGTATATTTTTCTCAAATAAACCCATGAAGTAATGACCTATATTGTTGGAAGTTCTTTCATACTAAGTTAACTGACCACATCCCTTATCCCCACCTCCCTATGCCACTTTCCAGGCAGGCACATCCTGGAAAGAAGGGAGGAATGGGGGGAGGTGTTCTTAAGAATTATTCAATACTTCCAACATAAATTACAGCAAACTAACTTTCACATTGGAGGATCTCAGACAGGAGTGTTGTGATAAAGTAGAAGGAAAAAAAAGGAGCATTTTGAAAAAATAACAATACCTTCTTTTCAACAATGTACAAATATCAGGCTTACTGTTCTTGCTTGTACCCTATTCTTTCTCAATAATCTTATCTTTCAGTGGTGCTTCTAAACAAAGTTAATATGGTTTCAAAAGACCCTAATTTATAACCGTTGTCATAAAGTTTTTATATGACCTCTTTCAGCAGGATTTATTTTTTAAGCTACAATCCATAATAATCTGTTAATTTTGCCTGTTTTCAATGGCTGAATCTTTTCTAAGAATGATAAGTTTTGTAGGGATTCAAACTTGTATTTTTCTTCAAAACACAGGAAAGATGTTCTATAGAAATGAAAGATGTTCTATAGAAATAAAAGATCAATCAGAAAAATAAAGACTGCTAAAAATGAACTCTCTCCAAGAATAAACAAATAAAGAATATTTACTTAGAAAAATTAATTAGAAATGTTTGATATTTGAGTATTCACAGTATGTGTTTGAAATTAACTAAGGGATGACAACATGGCCAGTGATTTCCTTAAACATAAGCATGGCTAAAATGAGATCCAGTATATTTTTTATTGCAGTATGATATCTTTACATTTCTGTGATAACTTTATTTCCTGAGCTAAACAAGATAAAATCTGCTCAGCTCCACTGAATCATGCACATTTTACCTTCATCAAAGGCATTTCGAATATGTATTGATGGTCACCGAAAAACACCTAAATATTCACTGTGTTGAATAATCAGTATGAAATATAGCTGAGTTTCTTGAAATCTCCTGATGTATTCTCAAACCCTTTATCCTTCATGCATAGCTGCTGGCTGACAGCTGCTACTACTATCAATCAAAAAACCTCAGAGAAATACCTACCCAAGTGTAGTCCACAAGAGAAATAACAAAGATGAACTTTACATTCCTTTTGCTTTTTTGTTGCCTCCTTTCTAATGACAATTGCTAAGAGGCTTCAATCCAGACTAAGCTATTAGGCTCATCTGTAATAACCCAGCCACATGAAGAACTTTGTGTCCTCTTTTTGGAGCAAAAGGCACTACTTTTCTGTGTTCTGTTGAAATTATAAATAACTTGACTCAGATCAGATAATTAAGCATCCCATTTCCTGTCTTTTTTTTTTTTTTTTTGAGCAGATGATGCAAAAATGTGGTGTTGAGCTATTTTTTCCCTTTGCCCTTTAAATACCAGTTGGGGTATTCATTGCAGTTTCCCATTTACTGTGCCAATTAATAGGAAAAACTATGACAAGCTTATGTCAAAGACTGACCTCAATCAAAATTGAACTGCAGTTTTTTTTCTGTCATAAAAATTAGAGGAGAAAAAGACATATTTTTCTTATTTAAGAGCAGAAATCTATTTAAACATCACTTATAGAGAAAATTACATTTAATCATGGCTGTATACAGGTTCATAAGCTTTTCTGCCACCTCAGACAGTGCTATAGAAACCAAACCTAGTAGAAACATCTGTGAAAAAAATAACAAATTTGTTGTGAATTGTTGTTCTTTTATTTAAGAAGCAAGAAGGCGTGACTGCATTTATGACCCCCCATATAGCTGCCAGAGGCTAATCAATGCCTGGTGAGAAGAGCTTAGTGAAATGTAGCCACACTACTGTTTCTCCTCAGAAGCGCATTTTTCTTTTCATAACCACATTAAATTTACTCATGTTCACTACAAATACAGGTCTGTTCCTTTTTTTAGTTATGACTCCCTTGTGATCCAGGAAAAAAATACCTAATGATAACCTAATCAAAAGACAAGAAGGTTAAAAATTTTAGACTGTTTTAGATTTTTTTGTGCTCCTGAAATTATCATTGTAGCTGCAAGTAGCAAGGCTACTAATTGCAATGGTGCTTATTATTGTTGTGGCAGAGCCTGCAAGGATGCTTTGAGCCATACCACATACCACTTTCACATGCCACTGGGGGAAATACGAAAGCAGTCAGGGAGCAAATTCTCATCTTCAAAATTCTCTTGTACAATTCTCTTGCTGGGTGACAGAATCAGACTAGAATATTAGAAGAGATTTTCAGGGAGACGCAACTTAACTTCAGGGCAATGGCAACTTTACTTCAGGATAATGCAGCTTTGTGGATATCTTTGACACTTGGTATTGTGCATCTGCTCTTTATTTTCTCTGTTCCCTGATACATGAAATATGTATTTTGTAAAATCTAAGCTCTGGTCATTGTTCATGGCTTGCTGCTCGCTAGTTTCTTCAGACTACTTTATAGTAGTCTGACTACTAACAGTAGTCTGACTTTTACTAACATCCCTTAGTACTGTTTCATTTTTAATAATGTCAGCAAATTTTGATTATGGTTGAAATTCTATCTGTCAGTGAGAAAGATTATTTTCAGGAGACTTCAGACTGTATAGCCATCCAAATAGCCAAATTTGCACCTTATGGATAAAAGAGAGCTCTCCTTGGATACTGAATGGACCACTGAAAACAGTGATCACTTCCTACTTCATTTGAGAATTCTTGAGTTATCCTGCTCTAAGGACCTCCCGAAAAAAATTTTTGAACAACCACCTAAATGCTGAGAATCTGGATATCACTGCAAAAAGATCAATCCTGATATTACATTTATTCTGAGTAATTAAAATTCTAAAGTCAAGTTTGTTGCAAAATTACATGGTTTTCTCTCCTGGAAGATACTGCACCCCTTCCCTTATGGGGAACTTATTCTTTTAGTCATGAAGAATTTTGATAAGTCTTCATGAGATTGATTCGTTTCCTCCAGATCTTGTCATGAGGTTCAGCAGATGTGCACTGGCCAGAAGGGGAAATGCCACAAGAATAATTCACACTGACAAGCTCTGGCGACCTCCAGAAGGAGCCAAGCATCAAAGTAGCAACTGGAAACAGGGACAACCAGGCATCCAGCTCTTTAACTGCCTGCTGACCTCTGTGTTCAACAGTGCAGACATGCTGTAGTGCCTGGAACGAGGTGTTCCCAGGCCATATTAAGATTTGGAAATCAGCTGGCAGCATCTGTTCAAACACAGGCCCTCAGACTGCTTTGGTTTTGCAAAGTCTTACTTAATTCTCTTTCCCTGAGCCTATTCCAGCTCCTGGATGTTGTAACTGGAAGTTGCTTCATTTACTTCCCTGTCCTTAGAAGACACAACCATGGGGGCAATTTTGACTCAGATAATACTGCTGGAGGGGCACATACGTTAATTTATATTTTTTATTCAAGATTCAGTATTACAGTTGAAGTTAAAACCTTTAAGTAAATCCAATATTTTGGACTTCTGTAATGTATTTTTTGATGACTTATACATATCCCAGTATCAGTCTCAGAGGACAGATCTTTTTACTTTTCAAAGTCTGTATGAACCCAAAGCTTGTGAGGGAACAAGAGGGGAAAAACTTCATCACTCTTATCAGATGGTAGACTGTCCATTTGGCATTCTGCCTGGAAACTTGCAAACTCAATTAAATGCACATATGGTCCATAGCAGGCAGAATCAGTCTTTGCCAAAACACATCCCTCTTGCAGGACTTCCAAACTGTACCCACGCTAGACAGCTTTTTCCACACAGATGATTTTTTCCACTTCCACAGCAGGATCAGCTCAGCATATTGTCTTCCCTGCCCTGGAAGGATTCAGGGAAGAATGCCAAGATGAACATCAGTTTGAACTCCACAGGGGTGATTTTTCTATTGAGGAGTTTTGTTGAGGACGACAGGTATGTAGATACCTAGATTTAATGAGCAGTGCTGGTAAAATTAATAAATCTTCTCAATACTCCCTGAAGCAGCTGCTCTATTTTGAAATAATGAGCATATGGTTTCATTATTTTTCATTGATTTGATCCCCTTCAGCTAAAGAAATATTTCAGGGGAATGCAAACAACTTACAGAATTTCTGCATATTTCTCACTCCTTTTATTTCTCCTGGCTAAACGGAAAGCTGACTAGCATGTAAAAGGAAGAGCCAGAGGCAGCATTCACATCCCTTAATAGGGGTTGTGTGAGGGGTGATGGGGCCTCCAACGATAACGAGGACTTGTGTGTGCCTTGAAGCTGCAGTGCTGGGAGGTCTCCTTAGAGGTTATGTTTCCGTGAAAGAAACTGTCTGAAAGAAACAAGATCAAGCTGGACTAACACAACCTATAAGCTGTATTCTATATTTAAAATTTCTCTTTAGAGGCAGGAGATGTGCAGGGAGGAGGCTGAGAAAACATCAAAGGAGCTTGTTGATCTAAAACATTCAAAATTTATAGAAAGAAGGGAAGTTATGAGTTAATTTTCAATTGTTTACAAGTACAAACCTTTCAAAGCACAGCAAAACATTTTACTTTCTTAGATGCTAGAGCCATTTCCCTGCCCAGCTGTTTAGAGTGGAAACTGTATTCAATACTTTCTCCACTGTGCATCCTGCTGCTGACGTTAGAAAACCAAAATCTGAAGTGAAAGTCATTTGCAATTTTTTTAATGAGATCCTTCTAGAAACTGATTTTGAGCAGCTGCAAGTTCATAGGCTATTCTTTTAAAGGAGTCAGAATAAATAAAGCAAACTTACATATGTTTTCCTTATGTCACTGGATAATCTTGGCACTGCTATTGCCTGGAGGGTATTAGCCATTCCTGGAAAGTTTGGTGACTGAGAGGGAGGTGCCATGTTGTTTAGGTCAGCTGTGGGGAAGATGTACATTCTGCTTCTGGTTTCTTGACTCTCTTCGTTATTCATTGCCATTATATTATTCTGCAATAAATGTATATTAATATGTTCCACTTGTATGTTTAACTTGTCTGTTAAACATGTATATATATATAAAATACATATATATTTGTGCCATATATATGTACAGATATACTGTATATATTACAGTTTTTGTGAACAACCAGTCATGTAGTAACAATCGACGAGATTCTGGTTTTTTATCTGAAAAAGTGACACCATATTGCTGAAAGTACCTCAGCTTTCCTTTTTTATTTAAATAAAATCTTGTTTTAAGAATCCCTTTGAGACTTACAGGCATTTTCCCGTATATTTTTAAAAAATTAAAATATTTTAAATAGAATCGATATATTTTTCAAGTCAGCAGGAGCTTTCTGACCTGCTTTAAAGACTTAGTATTTTATCAGGTAATTATTGAAATTGTGAAACAAACCAGAAGGATTCACTTCCAGGCCTTTGCCACATTTGAACAAATTATGTCCAATTGTAGATTCAGGCCTAGAAACTACAACACCAAAAGGAAATACCACGGTGGTATTTTTCATATACAAGAATTCTATGCTTCTTAGGAGAAGAAGCAATATGCTTCAATTTATTTCTAGCAAAAATAAAAGTAGTCTGTGTTTTGATGCATTGCAAATTGACACTAGGATCAGTCAAAGCCATCTTTTTCTCTACTAGAACAAGCAAAATAAGCTTGGACATCACAAAAAGTGAAACAAACAGTCTTTAGAAACCAAATTAATCTCCACTGCCCTTAAAATGTATGAGAAATATTACATTTGCTATCAAACTCAATTGAAAAATTTATTTCAGCCGCTGTGGTCCTGCAGAGATTGTGACAGGTGATGTCTACTCTTTATTTCTGACATGCTAGTGGCAGAGAGACAGATGAATGCAGCACCTCTCTTTCGGTGACATAATCCATACACTATTAATTTTTGTTGTTGTTCCTCTAAAGCTGTGAAACAGATGCTATTCTGAACTGAAAATCACCATTCTGATATGAGCAGACACAATCCCCGAGCTACCCAGTCAACTAATTAATGCAGCATAATTTAATAAAGGATGGTAATTACTCAGTTTTCCCCATCTTGTTCCCCTCCCTGCTAATGATAACATTATCAAGCTTAGACAGGGGGCTGTGAGTGTGTGTGTGTGTGTGTGTGTGTTTGTGGAGAGAGATAATTTACAATGGAAGAGGATGAGTAAGCAGATGAAGCAGCAAATGTTTCAATCCAGGAGCAAGCTTCTAAAATCTTCTAATTTCTTATATTAGAGGAACTGAAAAATGGCAGTGTTAAGTAGAATAATAGTGATAAGCCAGTTGTTAAAAGAGGTAAAGAGAAAGCAGATAAAAAAGGTTACTCTGCTTGCATTTATTGGTCAAATTTCATTTTTATTGAAATCTTGGTTAGTAGGCAAATGTATTTGTGGACAGAAATGGAAAAACCTTTTCCATAGGCTTTTTTCTTTCTCCCTTTTTACATCTGAATGGGCAACGAACAATGTCAGTTACAGCAGGATCAATCTTGGAAGCAGAAATAGTTCCTTTAGGCATTCTTCAGTAGTCTCACCATATGGTGCAAGTTTTTCCTCTTTCAAAGGAAGGTGCCAAAAGGTGTTGCAAGCATCAATACGCTAATCCAAATTTCTGAAATCTCATCCTGGCACATTAATACTCTTCTGAGTCTTTTAAAACATCCCAGAGGACTCCTAGCGCACCTGTATATCCTCTGTCCATATAATAGAATATTTAAGTCATTACAATCTGGTCCCATTTTCAATCTTTTCATTTGATATAAACTCAAAAAAGTATGTATATTCTCTTAAAGTAAAAATTTGCTGAGCAACAGCAAGTTATATAGTAATTGCACTGCTGGAAAAATTTGATAAGAAAAAAATTTTCCTAGAACTCAGATTAGATTAGATTAGATTAGATTAGATTAGATTAGATTAGATTAACTCTTCCTAGAATTGCTGTACTGTTGTTTATAATGCCTGGATTTTTGGCTTGATTTGGAGCCTAAATATCTCATTGAGGAAGGTGCTTAAATAATTAATTTAATTAATTTATTACTAATTTGTAGAATTTTTCAAATAATACTTTCTAATGATAAGCATGATAGAGTATTGCTTAAATGGTAAATTTAAATTTAAGAAATTATGTGTAAAGCTTCATGTTTTCTTAAGTTTTTAATAGATATAGAAGAAATATTTTCAGACCACAAAATATACTGAAACTGCTTTGAATTAGGAGCCTATAAACACTTATAGATTAACTTCTCATATTCAGCCTGATTCTGAAGGCACTTAACTGCCTACTCAAGAAGGAACAAGGACACTAGAAAGGATACTTCAGTGGGCAAAGAATTGGTACATTCTCTTACCTACATCACAGTTTTGAGGCTTTGTCTCCTGGGTCTCTTATTTGTATTCCTCTTGAGCCCACTCTTCCCCTTAAGCATTAGACTGCTGTAAAAGAACTGTTTCAGAAATGAAAATTATTTTCTATTTCTTTTTTATCTGTTTATGCTTGGAAGACTGATCTGAGGTAAAGTCTGTAGAGCCTCTTTTTTTTTTCATTTCCTTAATTTCAGAAAGTAAGACAGTCATGGCCATGCTGTGGCAAATCCAGATTGGCTGCTACTTACCTGACACAGAAGAGAGAGAAGACATGTTCCCCATCATAGCAAGGACATGGATTTGTAGGAGCGAATCCTGAGCAGAGCCACAAAGATGATCAGAGGGCTGGAGCACCTATTTATTCTATGAAGACAGGCTGAGAGAGCTGAGGTTGTTCAACCTGGAGGAGGCTTCAGGGAGACGTTAGAGCGCCTTCTGATACCTAAAGGGGGTGATGTGTGGTACAGTTTGCCCAGAGAAATTGTGGGTCCCTGGAAGGGTTGAATGCCAGGTTGGATTCTGGCATTTTGAGCAACCTGGGCCAGTGGAAGGTGTCCTTGCCCATGGAACTAGATGAGAGTCAGAGTGTTTATCTCACAGTCTGTGGGAAAACGACTGGGGACCCTGTGGACATGTAATTGGGGATACAGTTAGACAAGACTGAAGAGTTATATTAGCATCTTAACAAGAGTTATAACAGTACAGAAATTATAGGGTAAATCACAGTTGCTGCCCCCTGGATGGAATGCTGTTGGCACGACTTGAAACCAAGTCCATGATGATGCTCCACAAGGGGGATGAAATGGAGGGGGGAGCAGAGTAGAGACACTGCAGCCAGAGTCTGTGGAAATCCTTTCAGGAAAGGGAACTTGATGGTACTTTGCAGCTGATAAACATCATATCGGGAAGATAAAGGAATATGTCCTACTTCTGAGCCACCAACTGTGGAAAAATTCCTCTCCTTAGATGAATTTGCTTCATTAAACCTAATAATAATAATATTAGTGTACACTTCCATCCCAAAGTTACCCACCTCCAAGGTACAACCAACCCATCACTGGGCATGCACTCTATATTCATTTTGACTATCTTTAAAAGTGAATTGAGAGAATTTTACACACATCAGTGACAAAGGTATGTATGACTAGAGTCACTCGAGCTCCACCTAAATGCAAAGAAATAGTATAAAATGAATGGAGAATGGTGAAAATTCAGGGAAGACTCCATCCGTAACTGCTGGGATCAGGCTATGGGCTGAGCCTGTCTTCATCCCCATAGGGATGCCTTTTGGGTGAGAATCATACTCTATGCATGATGAGTATTTTGCTGAGGATTAGAATTTGTTTGCATATTCCTTCAAGTATATTTTAGCAGTCAGACACTATCACTGTCAATCTTTGAACTTTAACCTGTCACGATTTTATGTTAATAAGACTGTTATTCCATAAATTGTTAGTGTGAATCCTTTGCAGACACTGGCAGTCGCTGGCAGCAGGTAATACACCCTAGTAAAGAGGAAGACCTGCTGAGAGGGACTCCCTCATGCTGGTGGCACGTTTCCCTAAACCAGTTGAACTACCCTCCAATCCAGCAGGACTGCTCAGTTGAGGATCCCCCTAAAAGGTCACTGACAGACTAGTTGGGCACAAGGGTCTTGACTTTCCTGGGACACTTACAGACAAATTAAACACTAGGAGTGGAGTAAAACTTCCCACACTAAGGGTCAAGGAAGCCTCCCCTTTTCACACGACACAGTGATTACCGATGTGATGGTAAAATTGACAACATTGGACTAAACAAATGGACATCCGTGCACTTATAGCTATGAACACAAGAAATAAAAATGTAAATCACCCCACACTTCAATAAGAACCTGGAGAGAGAGCAGGTTAAAGCTTCTGATAGCAGAATTAGGACTGTATAATACAAAATGCAAAGTTCTTAAAAACACTTTTGTTTCACCAGAAGGTTTAACTTTCCTTGTCGTTAGAAACATGATAACAGAAATATGTACACAATAGTGATCTCAAGCAAAGGGAAGTCTGAAAGGAGAGATCCAACGTGAAGTTTAAAACCAGCCAAATAATCCTGGCTGCAGAAGATGAATAGTTCTTTAAAAATGATTAATGCCAATTTCCAATGACTTGGCTAATGGGAACTGAGTATACTCGCAAAGGAAAATGTGACAATTCCTTTAAATCTTAGTAGGAATTAAATTCATGAAGTGTTGAGTTGCCTCTCCTGTCAGCAAGTTGGAAAGCCCATGAGTGGGCTTAGGCCATGACTTTCTTTTTGTTACAAGGGACACTCTGGCCTGTCTAGCAGCACATATATTCTAAATTATGAACACCTGCTTAATAACACTCAAGTATGCACAAGCAGAGACTCTCGATAGAGAAGCCTGTCTGAGATACCTTACAAGTAAAACATAACTGAAAGTACAGCAGTCCCATGTCACGATCTCATAACCTTAGGAAAAAAAGTATTTAAATTAATATATCCCTTTGTTTTACTGTAATCTAGTCATGAGTATACTAGAACACAGTCTGATTCTATTAGCTGCAAGCAGAGCAGTCTTGAGGCTTTACTATTCCATCTTGTGACAGAACCATTATGGTATATATTAAACATTATGTCCATCTGTCATATGGTATATAGACAAAACCAGGAAGAAAAAGGTGCATTTCAGAAAGACTTTGGGGCTTCAAGTCATTCTCATTTTGTATGAGAATTAATGGGGGATTAGTGTGTGTGTGTGTGTGTGTGGTGTGTGTACGAAATCTAAAATATAAAAATCTCTTTGTAGAAAATATTTTAAAAACCTTTCGGATCCACTGAAACAGTGAAACAAAGAAAACTAAAATATTTTATAATGAAAATGTGAAAATAGAATGTTTTGAAAGTATCAGAACCTTTCCCCTTCTCACTTTTTCTTTTAAGAAAGAATGTATCAGGGAAGTAGAAACATTAACTGACATCGCAGTTTACTATCTAGGTGTTTGACAAGATTTAGTATGAAGATTTATTTGCTTTAGTTTGTCTGCCAATACCAAGTGAAAAATAGAGAAATGCAACCGCAGTACTTAACTATATTAATTAACTTAGACTTCTCATCTTTAAAGTCTATAGATGCATCTCTGTGTAGGATCCATGCTTATATACAGACCCAGTGCCTTCAACCAATTTCCTCTTTCTAAATTTTCAGCAGTGTCAGTCGTGCACTGTATGGTTACAGGGTTCCTTCCCCTCAGGTTTACTGACCTAAGCATTCACTGAAAGAGAGCTATTTGTCACTGCTAATATGTGTTAGTAATCACAGAACTTTTCTTAGTTTCTTCCTTAGTATTTTTTGCACTCTCACGTTAAGTAAATTGGTACTTTAAAGTAATAAATGCAAATTTTAAACAAGATTGGTCTGCAAGAGCAATACAAAATAAAGCAATACAACATCACCAACAGCAAGAAAAATTAGAGATAACAGTTATGCAATCAGGATCCTTTAGGGCCTAGAATTGTTATAATACCTCAAACCCATGACCAGAGTTTTGATATCCCTCTAAAATTGTGTCTGCTGGGCAAGACACTTATTAATAGAAATAAATAACAATATTGTGACCCAAGAAGCTTTAAAGGCAAATGAAATGCCTGTAGATTGAAGCAGAGCTTTCATAAACTCTGAACTCTTGAGCCAGAAATCTACTTCATTTTATGGCAGTGAATCTACGATGTTACCTTATAAAATTGCAGACAAAAAATACAAGTTTTTTCATGGGTACCAATTAATATGTAGCATGTTGATAGTTATTTGATAGCTCTGAATGAGCAATAAGAAATGTTTCAATGAAACAAAGCATCACTGTTTCACAATATGAGTATGAATAGTGAAAAGCCTCTTATTACAAGGCAAAGAATATATTAAAGTAATAAATAGAAGGTTGTCTCTCAAATATTCATGAACTAAGTCCTGGGGAGCTTAACTCTATTCAGTCCACAGCAACCAACATTACACAGCTAAATCTTTGCATGACTTGGAAGGTGGCACATGTTTTGCAGGAACTGTGTTGCAGTTGTTTTTTTGCAGTTTGTAGGTCAGTTTTAATATGAAATTTTGCAGAAGGAAATCATTCACTCTAATACTAAAAGTTGCTTTGATAGCACACAATGGTTACGAATGCAATTGCTTATGGATAACACAGCAGGAAAATACCTGGAATCTGGTCATAAATCTGGCAGAAGATGACAGACTTCATAGTTCTGTTGTTTGGTTTTTCTCTTTGTATCAATTACCATTATAATTCATATCAATCTATCCTCCTATGTTCTGATTTACACCCAACTGCTAAATATGGTCTTTACTGTACTCTTGAATTACCAGTTAGCCTTTTTTTGACACTAAGCTACTTATTATGGATATTATGGCAATGTGGGTAATATGAGGGTTTGCATTAAAAAAATAAAACCAAAAAAATATTGCACCACTGAGAGCCCAGGTGCTGTGATTCAGTGAGTAGATGCTTTCAAAAGTGGCACTATGCATTTTTCTGCTGTGCTTTTAGAATAATTTTACTGTGATCTTTGCATTCCATACTGCTTTATTGTGCTTAATTATCTTCTATGTTTTCTGCCCTTAGAGACAGATGAGTGGCAGTTCTTCAGTTCTTGAAATGGAGGATAACACGTGCATTTCATCTCATTTACTCAAAGCACAGAAGGAGGAAAAAATGTTATGGACTTCAAACACCTGCCAGTGACAAATTACTTCAGATCCCCCTTTGGAGCTATTAATAACCACTGCTGCAATTTCAGCTCTTCCCAAGTGAGGGGAAACATTTTAAATGAACTAGTGCAGTGGGTGGTGAGAAATTCCTTGACGCATCTCATGCATTTTTCATCATTATTTTATGCAATTATTTGCCAAGAAAGAGTGCAACAGCAAAGACTCCCTTTCAATTCCTTCAACTCCACCTGACTGCATTTTAATTTACTAATTAGTTATTCTAGGTTATATATTTATATATATATATATATATTTCTCTTTCCAAAGTTCAGTTTGCACTTGAGGCTACAGAGAAAACTGCCGAAGAAGCAAAAGTGATTGCTGGCAAACAAAAGTGAGGTTAGGACTTATTCTCTCTGCCTTCAACAGATATTGTTTAGGTGGTCTCTATAGGTTTGCTGCTGCTAGTTTGCCTATTAAAAATAGTAATAGTTTTCAGTCTGGTCCATACAGATTGTCAGCAGCAAGTACTTTACTTAAAGAATATTGTCAGCAATATTCATAATAACATGCAAAACTTCTGAAAACAGAATAATCAAATAATCATGCCCTTGCTTAAAACGTTACCAGATAGTTATATGAGGCAGCTGCCATTACTGTGGTATTTCAGATCTCTTCGTGAGGCAAAAACTGCTGCAAGTGCAATGGCAATTTTATATAGCTATGGAAACAATTGTAAAATGTTCAGTTGCAGCCAACAAAAATTTTAGCTAAATGCTGAGAAAGCATCAAGTTGGTTTACTGGCATATTCAGAAAGATCATGGAAAGTCGCTTCGACAGGTGGTGTTTTTGTGAGAACTAATTCCTGGAAAAGGGTGGAAGAGGTTAATCCTGGGTGTTGTGTTGTATTTTTATAGAATTTGTGTGTTCATTTCAGGAGCAGAAACAATGAGGCTGATACCATGACAGAAACAAGTCATCCTGAAAGACGGTTACACCTTGTAAAGCCTTAATGGAATATCATGTCTGTCAGTAAACATCCATGACCAAAACTATCATCCAAATCAACTGCTGTCCTTAGTGCAAGATGAGCTGTATTTGCTAGGCATGAGTCACAAGAGATTTATTACGTCATCTCATGTAACTTGCGACATCCAAAATGTGTGCACAAAGGAAACAGATATAATAAGGATAATCCACCTTAAGTCTTCTGGAACAGCAGCTGGCAGACAGCTGAGATGCTTTACAGGGGAGGAAATGACAAGAACAACCTGTGCTAAAGTAAAAGATCCCACTCAACGTGTCTCACTGTTTGACTATGAAAGTTTCTTGTTCCCTGAGCAATGATTGTGCCATGTCCAGGATTTGTCAGTGATTGGTGGTTCAGTTTCTAGTTCTACCCGTGCTCAGTTAAAATTCAGAAGAGATGCTTCTAGCCTTTGATATACATGAAGTAGGAAAAATCAATGAAAAACCTCATATCTGCACATTTTAGCATGATCATGTTGATTTTTAGTGGCCTTCAATTGAATTCACTTATGAGTGCAAGAACTAAGTTAATTTTCTCACTTAACCAGCAAGAACTTGTGTCTGCTCTTTTTCAACTGCTAGATAAGACTAAGATAAGTCAAGGAGCAAGTTTAGCTTTTCAGATCCTAGCTTAGAAATCTGGATCTTTCCCTTGCACCAAAGCAAGGTCACCATACTTGAGACCCTTCAGTCAATCAACCCCAGACACTTACCTTCAGCTGCTGAGTGCCTATACCCAGTATCTTTTCTGTGCACTTAGAAAACATACTCAGTTTAATGTAATTCATGTTTGTACCACTGACATTTTCTTTAAATTGTAGTGAGGAATCTGAGACACAGTTAAGGAACATACTCGGCTTCAAATTTCTTGGTAGAGTCGCACCTTTTCAGAGGATGGAAAAGGGATGGGAACAAAAAAGGCATTAAACAGCAAATTTTAAAAAGTCCTGGAGGTGCTCAAGGGAAAGCTGTAGGCTGTTTCCCTGCAGAAGACACAACCATTTTTCTTCAGAAGTGCATGAAGGGAGGTACTGAGGCTTTGGGCTGTGGCAGGTCTTAAAGCTTTCGTAGACACTAACCTTCAATTCAGATTCAGCCAAAATTTTGTCTCACAGTAACAGCATAATTACCTATAGTTTTGTGCACTAGAAAGAAGTCTTTCGTTTACTTAGTTTCCTTTCTTGTTTATGTCCTGTGCCTTCTTTGCAGCTGAATATTCCGCCACACACATTTTCATTTCGTGTTATAATCTGAACAGGAACATTATTGAATGATGAGTGACATAGAAATTATCAAACAGCATAAAAAAGCTTTCATTTATCTCATTGAGCATTTACTGTTGCACAGCTTAGTCTAAAGAGTTTTAAGAGTATAGAGGGGATCTACAGTATCTAGTCATGAAGTAGAATCATTGCATAAGTAATTAATTTGAAACTGGAGTTTGCATTTGTGTATCATTGAAATAAGGCAGAAATAGCATGGTGTGAGACATCTCTGTTGAATCAAGTTTCAGACCCAAATCACAAAAACCAGCAGGGAACAGTGGGGGAATATTGCCTTGGAAATCTGATTGTAAGAATCAATATCACCCTAAAAAATGCAAAGGTGAGAGTCAGTAGGAAGTGATGTGGATATTTCTGTGATTCTAGAGTTACATACTAAGTTTTAAGAACAGAAGTGAAAGATCCAAGAAAACTAGAAGTTATAATAGAAGTTATATTACAATAACAATATCCACTGAAATACATTTAAGTAGTATACCAGTCTGCTTCATATATTGGTGGAGGTGCATCTTTTGAGTATCGTAGAGCAAATCTCAGAGCTGGGAAAAAAAAGCACTAGAGGAACAAAGACATTGAAGAGCAGAGATATGGTGCTACCTTTATACCTGGTCAAGACAGAGATACTCTTCTAAACAGTGATTTAATCCACCCATCTCAAATGCTTGTATGAGGGATTTAGTCACTGTTAGGTCTGCCCATCACTGTGGACCAGAGATCCTAGATGAAGGGGTTGAAAAAATACATCATTTTTTCATTGCAATACATCACGGAAAAATCTCAAATAATAAAAAAACCCCAAAACTCAAAAAAGGAGTCACGCACTACACCCTCTGCATATTTAGTCAGCTGCTTTTTTTGAAGATGGGTAGTTGCAGTTTTTCATTAGGGTAAGATCATGCATTGCTTGGTAGGTTAAATGCAGCCAGACTCCTCATGCACGGCTGGAGAATATTTGCTAGCAGCAGGAAAGTAAGATGAAAGAACTGGGATGAAAGACTACACATAGAGAAAAAGGAAATTATTTTAAAAAATAGGAATTAATTTTAAAAGATTCCTGAGTTACTTTTAAAGCATGATTTATTTTTTCCCACGAGACACGTATAACATAATACCTAGTGTTTCCTTGTGCATTTATTTCCATTTATTCTTTGATTGTAAAGATTCACCTGTCAGCAGCTGCTCACTGAAAAATGCAAAGAAGTAGGATTTTGTAGTCACTGATATATTTTTCATTGATGTACATGAAGTAGGAAAAATCAATGAAAAACAATATCAAAATCTAGTTTAGAATATAAAAATGCTGTGTCTGTTCTCTAACCTAATTTACATTCTTCTAAGTGTCTGAATTTCCAGATGGAATGATGAATATTGAGACACAGTAATATTGTTCCTTTCAGTAAAGGACCTGAAAGACAGAAATATGTGAAAGTAACATTTAATCATTGCACAAGAGTGCAGTGTGACAGATATTTTTTTTTTTTTTTACCATACCTTTACTACTGAGTAACAGACATAAGTCTATTTCCTAAATGCTTGCTAGAAAAAGAAAACAAGAAATGGAGGTGCTGGAAATCCTGTAAGATTCAACCTTCTGCATGTTGTGTGTGTGATCTCATGTCTCTAGCAAACCTGAGACAATACCAGAATACGCAAAGTTTGTCAAAGCCATATAAAACTAAGAGGTGAAATAAGTCTTCAAAATGCAAAAGGTTGTTTCAAAAAGAAAAGTAATAATCACAAGTGATTATGGGTTAGATTTGTGTTGGATATTAGGAAAAGAACAGCCTATGCTATGACGATAATTAAAAACTGGAATAGGGTACTCAGGGAGGAGTACAGTAAACATCCATGGGTAGCACAGGGAATATCTGTCGAGGGTACTCTCATCTTGTTTTTTAAAAATAGGTTCTTTCAAGAGTGGTTTCAACACAGTTGCTCCTTCTGTTGGCAAGCAGTTGAACTAGATTGACCTCCCAAGGTCTTGCTGAGTTCTATATTCTGCAGTTATAGGAAATCCAGATTACTTGTTAGCACAGAACAGAAAAATGGTGTTAAACAAGGTGGCAGTTAACACACACATAGTTATTTCCATGTTGAGGTTGAATAGGTTACACGTCACTTAATATGAGCACAGAGGTATAAATGTATGCTTGACTATAGAGAAAATAGAAATGCCTACTATTTGTAAGAAAATGCTACTTTCATCAGAAAAACATCAAAATACTCTGTGCATTCTGATTTTAAAAGATACATTTGGTGTAGCAGACTTTTATTGTAGGCCAATAGAGCTCCTTTTTACTTACCTGAATGCATATCCTCCTTTGTGCACCAGAGAAAACCAGAGAGAAATATTGGCTAAGAAGCAAACTCAGAATTACATAGTCATAGAGCTGATTGACACCCAGGCAAAAAGGTTCCATGTGGATCTTGATTTTCATGGAAGCCTTACTTGGCTACTGTGATGTTGCAGATTCACTTCCAAACTATGGCATTGCAGAGCCTGGACAGTTAATCTATGTGTTTTCACAATAGGTGTGAAGACAACGAGAAATAAAATGCTCTTGTGATCGTGATGGCTGGGGTATAGTTAATTTTCTTCCTATCAGCTGGTATAGTGCCATGTTTTGGATTTAGGGTGAGAATAATATTGATAACACTCCAATATTTTAGTTGTTACTGAGCAGTTTTTACACTAAATCAAGGGATTTTTCAGCATCTCCCGCTACCCTGCCAGCAAGTAGATCAGGGGCACAAGAAGGTGGGAGGGGACACTGCTGGGACAGCTGACCCCAAAAGATGAAAGGGATATTCCGAACCATATAGCATCATGTTGAAAAATGAAACTGGGTGGAGTTGGCTGCTGGTAGTGGAGGGGGGTGGAGTGGGCATCTCAATGCTTTGCGACTGACTGCTTAAGCTCAACCCACACATTTTATCTTTTGGTTGATTCTTTCCCCTGTCCCAGTGAGTGAGCAGCTGCATGGTGTTTTGCTGTGTGCCGGGTTAAACTATGACACAGGAAGACCAAGAAAAAGCCACAGTTGTTTGCAGATGGATTTGCCTTCCACCTTGCCAAGATTTTACCCCATAGATGTCCAGCTTCATCTTGAATTTTGTCTTCATCCTCTTTCATCTAGTGGATGAAATCTAACATGTAAAATTATAGTAATATACTTTTAATTTGCAGAGAAAAATTAGAGAAAGTAGACTTTATATGAAGTTGGTTTCGAAATAATTATGACAACTTTTTCTTCCAAAATAATGTGTATAACCTAATTAATTATAATTTAATGAAAATTAAATTGTATTTATTAACATTATCGTATTTTTTTTAATTATGGCAGTCTTTAACAACTTTATTTCCTTGTGTCTGTCAAGAATTCCATGTAACATTGAGAGCAAAACAGAGTTTATACACCTTTTAATCTGAGACACAATGTCATTTATTTTAATTACCAGAGTTCTCTCCATCACTTGCCAATGAGTCTGCAACTTTATTAGGCTTGTTCTTCAATAAGGCCCTGTAAGCACTCACAGCACGGTGAGTACATGGATATGTTCTCAGGATCAGGCTTCAGTTTAGAAAGCATTAAGACAGTACTGTGAATGAGGGTTCTGAAAGTCTTCCTCACACCCATATAACTGGTAATTTCTCACAGTATGAGAAATTGTACTGCATCTGCTATTGCCTTGTTTCACACACCGAAATGCCAAGGATCTTTCGTTCCCTCTCACGAGAGTCAACAGCAAGTGTCAAGCAAAGAGTGTCAGCAATGGGATGCTGGAAGTACAGAGAGGTACTAGTAGCAAAAGTGCAAACATGCAGCTGTTAATGTTAGAGGTGCAATGAAGCCCAAAGACTGACTGGACTGCTGTGTTCTGCAGCAGAGAAATGAAGAGGTAACTCATCAGGCATGAGCAGCCCTGCTTTGTAATGGAGGAGTCTTTACATTTTCAGATAACACCTAAGTTTCCTAAAAGAGCAAGAATGTGTCATTGGGGGGCATTTTCATTTCACTTTTCAAATCCTCATTTAGTATGCATTATAACTGGAAGATAGACCCAAGAGGTTCTGTGCTGAATTATGAGCACAGATAGAGATTCAAAGAAATTTCCTCAGATTCAGTCCACACTGGAAATCTTTTGGTGTTCTCTCCTTTCCCTTTCTTATAAATATTATGCCAAGTTCTTCATGAGATGATGACCTACTGCATGCTTTGTGAGACCATTTTGTAACTTGATGATATGGTTCAACCACTTGAACATCTCAGAAACTTTTCAGATACCATTCTGTGTAATTCTGCCTGATTTTTAATACCTTCCAGGATTTATGGGACTGTGAAAAAGGACGGCAATAACCACTCTTGTGTAATGCTTCTCCTTCCCATGTACTAAAGAGACCAAGTACAGCAAACTGAAGACATTAATCATCTGGAAAGGTAGGAAACAGATCTTAGCCCAGCATTGGAAATTATGAGATCTGGGTCACATAACCCTTGACAAATTGTGTTCCTGTTGACAAAACAGACACTTAACTGCTTTTTTCAGGGTGGTAAAACAGAAACAAGAGCATACAGCTGATCTATCACCTGCTTTCCCATTCTTATTTTCACAAATGATAGTCAGCTGAAAGGATTTGAATATGTTTTCTGAAAATGAAAACTTGAGGTCCTTCCCCTTAGGACAATACATAAAATATTAAGGTATTTAGTGTGGGAAATCATACTGTAAGTGAACAGAACAGTCTGGAGCAGGATTAGCAATAGGGACTCATTTGCAATTTTGAGTACTCCCTCTTCTTAGAAGTCAAAGTTTACCCAGGAATCCTTGCAGACACCAGGCCCTGTCTCCCCAGAACGGGTGTGAGCAGGGGAGGATTGGACTGAAGCACTGCTACTAGATGTAGGGCATGGCAATGGCACAGAGGTGTTGTCTGTTTATAAACGAAACCAAAGAAATGCTGTGGAGGTAGCCTGAAAGACATATGAGTGTCTCAGTGTCATCCCAAGGAGGAGAATGAAACATTATGCTTCAAATCAAGAAAGTTTAGAGGTTATTTTGCTCTAGTAATTTGGTTGATTGGTTGATTTTTTTTACTGCTCCATAGTAAGTTGCGATGACAACTCAAAATTGGAAACTTTCATAGAAGTCGAAACTAATAATCTGCTTATTCAAAAAATGAAAATTATTATGATACCATATGACCTCAGAAATAGTTTGGTCTTGTTTAGAAGTACAGACTTAGGAAAAAGCACTAAATTACCAAAATAATTCCCATATCCCTTTCAGAATATAAACAAAGTGTATTTCTGTACTGACAATGGGGTAGGCAGACGATCAACAGGGTTGGCACCTTTTAAATAGAATCACTAATGCTTTTTGTGTGGCAGTGATGTTGCAGCCTTATTGGAATTGCAAAGAAGATGAAGAAGGGCAGGAGAGGTGAACAAAGTGATAAAGGATTTTAAATGATCCCTTTGTGCAATATGCAAACTCCTCTTTACTTTACTATATTTGTTAGGTCTGGCTGAATTACGTAGGGTGAATAATTTATGTCACTACTTTTGGATTTTTTTCTATCAAATGGATTATTTCAAGGTCTCTACATGAAGTTGAATATGCCTGATTAATACTTTGGTAACCTTATTTCATATTTACAAATGATTTCAAATAGCACCAAAT
The DNA here is from genome assembly GCA_013400235.1 of Oriolus oriolus. Classification (NCBI taxonomy): domain Eukaryota; kingdom Metazoa; phylum Chordata; class Aves; order Passeriformes; family Corvidae; genus Oriolus; species Oriolus oriolus. The sequence continues at coordinate 555,051 of VXBT01007521.1, forward strand.
TATTTGCAACCATATCTTCATGGGAATTTGACCAATCAACACTACAGACAAAGTGTTTTCAAAATAATAAAAACTCATAATGTATAAATAAAAAATCCCTTTTTAAAACATACTTTTAATTTTAAAAAGCACCTATAAATGAATCAGCAATAAGATTTTTTTTTAGTGCCCTTCAGGGAATGCAGGAGACATGGTAAACATAGTGCAGGTTTCTTTGGAACTCCCTGTCTTCATAGTTGATTCAGGATACAAAAATAAAGTTTTCATCTGATTGTACAGATTGCATAGAAAATAACATACAGGCAGAATTTAGAGCTGCATTTCAAATGGTCCACAGGACAGACAATTTCTGGGGCTTTGAAACTGGTATGATTACAGAGAAGTTATTGTTAGAGGAGCAAGGATTATTCCTCCATGGGTGATCTGAATCCAGAAGGCAAGACAGAAACAAAGCACTTGTACCCAGATGTCCCTTATCTCCTTCTTTCAAACATGCGAGCTGCATGCATTACAGTCCTGCCACAATTCGCCTTCTGCAGGCACCACACAGAGTTAGTATTCTGCTTAACATCAGTTTCTCTGGGGTATCCTGAAAGAGGGGAATGGGAATCCACAAAGGTCCAAAATGTGGAGACCTTTCGACTTAACAGCCTGACTTATTTGCAGGCAAAGCCCCCCCTGCAGCCTACAGAAGCTGAAATAAATTAAAGTGTCCCAGCTCTCATTGTTCACTCTGCAGCTTTGTTTCTGTGAGTGGATATGAATTCAGAATCCTTTATAATGCTGTATGGATAACTAAACATCTGTATCTGCTCTTATTGCATGGAAATATCTCTATCTTAAGAAACAATTTACTGATCACATAGGAAATGAAAAAATTTGCTGTTCAGCAATGATTTTGACTCTGCAGTGACATGAATTGCAAAAGCGGATACTATAAAAGTACAAAAAGAGGTCTTTGACTAAAGGCAGAATGCTGATTTGTTGACTGGAATGGAAGAATTTTATAAATTTACTCTTTATTATTATGATTCCTCTTTGGAATAGTTGGAATTGTTTTGATTCTTTTACCAAAAAGAGGGTTAGAATTTTAGATTTGACAAAACAATCCTAATAATTCAGAACTGTCAGAATTTGTATTTATTATTTGTATTTTTAAATTTGTATTTATTTATTTTGTCTGTGTGAATTTTACCTAGCAGCTGATTAATATATTTTAACACAGGTTTAAAGAGAAAGGTAATAAAAACTGTTCGGAGGTAGGAGGGTGCTAAAATGCCTCATAATTCAGTGCATCCTTTATTGAAGTGATTTGACCCTACCTCCCTATTTTAAATAATGTTCTACATCAGATGTAGAGTTTAAAAAAATTAAATATAAATATAAAAATCTATTCGTTGTATTTCTTTAGGCAAAAGAAAGTTTGAATTGGATCATATTTCACAACTAACTCAACTTCAGAGAACAATGCCTTTGAAAGCTTTGCCTGAGGCTTTGCCCAAAGGACACTACCAAAAGGAAGAACTGTATTCTGTTATTAAATGGTTTCGTTGTTAGCATTTTTAAATGAAGGCTGTGCTTATTTTGTTTTGTTCTTCATTGAGACAGTTTACCAGACAAGAATGCACTGCATGCACAGAGAAACAGGAAACACATGCTTTAAAGAATTTCAATAAATTGTGTCCTGTCTTGCTTGGTATTGTTTTGCTGGAAAGAAACCCCAAACCATAGGTCCAAAATAAATCAGTGTTTATCATTATGCTTTAAATGCCAATAGATTTCTATTGTTATTGTAGTAAAAACAAGATACCATATTTAATGTTTTCATCATTAAAGAGAGCATCAGTAGAACTGAGGATACAATATTCATATTTCATTGCTGTCTTTAGGGCAAGCAAGTCTTTCTGCAGCTAGGTGTGGTGTGTGATGAAGATGATAATATGTTAAGCCTTGATTTTGTAAATAAGTGAAGGTAGTTTTGGCTGCGCAGGGATGGTCAGTCTGTGTGTGACCTGCTGTAAGACTGGATCTCTTCTGTGACTTATGACAAGAGGTTTCATATATCTTCCCTCCATAGCATTTGCCTGCCTTTCTTGATTCTATACTCACAGAATCACAATATCACAGAATCATCAAGATTGGAAGATACCTTCAATCACTCAGTCCAATCATCAGCCCAGCACCACTATAATCCATAAACCATATCCGTCTCCAGACACCTCTTGAACATTTCCAGACACGGTGACTCCACCACCTCCATAGGTAATTTATTCGAATGCCTAAACTCTCAGTGAAAAATGTTTTCTGCTATCTAATCTGAACCTCCACTCGTGCAGTTTAAGGCCATTTCCTCTCATCCTGTCACTTCACACAACAGAAGAGACTGACCCCTACCTCACTATCTCCTCTTTATGTCTTTCTAATACAAATAAAATTTCTTGGGGGAAACAGGGATAGGACCATGGCCAGTTGTTTACAGCCAGCTACCTTGCTCCCAACTAGATAAACACCAGCGCAGTGTTACAATTAGATAAAAATCTCATTTTGTTTTCTAGCTTTTCTCTTTGGTTGCTGTTGGTTGCTCTTACATGCTCACTGTGTTCATGTTTATATTGGCATCTATGTTCAAGTTTATATTGGTCTTAATTTTTTTAGATACTGCCTTGCAGTAATTTGCTCAAATGTGTGGATTTGAGGATGCTTTGGAGGGGCCACCAGTTTTAACATCACAGAGTTTTGTTGAGTGATTTTTAAAAAGCGTTTTTCTCAATAATAAGTGACAAGATTTAATTTTGTTTCTTAGATTTGGATGTATTCACAGAAATTAAAAAATTGAGTCCCTGTAACTCTTGTGTTGCTTACTGGCTTTGAATTGTGACATCACTTACTACGTGTGTCTTTCTGACTGCAAAGCTTCTTACTCTCTCTCCACACTCCTCTTCAGTCAGATTACAGCTCTCACCATTTTTGGATATCACATGAGAGCATCCAGCAGTGGGTGCTTGGGAACAGAGCAAGAGTAGGAAAAGTGCACTTCTCCCTGCACATTCAGTGACAGCTTGAGTGTTAGCTGGTGATAAGGGCTATAGTCAAATTCAGGAGTACTGTAAGTACTTGCAGTCTAATAATTTTTAACGTATTTCACTTTTAAAAAGCCTTTTACAATTTGGGCGTCACCATATCCTGTGAATTTCATAATACTGAATTTAATACTGAAAATTTAAGTTCTCAGTTCTTCCTCTCTTGGAAAGACATTAATGATCTTTTATATCTTTTTCACAACCCTCCTGTTTTATCAGTTCTCCAGCTCATAAGTCCTAATCTATTCAGTTCTGGTACGAAAGCAGTTTCATACCTCCAGTCATCCTTTTCTTCCTTCTCTGTGTTGTTCTTGGTTCTGCTACATTTTGTTGACACAGAAGTAGTCAAAAGAATCCACATAGCATTCAAGAGGTGGACTTTCTCAGAGCTGGATTGTTGTTTTTGTCTCATTTTCTAGATCTCTCACCACCATTTCAGCACCAGATATGTGTTTGTAAACTCTGTTGAACAATGAGAAGATGAACCATCCACAGTGATCCAAAATCTCTCCCCTAAACAACAGGAACCAGCTTGGTGTCCATCAGGCTATATGAGCTGGCAGATTGGTGTTCTTGCATATGTTTTTTGTATTTCTTCACATTTCCATCAGAGAAATTAACAGGTGGGATAGTAAGCCTTCCTGTTACTCATTACTTTATTCATTGCATATCTTCTACCACTATTTCCCTTGTATGCCTGACCAGCAGATTCACTGACTTCGGTTGCAACTCTGTCCTAAGATGTGATAAATGTACTCATTTCACTACATTCATTCCTAAATATACTGGATTTTTTTTGTTTGTTCCCCATCACAGACAAAACTTAACCCTCTCTTTTTTTTATCAGTGTATATCCCCTGCAGCACTTTTCTCCCTCTGAGCTGAACTGGTTTATTGCTCGTAACTTTGCATCTTGTTTGCTGCTTTGTCAATTTGCCTGGGGCTTCTCAAACTTATTACAGCATGTTAATAAATGCCATCTGCTTTTCTATATTACATGATGAAAGATATGGGTCTTCGCCATGTATCTGCCATCAGTTCTGACTTTCAAAGATGATACTTTGTTTTAAGAATGTAGAATTATATTTTCACTGGTGTCTCTTGCAGTGACTTGAATCTAGATTTATCTCATTTAACTTCAGGGAGCTACCTGAGGTGCCTATAATAAGAACACAGTTGTCTTTGGTTCACTGTGGAATCAATGCAGCAGAAGTACGCATAAAATGATTCACACCATGTAAGAGCTGGCTCAGAAATCTCAGAAATATCTGTCTTTCCCTAGCTGAGACTAATATGCAGAACCTGAAAGACTTGTGCTGGTAATTTAGACACTCCAACTGCATGCTGATGTTAGATGAATTGATTCCAGACTGTGGTATTTTAAAATGGGAATTCTTCAGAGCGAAAAACTATTGAAAATCTTAGTCTTCAATAAGGAAATAGAACAAAAATAAAGGGGGAAAAAGGTAAAGAAGGAAAAAATAAATAAAGGAGAAAAAAAGGTTATTAAACTTCCTACTTTATCAAACCAAAAAAGATATACAATATTCTCAAAATTATCTTGACAAAGATCAGTCATTGTTTTTGTGAGCTGCTTACACAACAGTTGTTATTGCTGGTACTTCTGGACAAGACAAATATGTGTGAGTATAAATATAGTCCATATGGATAAAAGACTACCAAAAAAGCTCAAGTGCCACTTAAATGAACTTTAAAATGAAAAGGAATAATTATTTTGGCGTATTCTTCCCCTACTAGAAGTCACCAGTCTCACCTGGCCTTGACTCTGGAAGAGAAAAATAAAGGACAATAGGGAGGGAACAGGTTTTCTATAACAGTCCCTTCAACAAACAGAAAATTAGATATTTCCGCTGGATGGAATAATAGGGATTTTTCTATTCAAAGTACAGATGAATGTCCTGTAAGGTGCTTGTTTATGCATAATGATACAGATGAAATTATTCAAAAGACTGCCATGACCTGTCATGAGGGCTGTATACGCCGTGATACAGAATGGAGAACATTGCCAGCCACATGCTATTTAGCTTAGAAAGGTAAGAGCCTGTGCCAGGATAACCTTTTTACCTTAGTCGAGGGAAGCCCACAGAAATATGGCCCTTAAAGGATGAGTGTTGTAGTCTGGAACAAAAATGTCTGGAAATATCGTGAAAGGGCCCTAATTTTCTGTAAAAATTATTTTCTTTTCTCTATTTTGAATTTTCTCTGTGTACACTTGAGATTCAAGGGGATAATAAATAGGCTGCTTCTCGCATTGAAGCAAAAGGGGATTTCATTAAATAAGTTTCTCTACCTATTGTGTAAAACGCCTTTGCTGACCTACTACAGAATTCAGTAATTACCGACGGAAAAGAACCTAGTCCCCCATTACAGAAGATAACCTGATAAGTCTGCTATTGTTACCATTCTCTGATGAGGGCAAGGGCTACACAGAGCCCCTGAAACCATCTCTGCCTCAATTTTGAAACATGAGACACCTAACCTAGAATAACAAGCCCTCTAGACCTCTTCTTCATTCAGAAGTTGCTCTCTGGAGGTGCCAACCTCATTCCTTCTTCAGGTTAGAAGTTTAAGGTGGTTATACTCAGAAGAATACTTAGATTAAGTTTCTGGAGCTAAAATGTTCTTTCCTTTTGAAACGAAATATTTCTGGAAATGCTTTGCTTCTATCACATGTGTGCAAGTAACCACAAAGTTTTAGTTAGATGTTTGTCCCATCTAATCCTTACCTGAGCGCACAAAGGGGCAGAAGGCCAATGAGGATGGTAAGTTTTCTATGTTTGTTCTTTGTGGTAGTTAATGTAACAAGGATATAAATGTGAAGACAGAGAAGTTTACTGATCCACTGAAAATTTACAGGATCTTCTATTGCTTTTAGATTAGATAAATCAAATACTGGAGAAACATACAGAAACTCAAGAAACAGCTGTCCACCCATCCCAGTATTAAAAGTGTCGGGGAACAGGAGCACTGCAGCAGGCCTCTGAAAAGACAGAGACAAAAGAGAATGAAGGGGAGATAGAGAGCTCACCATTGAATATAATTTAGTGTCTAAAGTTCTGAAAAGAGCTATTCTCTTTTAAATAATCTGTTCTGAATGTACAAAAAAATAAGCTAGCCAGATGCTAGCTTCACTGTAAAACAGCCTTTTTATACTGGCAACACTAGAAATAATTGGTATCTTCATAGCATCAGGCAAATTGGCTCTGTTGAATAGTCAGATATAAAAATGTGTGGGAATCTGTTGTCAGGGAGAATCTTCAACCACTGTGCTTTGCAATAGCAAAGAACCGGATGGTGCAAAATGATTCTTGCCCAGACCTAAGTGATTTGGCAGAGATGAGACTAGGCAGAAGGGAAGGAGGCATATTTCTTTCTCATTTCTCAGAGCATCTCTCAGATATTAAGGATGGAGGCTCAATCCTCAAGCTCCAGAGACTTTATGAGTGTGTTGGAGTATATTCAGCAGAGGATTCAGAGGCTGTTTCAGCAATACAAGCGCACATAAACTCAAACTCTCATAAGCTGTAAGAGAACTGGACTCAGGTGAGACAAGACAATTAGAAACTTGCTTGGTTTAAAACACTGCAGGCACATTTTGTAGCTGGGAACAGCTGCTGTTATAGCTTTTTTAACTATCTAAGCACAGGAAAGGACAAGGGACCTCCACAATATATGTGACAATAATAAAACTACAGCCTTAATGGAATTTTCTTCATTTTATTTTATTTAATTAAGGGTCTGGGATTGAGAACCAAATCCATTTTAACATTTATTGCCTAGAATATGTTTTATGTTTTCTCCTGGTCATTGCTCATAAAGAAATTTTAATATAGATGTTTAATTTTACAAAGCCTTAGAGTTCAATCCTAATCATGCCAGCTGTCCAAAACATCTCATAGGAGTAGACTTATGACAGGATTTTTAAGGCACACTCTCTCTTCTCTAGAGCTAGTTAGAGGCCAGGCTAAATACTCTTAGAAAAATGACACTGGACAGCAGGAAACTAAACCTAAGCATCACTATATGGGCCACACAGCCCTGTGCAGGAGTCACAGGACACCTGTAGCCACATACTGAGTATGTTTCTGTTGCCTAGGGAGACCCATATGAAGCTTAGTCACACGCACAGGCAGATGCTGCATATATTGCACAGGGAGATAAATCCCAGCCTCTGGGCCTGATGCAGCTGCCAATACAGACACCTACTATCATATGAAATATCCTGGGCTCTCCTGCCTAGAATTTGCTGCTATTTTATATGGACTTGGGTCTCCTGTAGGCCCTGTGTCATAATGGTCAGCTGTATGTGAACATGCCTGATAGTTTACATCGTGATGGCACTAGATGCTCATATTTCAAAAGCCACTGTATCTGAATCAAGACAAATTACCTTTCCAGTGATTCCAGATTGATTCAGAATTGACCAGTTAGTAACTAGAGATAGAAATGTCCACCTGTCTTTAACTTAGGAGGTATTTTGAGAAAAAAAATTGTTGCTTTGCTGTTAAGTTGCTGTTCTATGTGCTAATAAGGGTCTAAGCCTTTGAAATTGTTGTTAAAAACTCAGGACACTTCTCAGTTTATCCAAAACCAGAAAGTAAGGAAAGACTTATGCACTTCATAAATCACCAGCATTTAGTATTCTCAGGCATCAGTAACAGCACCAGATGATATTGCATGGATGACTTCTCATGGGAAAGGTCCCTTTCTCATGGGAAAGGTCCCGATTGTAACAAGAAGCTACGCAATGATATCTTATTGGAAATTACAGTTTCATCACACTTGGAATAACCTGTATGAATGTAATAGGATAATATTTCTCTGGGGAAAAAGAAAGTACCTGATTACCTTGATTGCCCTATAGTGGTAATATTAAAATATATTTTGTTATATAGTCCTTGTTTACATTCAGGCAGTTCTGAATTTTATTTGACATTTAAATTATTTTGTTATCATAGTATATAAATGAAATAATATTTTATTTATATGCCATTTAACAATAGAAAATTGTTGTTGTCGACATGCAGGGTTTTAAAAAGTCCAAGTTCATTGGGGGGACTGAGGGAAGTGTTCTTTTCACTGATAATTTAAAAAATCAGGCTCTTTTGGTAATTTGTAAGGAAAAACAATCTTAAATGCTGGACTTCCAGAATTCCTTCAGAATATGAGAATTGGTTGAAAGGTGAAAATATGGTGTCCAGCCTGCTATATAGCCGTGAGTGCTGTGTCCTTACTACTGAAAGTAAAGCAATGAGCAAGAGAGGGGAACTGTGTCATTGTTATGTTCTCTACTAATTGTCAGTCCCCTTGTCCAGCTCTGGATCCAAACCAAATTCTCTGCCACAGTTTTGGAGAGAGAAGGGGAATGCTGAACAGCTTGAAGTTTTGTAAAAAATAATGAAAGCCAATATATCTCCATCCTCATTCACATAACTCTATTGTTCATTCTACTCATACCTTTTTATTGAAAACATATACACCAGAAATGGATCTCATTTTTCATTCCTTTTTTTTCTAAGAGTGGCATTCAGAACTGCAGACCATTTTAATTAGCAGCTCCTAATACGTCTAAGGTCTGTTATGCCAGGCTTGGAAGAAATTGATCCTTTCACAGTGAGAGCATTACAAAGAATTCCAAAATCCTTTTTCAGTCCATGTGATCTGTGCTGAGATGTATTCACTGGGAAATATCTTTCATCACACCACAGGGAATTTCGTGCTAGTATATTAATGTTAAGAATACATTTTTATAATTTTTTCCATAGAGCTTTTGGTAAGAATTTATATGTGTTGTCACATACTAGGGTGTCTGTGTGCATGTTCCATGGCATGTAGAATAATAATAGCACAAACCTGAGGTACAGCATAAATGTCAGCACACTCCCTCAGCTATCTCATAGAACCAGTTCAGCTTCTTAATGTGTCGACTTAAAAGTAGCTGCCTTACATCTACTGTATTCCCCCCCAGTAGAGAGGCAGCCACCTCTGTATTGATGCTATTTTAGAAAATAGCTTACACTGACAACAATTCTGTTTTCCTTTAGAAAATCCTTGAAACAAAATGGTCATATCTGTTGCTTTCTTGTCGAAAATAAGTATCTGTCATTTATACTATACCAGACCTTTAGAGAGTGATTTTCAAAAGGTAATAACTGTTTTTTACAGCACTCCGTGCACTAGGGTTTGCTCATTTGTCAGCTGGGTAACTGAAGATGTAAGGAGGATAACTGACTTAGTCAAGGCTGCACATGAAGTTCATTATAGCAATAGGTGTAGAGTTCAAATCTTTTCTTTTCACTGCTCTGTTGAATGCTTTTCTACTTTGTGAATAAAAGACCATTTCCTTCCGTTTTCCTTGGGACTGAAGAAATGATTCATCAGTGAGGAGAAATAAGCTGCTTTTTATTTTCTTTTTTTTATATACAAAAATTTTCTCAAATTTTTAAAATTAGTGTCCAACTGAACAGCAATCAAAGCTGTTTTGCTATTTGCTTTAGGGATGATTTTTCACCTACTCCAGATTAGGTGACGGACTCCAGTACTTTGTTCAAAGAAGGAGTTCCTGAGGTTTGGGACGGGATATCAGATTTTCCAAAGATAAAAACTCTCCTTGCCAATACAGAATTGCTTGCTTCAATAAGGAACTTTTTTTAACATATACAATCCATAAAAGTAGAGTGGGAATTTATTATATTCATTTCATACTTCCCTCAGTAAAATAGAACTAAGGATTTTATTTTCAACAAAGATGCATAACTGCATGAACAGTGATTCATCTGGCCAAATGTAGTCATCTGGGTAATAGTTTACAATGCTCATATATTAGAACAGACCAGTTCAGGTGTGGCAGTGCAGGCTGAGATCTCTTAAGTTTACTGAGGTGAATGTTGTCAATGTTGCATCCAGAAATGTAGCACCATTTATTCTTCTGAGCCGAGACGAACCATACACGTTAGAAAGTAGATTTTTCCTGTCCTTCTCATGGGCATAAAATAGAATAAATTGAATTCCAGTGGCAGATAGATTACAGGAAAAATTGGAAAAAGTTTTACTCTTTCTTCTTCAGTTCTGTGACTCTAACTGAGGCCAAAAACCAGACTAAAACCAGGAGAGTGGTAGTAAGTCCATGAGGTGTTCTAAGTGTGCTGGGCAGTAAACGCTGTTTGCAGAAGGTGCCATGAAGATTTTAATAATAAAGTCACAACACAGAGGTGCATCTGTGATCAGACCACTTCACTTGCATTTCATTTGACTGCCCTGTTGGGAGGAGAAGTATTATTAGGAACAGTCTTAAGAACAGCCACTGGCACATTTTCCTCAAATAAACTGAGTATTGTCTGGAAAAATATGATGAAGCAGGAGTAAAACAAAGCCTGTAAGCTTCCTTACAATTAATACCACAGATTGTTTCCTGTCACTAAACCCAACTCTGCCTTGGTCTTGTTTTGTTTAATAGGGCAGACTTAGCCTAAAATTCTAAATTCGCCTTTGTCAAGTGCCATGTTCAGTGAAGTCAACACCCATGGTTTTGGCCCAATATGATTTGAATGCTGCTTTTGTTTACATTATTTAGTTATAGCAATCTTTCCCTTTTTCATTTCCATGTAATACATATGACGGAAAATGATTTCTGTACAACAGGACTGACAAAAGTTGAACCTTGTCTTTAGATTATAAGATTGCATTAATTCTGAAAGATAGCACAATTTGACCTTATTTTTCTGCCTCAAATGAAATGTCTTCCTTTCTTCTCACCTGTGTCAACATATCCTTTCCTATCTAATTGATTTTTCATTCCATCCACATTGGTGTAAATTTATGGTCCCATAAATCAGGATACGAATGCAGGCTGAACAGCCCTACTGTGTAGGTGTGAATAGGTCACTGTGGCCATAATTAGCTATACACCTGTTGATGTTAATGGTTATTTATTGTGTCATTGTTGTATTGTGACAGAAGAGCCCAAAGATCAGTTTGTTATCTAGAATTCCTGACCAAATTTGGCAGAGAGCAGTGGAAAGGGCAAAATTAGATTAATTTTATCCCACTCAGCAATCACCATTTTTTTAAAGGGCAAGTTTGATGCACTGAGAAAATTCTTAAGATATATTTTACATTCGGGTTCATTACTTAAAAGTGTTATTTGATAGAAGAATTAATTTACCGTATTGGAACAAGTAAACATTTCCCCTGCCAAGTGCTTATCCTTGTATACAATTACACTTAGGTAAAAAAAATTTAAAAAAATTACATTGCTTCCAAAACAATTCTAGTATGTGCATTTTCTAGTGAAAATTTTTCTAAGTAGTAAGTCTGGGTATTACAGGCAGTAAACATTGCGAATTTTATATATTGACATTCCTAAACTGAAATCAAAATATGCCTTAAACATAAAACCTTAAAATACTTTACTAATGAAGCCTGTTACGCAGAAGAAAGCTAACTATGCTCTGAAATGCATTAGTCACAGCCTGCCAGCATGCCAATCCAAATGACTATTCCCCTCTGTTCAGCACTTGTGACATCACGTCTATCCTACATCCCATCTTCAAATCACTTGTGCAAAGAAGACTTTGAAAACTGGACTAAGCCCAGAAAAGGACCCTTCTTAGTGACAGTTTAGGGGGCTGAAGAACTGGAAAAACAAACAGACACTGACAAAAACAAGTTTATTCATTCTGAAGACGAGGAGGTTTATAGGACCGAATTACTGTTTTCACCTATCTAATGCAGGATTGTGGAGGAGTCAGAGGTGCACAGCAAATGCACAAAATGTAAGTTACAGGAAGGGAAATTCAAACTGGTCGTAAGGAAAAAAAATCACAGTGATGGTGGTAAGAACATGGAATGGGGGCCCAAAGGGCATCCACATCCACAGAGATATTGAAAACTTGGTTGTGCAAGTTTGATTGACCTGGAAGTCAAAGTGTAAGAGTTCTGAGGAATTATCTGCCTTATATTATATGCAAACTGATTCTGATCATTTGAAGCAAACCCCAAACTGATCAGCATTGCTACAGCCTCTTGCTTTCCAAACTGCAGTGCCTTACTTGCTGCCAAAGACAACTTCACGTTCTCCTGAGGTAAAACAGACATGTCTGTACTTTGCACCCTAAATTTCTGATGGAGGCTGCTATTAGAACTGATGCAGTCTCAGTGACAGATTTGCTTTACCATTTAACTGCAAAGAAAGGGGCATGGGTATTGACAAAAGGGATTTCCTCTGACATATCAAAGGCATTTTCATGTACCTGCAGAAGACAGCAAGTGGCAGTGTATGAGGATTAATACAAACTTCAGGACAGTACATTTCCTCATTCCTGTGTTTTGACCTAAAAACTTTAGGTCAAAACCTAAAGTCCTTTAAGCGTCCTGAAATGGAATCCCTGGGGATAACAATGTAAGAAACAAAGGAATACATAGAGGTATTCAGAAGCCTGAATAGTGCTGCAGGTACCTGAACTTTGTTAGTGATGCTAATGTTTTTGTGTACTCATTGTGTCTGCATATCTTATAAACTGTTACTCATAAGAGCTCTAGAATCCAATTTTCTCTTAAGCAGTTTATTCAGTACTTATATCAAATCCCTATTGCTGATCACTGATAAGTCTCAAGAAAGTCCCTAGAGAAGTCATCTTTCCTTTGGGAATATTCTGTGCATTTTTTGTAATTCCCAGGCCACACAGGATGATGGCTCATCCCCATTCTTTACTTGCTAGACTCAGGATGCTAAGACAACATCAATCAGTCTGATTGAGTCAGGATGCCTTTTCAGCACTTTTGTTTTATGCAAAAAAGAGTCAGGATAAATAAAAGGAAGCAGAAAAGACAAATATAGTACAAAGGAAAAAAAATGTGCAAGATGTATAGAACGAGATTTTCTAGATCATTCTAGATAATACAAGGAGTAGAAAAACAAAAATGCTGAGAAGAACATTAGCGAAGAAATTATGTTCTGCACTTGGGAATCAACAATCCACTTTGCAGCTTGAGAAGCCTGGAAGGAAAAGAGTCTTCTGTGCCTTACATGTGAACCTGAAGATATATTATTCTATTCCACCATGCAATGTCAAACGTCTCTTGGAAACCTAAATAGATTACGTCTACCACATCAGCCCTATCTGCTCCCTGCATTCTCCTTTTGATAAGACAGAGATTTATATTCTTATTCTTCTCTGATAGGTGCATCAATCTCTGCTGTCAGGTTGCCTGTCCAAATAACAAACCTGCATATCACAGAACTGTTTTAAATGTAATGTTGATAGATGTTGTTTGTGTGCACTTGGCATCAACTTACAGTCACTTCCCTACAAATTTCAACCTTCTCAAGAAACCCTTTTCTTCTATCTTTTCAATGTTCTCACCACTAAGAATTAATTATGGTCATAGAGTCATTGCTCGGGACATTTCTAGGAATTCTGTGTTTCTGTGTAACTAGACTGATTCCCTAAGCTGCTTGCAATACCCGATGCTACCATTCTCTTTCTGGCTTCATAAAACATGGTTTGCATTTTGGGGACAGAAGAGTTGCCAACACTGAACAAAGCTGAATACATTCAGCAAAATCTCTGGTCTGACAAAGCATTGCAAAGTGTTCTGGCTCTGTGACTGCTGCTGCTTGCCAGCACTCACCCACACCCTCTGACAACCTTTCTGAGACCTTGAGCTGTCTCAGCTCCAGGTGACAGCTCCTTGCTCCTCCCTCCTGCCTACAGCACACACTTACTTCTACCTTTCATCTACTCCCAGGTAAATTATTTGTCCAAATACATCTCTTTCTTCCAATTCATACCCTCTTCTGCTTGTTATTTTTCCCCCACAGAAGCAGTGTACAGCAACCAGACCTTGACCAAATAGCTGGTCTTGGCTGTCGATGGCAAAATCCTGAGTCCTTTTAAGATATTGGTTCAGCTCCGGCTCTCGTGGTCCTGCAGCAAGGAAATTGCCCAGAATGACAGAAACGAAGTTGTAATCTCTCTGGAGTGTTGCTGCACTGGCTCCTTATATAGAGCATACAGAAATATGCTTATAAACAACATAAAGAAATAAAATCAGAACATTTTTTTATGCAACTAATGAATTATTTACTGGCTAACACTGCACCATTATTAAAACTCCTGGATTTTTTTTTTTCATTTTGAAAATATTGTTCTCCTACATATTTTGCATTCCTAATTTACCTCCCTCATAACTCACAGGGAAGTGATTTCACACATTGCTCAGCACACTGCATTGGAACTGTTAATTTCTTGCCTAAGCTGCAGACACCTTCATCTGTTTTTCAGTTTCAGGTCTCTTGAAATGCTCAGTTTGCAAAAGTGGTGTTTTACTAGCAATCTGTCATTATAAAGTCACAGAAGGTCTGTTGTAATGCGCTGTTTATGAGTTTGCTCTTTTCCTCCATGCCCTCATATATCCTTACAGCATCTATAGATGCTCAGGGCGTATCACATACAACAGTATATTCTAATTGTTATTCATGGCATTTTAAATGCCTCTTGCCTCAAGTATTTCAGAATTATCAGATTAAAGATCACAGTCCTGTGATATCAATATTTTTGTGTGATTACAAGTCCATATAACGATTTTTAAAACTATTTGAACAGTGCTTATGAATATTACACCTTATTGTCATCTACTAAATATGTAATATTTTTCCTTGCTGTTCCTATCCCAGGGAAGTCAGTAGAAAACTTATAACAGGTCACAGTGAATCTCTAGACTAAACTTAAAAAGCTATGGCATTATCATTAAAATTGTTTAACAATGGCCATGACAGAACGAGGATGGCCTCAATTCTAACATAATTCCACCACAGTAAATGAAATCAAGCAATGAAAGTACTATGCATGTTTCTTTTAAGAAATCTTGTTTATTTTTTCATGAATGGCTGCATACCAGTTCCTAGCATAATGAAGTTAAAATTTTGCTAAAGGAATCAGATGGAAGAATTCTGCCTATAGCAGTGATACAACCATGGCAAGGATTTGTTATCAGCCTGAAGGATTAACTCAGAAGCATTACAATCGTGAACATGACTGAAAAATTACCAATTAAAAATATTAATTTATTTATTTATTCAAAACAACAGGTAAGACCATCAAGAGAATTGTTTCAAACTCTAGGCAATGATATTTTAGTTTCCCAGGTTTGGGTGCAAAATCAAAATACTAAATCATTCAAGTAAAATGGAACCTTGAAAAACAACCATTTTAAATTAAAAATTCAGATTTGAAACTCAATTTTTCTATTTCATTCTGTCTCATTCCATTTCATTAATTTAAATAGCAAATTAACCAACTCAAGTGTTATACTCTATGAAAAAATCCAGTTGATCAAAACTAGCCCTTTCCTGAATACAGTTTCAATTCGTAATACTCTTTCTAGCTATACATTTCCAACGAAGCAATAACACTTTTTATTACATACTGAATATTTAATTTTTTGAGGAAATGATTCTTAAAATGAATATCTTATGCCACTTTTCCTGAGTGTTAAAAAATCAGCAGTCCTGTGAACTTTTTTAGATTAAGAGTTTAATATGACCACATTTTTAAGAAGTCCTTGATTCCTGAAATTAAGGGGTTTTTGAAGATTTTAAAACATGTAAAATGTAAATGTTCAATCACAATGAAATTCAGAATACTTGACAATTTTTTTTTTTAAGTTAGATAAGAATTTAGCAACACAACAGTATTATATTGGATAGCACAGAATTGTGTTTTGGTACTGTGTTACAGATTGTTATATTGTATTATTGTCCTTCTGAAAGACTCTGTTTTCTCTACAATTCTTTAGCCAGTACTGCATATTTAGTTTTTTCTTCCTCCTCCTTGATGCATTTATGATTACATAATTTAATCAGAGAGATCAACGAGTTGATTTTAAAGGTTAAATACATTATTGTTTAAACAGTGATGACAGGGCCTAATAAAAGAAGGAGATTGATCCAGCAAATGATTTGGCAAAGAGAAAAATAATCTAAATCCATGAAAAAAAAACAAAATAAGAAAATACCCCAAACCAACCAAGCCAACAAACAGAAGCAGCATACAAGTCTAAACGTTATTATGAGTTTAACCAGTATCTGGAAAGAATAATGGAAGGAAACAACTATTTCATTAAAAACTTGAGTCAAATAACGTAAGAAAAATTCTTATGCCAGGTCCTCACCTGGTGGATGTTATGGCTGTGTTACCTTCGGGAAAATTTGGGAAGGACTGATCATATGGGTATCACAGTAAATTTCACTGAGTGAGGATCTGCCTACTGAGTAGGGAAAATACATGTATTTTGAGAAAATTCATTGACTTGGTTGACTTGATCAATCTTATTCCAGGACTTCTGGTTTTGTGTCTCTTTGTTTCAGCGGTAAAGTGAAGGCTTATGCAATGTGAACTACCTGTTATCAATCAAGGAGTTCACATCTCCTGTGTCTGAGCTTCTTTGAAGTGCTGGGAGAAACAGAAATATTTATCATGTTCTCAAGGTGGTTTCCGAACCTTTCAATCTTATATCTAGATTACAGCCAATGCCTCTTTCATCAGCCCTTTCGTAGACTGTGAAATCGGCAGTTTGAAAAGACATTCTCAGCACAGGAAGCACAGAGGAAGTAGGACACATAATCAATCTTCAGACTCCCATGGAACCTGCTAACAGGTTCTTATTTCTGTAGTCATCCTAAGGATTACACTGCTTGATAAAACATCTTCACTGTCTTTCTGCCTTTCACTCTTTTTGTGCTTTAGCCCTTTTCCCTCTCTCTGGTATATTGCTACATGCTGCCTATATTTTCTTTTTGGTAAAATACCCATTACTACTTTTTCACTCAGCCAAGCACATTCTGCAGTGAGATCACAGCTGCTTATAACACTTGAAAGATACATTCAGCATGGTATCTTTGGAAAAAAAGAAAACCAAAATGTACTACTGGGTTTATTTTTTGCTGTTTTGGAAATTCAGCCAAAAAGAAAATAGCAACAGCACAACTGTTATATCTGTCATAAAGTTCATGTGAAAGGCAAGGATCATGCATGCTATCATAAACTAAATAATTTAATGCTATCTTCTCATGCTAGTTATACCTTCTCCATTGATAAGTAGAAACTGATATTTACTGTGCAGTGTTTCAATTCCACCAGCATCTTACCCACTCCCAAATGCATGATTTGATTTACAAGTATTGTTCTACTTTCTTACATGCCACACTGTGCTCTCCCTTTGCTTTTTGTTGCTTTCAGCCATTTCCCTCAGATCCTGTAATAACCTTGATCTTTTCCTTGATCACTTCTTTCGGCTCCTCTGGTAGCCATCCTCATAGTGAGCTCTTGACAGCACTCATCAATTCTGGATGTTTCAATTAATTGAGCCAGGACCAATCTCCTGGCTGCCTCTGTTAGCTCCTTCTGCCAATTCACTACAAAACCTCCAGCAAAGTAATACTGTCGGATGGCAATAGCTCAGTGACCTCAACATAGTGAGACTAGCCTGGTAGTTTAAGCAGAAATTTTATTCGGAAATATCTTGCCATGCCCCTCTTCTCCAAATTCAATTTTCAGCTCTGTTTCTAGGGATATGAAATAACATAGAAATCCTGAAAGATTGGTGAATTAGCAGTTTTTCGATATTTTTTTTCCCTTATTGTTAGTAGGGGAATGTTGTTTCCTGGATTGATGAGCTCATGAGGGAGTGAATTCAGAGGCCTTAAAGACAATGTGTAGTCCTTTCTAATTATCTTCTATTCATGCATTTGGTATCAACACGTGTGTGTGTTTGTCTGTGTATGTCTGTGTGTGTCTGTGTGTGTCTGTGTGTGTGTGTGTGTGCGCGCATGCATGTCTGGTGTGACCTGAAACTTCTAAGCACCCTAAGTGAATTGTTCCACCCAATTATTTAATTGTGAATTATTATCTATGTAACAATCAAAAGTAATATTTGCATGCTTTTATGAAAATTCAAGTGAAATAAAAAGGAAGAAACACTCTTTGCTGTAAGCTTCTCCACTGGAGTATATATTTGCTAGTAAGAGCTTTAAGATTAGTACTCATATATTTCCACATTAATTTAGTATTTTTACACTTTTAACCATACCAAATAATTTGAGATGTCACCCAATGAAAATACAAATTAAATCCACCCTTCTTCTGCAGCTGTTCAGTAAGATGTCACCAAGGTTTAATTTAAGACAGTTAGCTCTAAATAGAAAAAAATTAAACTTTAAAGTATTTGAACACTGAACTCAGTTACTGGGAGGCTAAATGCATAGTGCACCAACCTGCTTCTACAGCAGAGAAAGATATTAAGATATTGAAGTTAATACAGATAAATACTTTCTTACTGAAAGAAAGAACAGTCTTATCTAAACTAATCTGTTACAGTCCTTGGTGCTAAGAATTGGCTCACCTTGAACCCGCACACTCTTTTATAGTTACATGACTATCATAACCAAACCTTTCTTTCTACCTAGCTTGTAAAACCGAATTTGGAGGAAATATTCATCCTCAGCTTCAAAGATCAGATATGCAAGAGCTGATCTCATCTTTGTATATATATCATCAAGGCATTTTTATAGATGTCATTCTCGTTATGCTGAGAATTGAGTCATTTGTATGTTTGGGCTAAATTCTAACCAACATATCTAGGCTATTTCACATTCAATAGAGGCAGTGTGAGCTGTGTAAGTCAGTCCAGAAGAAGAATTAGGGTTTTAATGAATAAACTTGATAAGAAAGGTTTCTATATCTTTTATTTCCTTTTTTTCTTTTCCTTTTCTTTTTTCTTTCTTCTTGCTAGCAAGCAGAACTTATGAAAGGTAGTATGGTGCAACTGAGTGTATTTTGCATTTGAATAGAGAACAGCATTTTTGTCGTATGTGATGGTTGTCTTACTGAAAAATGCGCTGTTTCTCTAGAGGAATCTGTATCTCACAAACAATGGAGTTGAGTGCCTTTTCTAGTTTATAACTTATTGTCAGTGAAGGAATGATCCAATTAGTAAGTGATTAATCACAGGTTCCTTCAGCTCTCAAACTGTGTGTTGAAAGTTTATGGAATAAAAGAGCATTTCGTGCACATATCTCACCTAACGGGTAATAACCACCTGGGAATGAGAACTACATTCACAAGCACAAAGTACTAATCACTTGACTAATTCCTGTTGTCACTGAGAAACATACCTTTGCAGAAAATCATAATTATAATTACATTAAAACTAATTAATATTTTATTGTCAACAAACAGCAAACAAAATATTCAGAATTTCCATCCTAACCAGTTTTTTGGCATCTCAGCGGCATACGAAAGTAAATTTTGCTATACAGAATTTAATTCTGAGATATGAGACATAAGAAAATGTGCATAATTTCAAATGTTAAAATTTAAAATGTTAAAATGCTGAGTTTTAGAGAAACCTAATTAACATTCAAAGTGAAATATTTTATTTTGTAAAAAACATAGTAAATATTAAATAAACACAAAATCCTTTGAATAAAATACAAAATCATCATATTTTTATTTTGTGGATGTACAAATGCTTGTAGCATGTACATTTCACTATGATTTATTAAACTACCTTATATGGGCCTGTTATTAAATGTTTTCCAGTTTTCAGTTGTTCAGTCACTAAAAGTATCTGCCAATTTTTCTTTATTCCAGGCTAAATAATCATGACTAAATTTCAGATAAGGACTAACCTTATGATGCTTAATTTTGCCAGTAAGGTGGAATACAACAATGGTATTTTGATAAAGTAGATGACAAAATATGATAGAAAAAACATAGAATTTTCAGTGCTGAACCATAACCCACAAATCTTTTCAGTTTTGCAATATCAACAGATATCCAACACAGAAAAATGGAAATGTGAAAAATTCCCCAATTTAAAGTTTAAAGTATCAGTTTTCAGATGAACAAGCAGAATAAATCTCCATCATCTTTAGGTGGCTTGCACCTTAAATTAGTAAAATAGTACCTTTGAGCACCAGAGTAAGAGACTGAAAAAAACCACTTAAAGACAAGTGTGTGAATCTTCATGTGTGCTTCTTAAAATCATATGTCATATATTGCTTGTTTAAACAACGCATCCTTGATCTTGGTGTACTCTTTGTAGTTTAGCTGCAAGACTGACCTGAAATAGAGCAAAGTGGGATTGCATCAACATGATTTTTTTCATCCCAAAGTAGACAGCTAAAATAAGTGGACCAAAAGCACACACTTCTCATGTTCAGTACAGCATTGTAGATCCACCAGATAAATGCTTGTTTCAGTACACCAGTGAAAATAAAGTATTCCTTTGTTTAGAAGACTGTCTTTATGGTCCTGTGTGCAGTTATCTTCCACAGGCGGAATATGGCAGAACAGACAATGAGCTAGTGGGCTTGAAGATTTCTCAAATCATCTAATTACTGAAAACCTGGTTGCTCTTTCTTTATTTATATTTCTTCTCTAGCCGATTTTCAAGCAATAAAAATCACTAGACTGATTTATCTGTGTTCTGTACTCACAGTTAAACAATACAGACAGCTATTTTGCCAAAAAACTCAGCCACAGAGAGTTCTACTGTCCTTCATGATACCAAACTATTCCTGTTCTTGACCTTCAGTTGGTAACTGCCAACATATTTCTAAAAGTGTTTTTCTAAAACAATTAGGTGATGAATAAAAGGCAGCTCTGCACTTGCTTGCTGAATAACAGAATACCAGAAATAATAGTTTTGTTGAATTTATTCAGACAGCCAGACTAATGGTGTCATAAACAGGGAAACTATTCAGACAGAGCAGAAAAACCTTACTTTTTGATGGTATATGGACCTCTTTTAATTTTTTTTTATTTTTAGAGTGTCATTAGATAAGTTTGTCAAGGCAATTCTTCTAGACTTCTCAGAATTTATTCAAATTTAATCAAATTATTGCTTAATATTTTGACTGCTTGGGAAACTGCTAGAGATGTTTAAGTCCACTTTTAACCATCATCAGAAGAAAATAATTAGATTTTGATTCTGAATTTTCCTATTTTTAGTAGTGATTCAGAAACACACTGGGTAGTTAGTAGTGATGTCAGAACACAAGCCATTCCTAAGTGTACGTCTGTGAGGTTCTCTTCTTTCCAGGGATCTAGCTAAATTTTGAATTTGGTGCAGGGAGACTTCGTTACTTTTACTGAGTTTTATTTCATTTACTGCTGAAAAAAAAAAGTACTTATTTGTCAGTCCTGATTTGTTCCAATTTGATTCACTACCACCTCTAACTTAAATGAAACTGAGAAGGTGCATCAAGAGAAAGCAAAACTGCTGGTGGACTCATATAGCATTTGAATGAGTTCTGTGAAATTCACTTTAGACAAGACAGAGGTAAAACTCTTTTTCTGATGACTGCGTAGGAATTATTTCTGCGTTCTCTCTCAAAAAATCTGTGTACATTGTTGAGGGTATTCATGGGTATGTAGATGAGGTACAAGTTGTGCCAGTGTTTCTGTTGCACGAGCTGCTCTGAATTAACCAGGACATAGAGGGCAAGCACATCTCCTTTACATTGTGAACTGTAATGCTCCAGTCTTTTGAATATCAGCTTTAGTTTATTGATACATAATTTTTATTAACCAATACCTGAAAATCAAGAAGGAAACAGAGCTGCTCCAAAATGAAGATGGCTGCTTCATTTACAGTATGCACTAGACCCATATTTGACAGACTAGACTGGCTTTCATTGGGTTTCTGGGAATACATACATTCTGCAAGAGTGTTTGCATTCATAGTGCGACAGAACTTGACCTTGTAGACAATTAGGGCTTGTTACACAACTCTTTCTGTTACAAAACTTTCTTGCTTAAGCCATATTGTTTTGTCTGAGAAAGTTTTAAAGCCTTCAGATGAGAAAATTTTCATTGGGTCAGCGACACAGTCCTGATCATACTCAGACAATGAAAGAGGATAATGATTGTGTTTTGGAGAAATCATTGAATATAATTATTGGCTATGTTATTAATTTTTGTAAGGTGTTTTGAACTTTGGTAAGAATTTAATATCATGAGTTGGAGTGCAGTAATGTTTTCTTAATGTGGTGAATTAAATAGATTTAGCCTCTTTCTTCCTGCTTTAGAACTTCTGCCTTCCCACAGAATAAATATCTTCCACAAAACTTGACATGAATCTACCACACTGTGATCTGAATCTGGTGTGAGTCTTATGTAGTACAGATAACTCAGACAGTGGATGGACACAGGGTTTGCGTTTCTCATACAGTTTCCCATTGTTTTGTGTCTGTGATAATTTAGGTAGAATTCATATCTAACTACATTATTTACTTACATTATGTTATCATGTAATTTATCATTCAAATTATTCAAGGATCAAAAATTGAGATTATACAAGCAGGCCCTCCACCCTGTCCAAGGTTCCTTTAAAGAAGAAATTAATATGGCTGAATCAATTGAAACAGTTATTCAAAATTTGTTGCCTTAACTTTTACAAAGACAGCAAGACAGAGAATGGAAGAAAGGGGAAACTCTGTGACTTGAACCTCAAAGTACTGTCACTTAAAAGCTTCTGTTTTCATGAGATGTGTAAAATGAAAAAGGATTCCAGAATGTGGATGGTGCATCAGAAACTTATTTGAAGTTCTTCTCTTGACTGTCAGGGAAAGTATAAGCAGAGAGGAACAGAGTATCATTTTAGTCCTAAAGAAAACATTTAATTCCCCCTTTGTTACTGAATATTAGTCTTGTACCAACTGATTCTTATCATTTTAATTAATTTCCCTCAGGTGGGGTTTTGGGTGGTGACTCCAAACTTACCTGATATTAAAAGAGGAATTTGCCAGAGAAATGAAGTCTAAGTGTGCAAGTTACAGCAGCCTGGAGACAGAAGCGAATTCCCCACTGGTAAATAATGTAAGTTTATAAATCGGTTTATTCTGGCTTAGTGGAAAAGTACATTGATATTTCCCTTGATAAATATTTGAGGCACTCATCATCTTTTAAAAGCATCTTATCTAAAAGCAGGAAAAGCAAAATAACATAATTTGTACTCACTTAGTTTCTCTTCTGCATTTATGAAAGGGGTATTTTTATACAGCAGAAGTCTACAGTATCTAGGGTGTGGATCTCTGTGCTTGTCTAAAGCAGACTGAAGATCTGCAGAACAGAGTCTGTAACATGAACTTCCACAGTCAGCACAGGTAGGCAGTAAACATAGGGCTACAACGCTACTTCTCTTTTTTCTCTTCAGATCTGAATTATTTTCTTTGTGTTTAAGTTACCAAAATAACTTAAATAAATTGTGTACTTTATTTGGAAATATATCTTTTTCTTTTTTCCTTTTTTTTCCCCAGTGATTCCTCATATGATTATGTGGTTTATGAAAGAAAATGCCTCTGTCCAGAAATAGATTGGTGTATTTTCATCTTTGGAGTAGGAGACAGTTTGTGCTGAAGGAAATCTGGAAATATTGCCCTTAAAGGATTACAGAACAGAGTCATTCATAGTGCATATTAATAAATATGCAAATTGAGTTCTACTTCATGTTTAGTGATCATATCCCTGTGATAACAACAAAAACTAATGTGTTTTTTAAAATATTTTCAAATACGGCTCTTCTGGCCTAAACTATAGACAGTTAGAAAGGTGGCCTTCATTCTTCACTCAAACTTCAAAGGAAAGGTATTCAGGACTCTGACTAATGCCAAAAAAGAACAAAAAACGCATACACATTCCTCCAAAGAGTACTTAGTTTAGAATTAAAAAGGAGAGCAATCCTATAACAACAATAACAACAACCATTAAAATAGCAATAATAACAGTAATAATAATAATAATAATGATCCTACCTAAACCCCAGCAAAATACACTGTGAAAATCCAGCAATGCAAACAGCACCCTTTAACATTATGGTAAATAAATACAGGTTAATTCGTTGTGAAGGTGCAACATTATCTGTTGTACTAAAGTATGTATCATATGCATATATAAAAATCTGCTCCTGTCTCACCAGCCTGAAGCAATCTTTTTTTCCTAAAATAGATATCAAAAAATCAATCAATCAATCAACATCATTGCCTAAAAGCAAAACCCTGGGAAAATAAAAGATTTTTTGCATGTAACTAACATCAAATTTTGACAAACTAAGAGCAAAGGTGAGTTCAGACTGAAAATTTTACCTTTGGTCAGTGCCCTACATTTAATCCAGACCTTCTCCAGCAATTAGATCTCTTCTGTGACCTGTCATTGGTGGAGATATTAGTCCTAAAATAGCAGTATTCAAGCTGTTTTGGAAAAGGTCAAAGCCAAATCTATAAATCTACCCTTGAAACTCACTGCTAAGCATTGTGGATGAAATAACAGGGTTACAAAGTATGTATTTTAGAAGAAAGCACCATTCAGGTACATGTAATTTTTGAATGGTTTTGAGGTACACAGCCTGACGAAGGGTCAGAAGCTTCCTTTTGAGAATGTTACCTGAGACCTCTCAAGTGCTGAATCGTGCCCAGTTTTGTCCAGGAGAGTGTGAGCCCAAAGTGGGTCAGGGGCCAATCTCACAGTTAGCTGAATAGACTTTCATGTTCTGGTCGCTGGTTAAGTCCCTGAATGCTCTTCAGTTTGCCTGGCTGTCACATGCAGGGCTTCATACTGAGGGCAATTGTCCTCCCTAAGCTACAGCTGGGAAAAAAACCAATGTATAAACACTCATACAGCCACTAGAAGCTTGCCATGCTGGGTTAAAATATTGGAGTTCCTATATGCCGACATTTTTTCTGTAAGAGGCTTCAATCGGATCCTGAGTATGAGGCACCATTTTTGTGTCTGCACTGCAATATTACTCAGTTCAATAAAAATTTCAAGTGACAATGCTTCCGGTTGTTTGATTTTGGTATGTAGTTATCTGACTAAATGTTTACCCTGAGCTATCATGCTATCATCAAATAAAGGTACTCATGTGCAAGTGTAAAGTTGCTTATAAGCAGTTATTAGCAGGTGTAGGTTTGTATATGCAAAACTGAAGGCCCTAAATTACGTAATTAATTCTTTTTTAGTCACAGCACAAGCTTATGCTAACCTAAGATATTGCCCCTGCTTAATAAGACACATTCAAACCTGTCCCTTTTTGACTAAATTCATAGTCATCCAGTGTCCATTCAAACAGCCTGATTTTTTTCACTGCTTCTGTCCTAACTGCACGAATCCATGGCCAAGCAGAGTTTAACACTGAGCCATTGTCCTACATAATATATATCATGAATGTAGTTCACAGGCACAAAGAGCAAAGAGACAAGAAACTAACATCACTAACTCCAACTTTTAAAAACAGCTGTAGAACATTTTCTAGTAAGATCTGCATTTCTCTCGGCCAGCATGCCAAGCAGCTTCAACTGTCAGACCCAACTGGGCTAAGCAACAAATCATACAATATTTAATTGCTCATCCAATGAATATCTTATTTTCCTGATAATACTAATAGATATGAAGGAGGAAAAATCTGAATAAACTTATTTTCATTACAAACAGAGCTGTTTTCAAAGAGAATGATTTCCTTAAATCATCAGTAGACCTTTAAGCTTTAATGCCAGAATTACTCAGCCTGAGACTGACTGCTTATGAAACTAATTTTTTTGCCATTAATAGGCAGATGCAAAATGTTTTTAAAACTACCACTTTGGACTAATTAAACTGAATGTTGGACTCACTTCATAATGTCACTTTGCAAGCTTTCTTTAATAGAACTTCCTCTCCTGTTCCAAAATGGCCAATTAGACAAGAGCGACAGCTGCTGGAGTGACAGATGCCAGTACCAAAGTGATGATAAAAATGATGACTTTTCTTTTTTAAAAAAGACACATTTTTACACAGTGTGGTGGAAAAGATGCAACAAATCAACTTGAAGTGTGCAGACTGGCATTTCTTAGCCTTTTCAAATACTTGCTTTAGTTTTCTGATTACATCTAGAGACCCAGAAAAGGTAGACACAAAGAAAAATGGACACACATGCCAGTATAGTTCTCAATCTAATTTGCAACCTATTCCTAGAATAGGAGGGGAAGGGAGGGAAGGGGGGCTGCTGGTGCTGGCTCATATTCAGCCTGCTGCTGGCCAGCACCCCCAGACCTCTTTGTACAGGGCTGAAAAAGAACTGAAAAGACAGTGGAAAAAAGGAATGTTTTAGTCTTGGCATGCATGTAAGATAGCTATATATATTTCAGTGATTAGTAAACCCATGTAATAGTTTCAAAGCAAGCTGTGTGTCTCACCATGTTGTTCAGTCTCCCTGTGGGCAGTGAGAGGTAGGGACCATGCCTGTACTTCTCTCATAATGCAGTCCCACTGCTCACCCTACTTTGGGGCTGAGTCTCAGTTCACAACTTTCTGGTTCCTCTGACAAGTCCTTGGAAGGCTGATCTAGGTTTTCACCCTGCTAAAGACTCTTCTGACAGTGCCCAGTTCAAAGTCCCTTTACATTTTATGAAAATTTTTTTACACAGTTTGATTATATCGTTTCAGCCAAATAATAGCTATTAATTCCTTGTTTGCCTTGAAGATGCATTTTCCAATGAGTAAATAACTTCTTTCCAAGTGTATCCATTATCTGACAATTTTTGCCCCCATGTTTAGAGGTACTAATACCATTTTAAAGGCCTGCATAATGAAATAGTGATGTGTGACTGAAACATAGACTGTTGTTATAGTCAGAAGTAAACCAATACATTACCTCCTAAGACACTGGCTTCTATTTTAAAAAAATCTTCACTTTAACTTTGTCCTCTTGTGCATTATCATAGTACTACAGTGGTCTTCCAGCAGATAGAGGAAATCAGGAGATGATATTTTCAACATCTATCATTTTAACATACACACATGTATCACTTAAGATATACCTGGCTATGTAAAGCAAACAAGGATACCAGAAACAGTAGAGTAAGGCATTCATCTCACAGGTGACTGTCCACACAGCTTGCTGAGCAGCTCATACTCTGACAATGAAACACATTTATTTAGAATGAACAGGTGTGATTTGGAGAAAAAAAAGCCCCTCATGATCAAAGAAATAATTTTGGCAAGTATGTGGATTGTCATTAGGTTTATTTATAAATGTTGGGCTACTGAAGAATTTAATTAATAAAGTATAAAGCAACCACTATCATGACAGTTTAAAGAACATTATATTCAGTTCAGTTAGATATTCAGAATATGTTAATGCCTGGCTTCTTTCACCATTTTAAGGATTAAGGATTGATCCCACTTTTCCTTCCATGCAAATGGTTCTTTTGTAGTTATGGTCTTTTAGCCTTTCTGGCCATCATCATATTTTAATTTATATTACTCCATTGCTTTAGAAAACAACTCAATTTTACATTTGGGAACTGAACAAAAGGGAAATTATCTAGCTGCTCCTTTGACAATACTACACTCTAATTTTTCTTCAGCTTTAAAATTTATTGTGTGTTTATATCCACGAGCAATGAGTCTTAATATTATCTTGACAAGCTTATTTTTACATTTGTCAAAGTCCAAGAGAGTAGAGAAGATCACCACGGCAGGTGTTCTACCATGGACATTTTAAATAGACAAAGACACAAAAAGGGAGAACTCACATCTGTCCAAAATTTCTCTTACTGTCACATTGTTCTACTTTGTGAAGAAGGAAACTTTCAAAGGTCCTTTTATTGTTTCAAACTAGACGCTGCTTATACTCAAATGAAATTTTCACAGCATCAGTATGTGTCTGTTGGCTAAATGCATCTTCTTTAGTCAGAATAGAGACATTTCTTCCCTGTTTCAGATCAACAGGGAAATTTCAGCATTTCCAGTCAGCATATTAGACATTATGCAACATTTATGCCTTCATGTGCCTTTCTCTAAGAATTGTTATATATGTTGTTCAGAGTAAGAACCCTGTGGCAACAGATCAGTCATATAAAACAGAGTCAAAAGACTAGGCAAAAATCTGACAAATTTGCTGGTAAGAGAAATATCTTGTGCATGAATAAACTCCAGCATTGAAGGCAGGTGTTTGAAGAACACTGACATCTGCCACCGAAGTCTACGAAAGGTGAAAGAAAACCCGGGGTTTAGGTCTTCAAAAATCCTCTGTTGACTGCATATCCAGACTTTCAGTGTTTTAAAAATGCCTTAGATTACCTCAAATGCAACTTAAAACATTTCTTGATGTTTTAGAAATCTTCAGCTTTGGAAATTGTTGCTGGGTCTCTAAAAGCACAGGCTAACTGTTTGCATCCTTTGGTCCCAAGAGAGATGTTTACATCATTACCGTGTGCTGCAACAATTAGAAAATGGGATGGTTTTTACCATCATCATGAATACTCCATGTAATTGGGGCTTAATCAGAAAGGTCCCAAGGGTAGCATAATGGTACTTAGTTAGGACAGTTGTATCATCAGGCAAAGGTTGCTCTGTAATTAAAGCACAGAACTATGCAAGCCACTTCATCTCTCTCCCCCTCTCTTTTTAAGGAGGGAAGGGTACTTATTATATGGGCAGATAGTGACAGGGCAAAGGGCAAAAAGTTTTAAACTGAAAGAAGGTAGGTTTAGATTAGATCCTTAGGAAGGAATTTTTTACTCAGAGGGGGGTGAAGCACAGGAACAGGCTGCCTAGAGAAGCTGGGGATGCCTCATCCCTGGCAGTTTTGAAAGCCATATCAGATGAGACTCTGAGAAGCCTGATCTAGGGAATGGCATCCCTGTCCACAGTGGGATTGGAACTTGGTGATCTTCAAGGCTTCTTCCAATGCAAGCCATTCCATGATCCTAGGAGTCTATGATGATAAGAACAAGGAAAGTATCAGCCATCCATTCCTATCTTTGGCTTCAGAAGTAACTTCTTATGTTAGTGACATAAGTAAGGAAAGACAAACAGTGTTAACAATCTTCCTTCGTAGTATATGCAGGGCTAGTAGGTTCTGTATTCATTTAACAGTGTAGTTACATCCCATCGATTTTTAGATTCATTTTGATCTCTGGAGTCTCTGGATAGTCAGTGTCTTATTTATCCTTGATGGTGGGACGTGCAAGTAGGGACAAAAGAGTTTTTGAACTTAATCTCTGTAAGATTGTCTCTGCTGCACTTATATCTCAAAACAAAACCTTGAAGGTCAAGGTTCAAACTCCTATTCCAGTTAACATCCCTCAGAAATGTCCTTTTAATGTAGAATTTGGGGCAAAAAAGAGAGAAGAATTATAGTATGCACTTTTCCCAGAACAGCGAATGCAAGACTGTGGGGGGGATGTTTATGATTTGCATATTTGTGGCAGAGTTCATGTGTGAGAATAAACAGTGCAAAGAGAATGAGAAGACTCTCAATGTGTTGTGAACAGTTGTCCTCTCTAAACTGAAAGTGTTCATATCCAGCTTCTGGGAAAGGCAAGATCCCATATATTTTCTTCTGAATATTTTGCTGAATAGGAACAGTGATATCTTGCTACTCAGAAAAAGAACTTTTCTCCTGATAAGAGCACTTGATTACAAGTGCTGTGCTCATACTTTCTCTACATTAAAGTCTGTACACTATTTTTTTTTAAATCTGAAGGCAATTTATGGTTAACATATTTTGTAAAACTCAAAACACTTGTCAGTATGTGTTGCCCATTACCATTGGTTGCCTGAGGATGGCAATGCATAACCTCTCATAATTGTCTGTTTATAGATGGGCTGAAAGTAATTTTCTCATGGTGTAACTTATGGAGAGTGGCAGGCTCCCATCTTCTCTGCTTTGAGCAACAGTGCCAACAAGAATCCTTAAACAACAATCCTTGTGGCTGGAATGTGCTTGTATGGAGAACATCATAGGAAAAAAGCTTCATTGCCAAAAATTTATCATGCAGCTTCAACAGATTCTATCCTGGGAAGAAATCAGTCCCCAAGGTATATTAGCCAGTGAAGAAGAGGAAAAAAATCTGAAAGATCTGTGTGGTTGTTTAAATAATTCCCTACATCCAGAGAAACAAGTGATGCAACTAGTCACCCAGAAAAAGGTGTTGTTTTTAGCTGCAGAGTTTATTTTGGTTCACAAGATGGGTGTGGGGAAATTTGTGTACACAGACATAAATATTTCTCATATCTATTTCCAGTACAGTGAACTTGCTGTTGGGGAAAAGGTTGTAAGTCTCTTAGACATAAATCTTCCTAAGGAATTTTTTGTATGATGAATCTTTCCATAGAAAAGTATTTTATATTAATATTATCTGAGCTCTAGCTGAGACAGCCCAGTAGATTCCACAGATATGCTTTAGTTCAGTAGTCACGGTGCTGACAACTTCACCTTTCTTCCAGTTCTTCCCTAAGCCAAACAGCAGCACATCAACTGTTCCTAAAGTTCTTTCAGTGCATTTTTAAGTGTATGGTGGGATATCCAGCTTTGATGTAAGTTACTTAATTCCCGAAGGTACAAAAGTAGTACCTAATAATGAATATGAATTGCAAGCAACAGTAAACTGCACAAAAACATTGCTCTTATAATCTCATTATAATAAGTTAGAAAAATTTGTGTTCTAGGGTTTGGATGAAATGCCCTACATAATTTACAAACTCTCACATCTCTGAGCAATTTTCTATGTTATTAATGGTGATTATTTATAAATAACTGTTTAATTTCAAACTTTTGTACGAATACTTATTAATTTTGACATGATAGGAAGGAACATACTCTTTTGCCAGTTTTTAGGTTTGTTCCTGGGAGGGCACAATGTGTTGGCTGTCATGAGCGTGACTGTTGGATGTCCATAAAAATAAATATCATATGAAGCAGTATCCATATAAATAAATGTCCATACCCATACACAAAGAAATCCATCCTCACTAGGAAAGAGAGAAGCTGGAAAGCCTGGCTATATTACCAGGAATTCCTCTACAGGGAGATTTCTTGGAGTGAAAAGCATCTCCAGCATTGTAAATATCTCTGATAAGTTTAGGGGAGTGAATGTGCTTTTAAGTTCCAAGTTATTTTCGGAAGGAGGAATGAATAATGAGCGAAAGGCCCATGATTGCACACAAAAGAAAGGTACTTTATAAATAACCAGAGGTCTCTGCACGCTGATTTGGATGTCTCACCTCCTTATGCAATTTTTAATGCCAGGAAAGTTAGCACTATATATTTCATTGCCTCAGATCTAAAGATTTTGGAGTATTTTAATTTTCACTTGCCAAGTTATTTTTGTGTCATTTTAAAATGCGTAAATAATTCATTGCTGAGGTGACATAATGAGGGTATCGCTGATGACATGAAGATGCTGCATAAATATGATTAAAGGTTTATCAAACTATGGAAGCATCATCTGTACTTGGTAGAAGTGCTAGACAGTTTGTGACAGGCCTTTTTTAAAAAATACTAAAGTTTTTTTTCTCCATAGATTTTTTCACAAGTTGAAAAACTGTGTGAGAAACAGGCGCTGTTTGGTATGATGTGCACCAGGGGAGAAAATGTGAATTAACAAATAAACAACTTAATTTCTATTTTAATTCATAATAAATAGCACCAACATCCCATGACTATTCTTTCTGTGCTAATAAAATGGCATTTGTGAACATCAGTATAATCTGCACGAGAACAATGAAACCTAAAAGCATACAGGAATAAATTAAGGTATTTTTACAAATGAAAACTCACTTAGAAAATTGTTTCATTTCTTTTGTTTCTAGAGAATTTATCTTTCCTGCTTTAACCTATTGTTTTGGGAGCCTGTGGACACTTATTAGGAAGTTGGAAATTCAAGTGCCTCTGGTCATCTGACTTGGGGGTACAGTTTCTGGCATGCCTGGTTCTGATGGTGCCAAACTAACAGTTGCACGGTTTAATCCATATATGTAAAATGACAAAATGTGCATCTGTGCTCCTGCAAGAAAACCACTGGAATGGACTTTCCAGAGAGGTGGTGGAGCTACGGTTCCTGAAGCTGTTGAATAAACAGCTGGATGTGATACTTAGTGCTCTGCTTTAGTTGACAAGGTGGTGATCAAAGGTAGAACTCGCTGACGGAAGAGGTCTTTTCCAACCTAAAGGATTCTGTGATTTTTCCTAGGATTCATGACTGAAAAAAGACAGAGCTGAGATGGTGATATTTCAAGCGAAGGTCACCACACATCACCTTAAAATAAGGATAATGAAATTGAAATTAAAGTGGTCGCCTTTAAGTAGTAAACATGCAACCAGATTCAAATGAAACAAAATATAGTATGTAGTGGGGATAATGGGATTATGTACCTAATGATCTTATGACTTAATGGTTATGTAAGCATGACTAACTCAGTCCACACATAGCTCAATTAACACATAATAAATATCTGTAAACAGCATATACTGTCACTTGTCTTTCTCCTCCTTCTAGAGAAAATTTTAATAATGTCAACAACTACAGGAAAATAGTGGCTAATTATTCTTCTGCAAATACTGATTTAGAGATTCTTGTGAAACAAAGGACTCATTTGTTTGTATCGTATTTAGGTTAGAAGGTTTTCTCTTAGCATACGTTTTTTTTGTTTAGCCTGCCCTGATGAACTATTCGAATGTTTCACTTCAAAAAGTGATTGTTGTTGGTAAGTTGATGAGATCTCTTGCCAAGGGGAGATCCGCTGGAGAAGATTCTCCAGGTCAATATTTTTCCTGGAGCTGTAGACTGAAAATAAAAAAAAAAATAATTTCAGAACAGTAATACTTACATTTTTTCTAATATTACATACAGACCAATGTTGTTCTATAATATTATATACAAAACTTTATTTCATGAAAATTAGAAAAAAAGTTGTTTATGCCTCTTTGAGGGGAGCTATTTGGAGAAAGAAAAAAAAATCACATTGCAGCCAAGGACAAGTCCTGTTACTATTACTGGCAGCTATGTTATTTCTGAAACGTAGGGATAGAACTCACACAGATGTATACAGTTCAGACAATAATTTATATTTTTAGTCAATACAGTAAAACACAATTTTCTCCTCTGGCAACAATGTAAGTCTCTTTAGCTTACAGTTTCTTTCATGATATCCAAGTGAAATGGCATC
Organism: Oriolus oriolus; assembly: GCA_013400235.1. Lineage (NCBI taxonomy): Eukaryota > Metazoa > Chordata > Aves > Passeriformes > Corvidae > Oriolus > Oriolus oriolus. The sequence continues at coordinate 588,145 of VXBT01007521.1, forward strand.
AGGGTGAAAGCTAAGATAAAAATCCATCTGGATTCAGTCATTTATAAATCCAGTAAGCAGAAACAGCTTTGATAAAAAGAGCCAGGTTCCTACTGCCAACATTTTGTATTCTTCTACCATGAGCAAAGCTGAAGCTTATGAAATCTGTTGCTGTTTGTAATGCAGTCTGCATTCTCTAAAGGGTAAAGAGGAAAGAAAAAAGAGTTCACGCATTATTTTGTTTGATATGTTCTTCTAAAAATACTTTTTCTGCCCTAAGATAGATCGGCAAGGGATAATACAAGACAAGGACTGTTTGTATTTCTTTGCTTTAATATTGTACTGAGTCTCCAGAAACAGTGGAGCATGTGGACATAGTTGAATATTTGCATGCAGTGCAGCACCAAAGACCAGCCTTGCTCCCTCTCAGTCAGCAGAGATCTCTTCAGTGTCACCAACAGGAAATGAATCAGATGCCATGTGCACTGCGATGAAAGAAAAGTTAAAAGAACCATTAAAATACTGCTGCTTCTTGAATTTATATTACCTGCTAAGTATAGTCTCACTTTGAGGTATCCTAGAGGTTGCTGTTGAGGCCAGTATTATGACTTGTTCATTAACTATGTGGATGGTGGGACAGTGTGGACCCTCAGGCAGTTTGCAGATGATACAAAATTGGGAAGAAAGATGGCTGCACCAGATGGGTGTGCTGTCGTTCAGAGGGACCTGGACAAGTTGGAGAATTGGGTAGTCAGGAATTTAATGAAGTTCAACAAGAAAAGTAATCAAGTCCTGAACTTGGGAGAAATAACCCCAGGCGTAGTACAGGCCCAGGGACAAACAGCTGGAAAACAGCTCGGAAATGTCCCTCTGGCCTTGTTCCCAACAATCATTCTCTGTCCTCGTCTAGCCAGCTTAGACCTCTGAACTACAAGCTGATGTACAGATCCATCTGAAAAGAAACTTTATTTTCTAGAGTTAATTTTCATCTAGATACAGCTCTTTCCTTAGCCACAAAAATCCTAGTACAAGGGAAATCACACTGACAGGCAAAAGGAATAAAGAGGGAACAGGTGGGATCAGAAACTTGTGTTGCATCTAAGTGACCATGTAATTATAGACTGAATGTGCGTACCATCTGTCAGAGAAAAACTTTGCACATCATCTGCAAAAAAGGAATTATTCTTTCACACAAATTATAATATCGTGAAATTGTCTTTTCCACAGAATTCTTGACAGTGTTTCTTAGATAGTTATTCAGTGATAAGTTTCTCACTAAAGGGTGATTTGAGAAGGTTTATAGTTTTTCTAAGACAGAATGTCCTATGTCCTGTATTTATTTCAAGGCACATAAATAAAATGGGGCCCTAATATTAAAATACATACATTTTCAGCTTGTCTTGTTTCCAGAGCCATCAAGTCAAAGTCCTAATCAGAGCATGCAACAGTGCTGGGTTTTCACTGAAGGTAAAATATTATCTGAATTTTTCCAAACAGAAACACAAATGAAAGATTATCCCAAGAGATGTGAGCATTCCAGTGAGGATGAAAAGATACAGTGTATATAGTAAGAAGAAAGAGCCTGGTGTGGGTGTTTAGAAAGTTAAAATGTATTATAAAAATATGTTGGATCAAAGAGTACAGCATATGTACCCTAACTTAAGGAGCCAAAATCATATATTTAAGTTTAATTTAGTCATTGTGCTTTTTTGTTCCATCCCATGAAGAGAAGTAAGACTCCACAGAGGGCAATTAATCTCAATCCATGATGTTTGCCTAAAGAGTCAGAGAATTTATGCCCTGGAAGTACCTATTTCACTCCATTACATGTAACAGTTTTTTAACCTCTCATTCTCAGTCACTGATTCCAAGTCTATTTTCACAAGGAATAGCTAAACCAACCCTAGAACATCTCTGCACATAAAAGGGCAGCAGAAGGGAAATAGAAAACAAAAAGCAAATTTAAACAGTAGATGTCTCTTCCATTGCAGCTCCTGGGATATGGAAGAGTTTTGTACTGCAGTTATGAAGTTAATTTCAAAAGTAAAAAGAAAACCAAACCAGCAGAGTCTGTTGTTATTAATAGGCAGCAGTTCTAAAGGCAGTGATTAGTTTCCACTTAAATACATTTGCCTGCAATAAGGTCTTCTGGTTTTTTATGCACCTCCCATGAGAAAACCATATCTGTGCTAAAAGGTTTTTCTGAAATCTTGACAGTAATCAACACAAGCCAGTAAAATGCCACTCCATGTCATCAGACATGCAGTGAAAGTTTTTTTACAATACTGAGTTCAGCAAGTAAATCAAGCCTTACCCAGTGCAATCCATGAAATTAATCAGGCACAACCTACCCCATACAGCTTACCACATTCTTCATTGCAAAGGTTTTAAAAAGTAAACACTTTTGAGCTATTTAATATATAACTATATGCTTGTATCAGTTTAACAGTTTAATTAGTACAGTTTTAAACTCTTCATACAGTCTCATTTTCTCAAAAATCTGAATGAAAAAAACCTCATTGAAGAAATGAGGAAAGATGACCAGCCAACACGTAAAATTCCCCTTTAGCTTTTACCTCTCCTTAGGTTATGTATTTAAAGCAGCCTTTGAAGGGTTGCTGTGAAGTAGCCCTCTGATTACTTCTGAAAATGGCTCAGTATGATTTATCATCCTAGAAATATTGACAAAAATCTTGATTTGAAGATCAGATCCTATGAAAATGGAGACAATCTGTTCAAATAGCAAAGCGGGACAATGCCATTTTCATTAGCATGAACATTCCAAAAAGAGATGTTCCTCCTCTTCCTTACAGTTCCCAGTGGCTGCTGCCAGCTGCTCTGCACCCAGAGGCAGCTACTATTCTGTCCTATCTTCCTAGTTTCTACACTTCCTTCCAACACTGCAACAAAAGTATGCTGCGTGCCATTGGAATTGTGACTCTCCTGTCAATGTGTAAATTTCATAATAGATGAAGTTTTGAGTAGGTGGATGCTTGTTCATCCAGTATGGCAGGTGGAAGGATGGAGTGGAAGTAGCCAGTGTAGGGGAAGGAGAAGTGTTGTGAGTGCTGAGGAAGTCAGTTATGTGTCCATCCATCACAGCTGTTAATAATGCTGGGCCACATTGTCCCTAGGCTGATGTTAATTCAGTTTTTGCCACTTATCCATGGGAGACAATTATTCATTGGCTATTTGTTTTCACTATCAGCTTCAAATAAGTTACATAACCAATAGACAACAGCATCATGTAATCAAGTAATGATCAGTCCCCCAGGTAAAATTATAATTGTATGAAATTATCCTGCCATTACTTTTTAACAGGCTGCCTAATTAAGGCAATATGTCTTAATATATTGAATCCTTGTTGAGTCACAAAATAATTGATATATTGAATCCTTGTTGAGTCACAAAATAATATCTCTGTAAGAAAAAATGTAGAAGTTGCTAAGGATTATGTTGAGGCTGGTGAAGCTGCTTCTGACAGCTCCCGAATGAGCTCTAATATATTGTATAGCCATTATTAAGTAGGCATCATATGCCTTGAGATTCCTATTCGCTAATAAATTCTACATGCTTGCTTTTTTACAACAGTGGTTCTTAATAGATAATGAAGGTTAGAAAGAGGTAACAGAACATATTGCAAGGCCTAGAGAAACTTAAAACTTCTTTCAACAAAATCAACAGCAGTTGTGAGAGCACATAATGGAAAAAACCAGGACATGAGGATCTGACTGGAAAATCAGTTTACAGCCAGAAAGTTTCAGATGGATATTACTTTTTCAATGAACCAAGTTTTATATAGGTTTAGCTAAAAGTCAGAAGTGTTTACAACATGTTATGACAATACTTTGATGCCAGAGTCCCTCATTCTAATGAAGCAATTTGAAAAAATGGATTCCAGTACAAAAACCCTCAGACTGTAGTCACACAGTTGTGTACCCTGGCTGACTGGTCATCTCCTGTGTACATTTGTACATCACTTACAGTTCCAGTGGTGCTTCTGATGAAGTGTCACAAATCCTATCCAATTATGAGAGCAAAACAAAAAAGTTACATTCTATACCAAAAAGGTAAGGAATGAGAACTGTGAAATAAAACTGATCCAAATAAGAATTGTGAAGTTAAGCTCAATTACTTTAGAACATATCTATAATTAGGTATGCAAAATTCCTGTGTCATTATTGATCCACACTCTTCTAATTTATTTCTTGTGTGTAATTTCCTTGCACTCCAGTAAGAAATATAATACAGCACCTGAAATGGGTGAGTTTTCCCTTTTCCAGAGAGTATATCCCCCAGGAGAACTTCTCCGTGAAGGGGAGTTACACCAAAGCCTGCTTCAGCACTCCCTAGAAAGGAGTATGTAGATGCAGCATTTAACTTTGGAGCCAACACAGCAAAACAAACAAACAAAACCAACTAACCACCCAAAAAATAGAAAAGGAAATTTAGATTATCCTTGGGAACACAGTCCAGTTTAGAAAATCATGTTCAGAGTCTGAACTGGGTATCACTCATAGCGTACCATAACCTTGGTTTTCTTGGTCAGTTTTTGCAGGTCACATCCCATACTATTAACCAAAGAAGCCCTTGCAAGTAAGTGAAATACTACAGATAGCAACAAATAGATATCTCCTGCAGCTTTACACAATTTTCAAGTCAGTGTAGGTCTGGTCGAAGGTGAGTTCAGATGCATTTAACCTATCATAGGGTAAATAGAAACAGCAGGAGGAGTGTAAAAAAGTTGGTCCTTATATTAGATAAGCATAGCAACAGCACCAATAGAGATCTGGACTGCAGCAACAGCCCTGTAAGAGCTATTTGAAACCTATGTGGCAGCCAGGCAGTGAGATTAAAACTGTAATCAGTCACACAGGAGAGGAAGCAAAAGAGAGCAGATGTTTTCCTCTGTGTATTTTCCTTGGTGATTCTCAATTGGTGATAGGATTTTAAGGCTACTGTATGAACCTTCCTTTTCTAGTTACTGAAGGCTACAAAAAAGCAATGGAAAGAATTTTTCTCTTGGTTTAAACAATGAATTACCTACTTTTAGTGTCTGTCCTGAATGGAAATTGAGCAGTGATCCTTTGAAGCCCATGACTCAATTCTTTTAGAGCTCTTTCACTTTGAAAAAGATTTAAAGGGAAAGTTATTGAATCCAGTGATTAACTGATTTAAAACGAAAAAAAGCCCCAAAGCATCAAGACTATATTTACTTAAAACCATCTGGCCAAATATAGGCACTTAATAATCAACATCATCTGTTCAGGAATTAAGTTCTGACTGGGATTTCAGGTGTCTACAGTGGACAGCACTAACACACCTGAAACTGATAGCAGACCTGCAAAATTTAAAAACCTAGCAATGGAGTAGCAAAAATATACTTATTTTACATATGGCTTTTTCATGTTTATCAACATTACTGCTATAAGATTAGTACAAGTTTACAGTTTATAGGAAAGGAAAAGTAGGATTGCAGTCTTTAAAGGAAATGTTTTTACTGCACATCTACCACATGAAGCAGAGGCAGGGGAGGAGGACAAGAGGAACGGTGGGATGATCTGTAGCTGAAAAATATATCCTGTTCTGATGGTTATTGAAGATACTGTGTGAGGAATTCACTTAGGATAGGTAAGGATAGGGATTATAGCTACACATTTGTTTAGAAGCATCTTGAAAAGCAACAAAACCTATTTACTACACATATGAACAAAATCAGGTCTGCTTAGGAAAGCAGTAGCTACGTGTCAGCAGGTGTCAGCATGCAGGAGGGAGGGTTTAACTGAAAGATGATCTCAGTCTAAGAGACTGTCTATTGGCTGAGGGCTGTCTGTTTATTTTCTATATTCAAGGTGTAAAGAGGCATCTCCACATGCTCATGGTGGCTGTAGATGCACAAGGTGCATCAACATCACTGAGAGTCTTATATTATTTATTTCTGGTTTCCCATTCCCAGTGTGTTCATTGTGGCTTGCTTGAAGAATTGTTTTCTTTGCTTCCTTAAATTTTCTAATGCTTATTATGGGAAAAAAATAGCAAAAGGATACCTAATTTTATTTCATATAAATTAATATTTTCTTTACACAGTTCAAGTATTCAAGCAGATTTAGATAGACTACAGGGAAAGCTGAATTTCTGTCCTTGCTCTCTGTGGTCTGTACAGTTGCAGTGATATGAACACCATGAAACTCACTGAACCATTGGTCTCATAGGAATTGTGTCTTTTTTTACCATTTGTGAATTTCTTCTCTTGACAGCTGGGAGTTAAAAAAAAAGGGGGAATAAAACAGACTGCCAGTATTCATCTTATGTAAACTTCTTCATTCCTATTCTCTGGGCCTGAGTGTCAAAGCATGACAGGTGTCAGGGAAAGGAACATTTCACTTTGTTAGGCTTGTATCTTGGACACTTCAAATGAAGGTTGGAACCACTGGGTTGTGTGAGAAGCAGCTGAAGCCCATTCAACTGCAGGTCTGGTTAGAAATTTTCCAGAAAGCAACTTTCCATCTGAAAACACTGATATTAATTCCTACAAGTTTTAGACAGAAGGAGGTCACAGGCCCACCAGCAAAGTCTGAAGCCCTTGTCTCACACACAGTAAAGAACACCCAAGTTCACAACATTATATGTCTTAATGCAGGAAAGTGCTGAAATACAGAAGGCTAGGTTTAAGTCCAGATGGAAATATTATCATTCCTTTTCCTCCACTGGCATAATTTCTTTTTTTATTGCTAACTATTCACAGGATCAGGGACAAATCAGTTTTGGAATCCACCTTATCTGTGGAAGGAAGGAAAAACAGATACAATATTGAAATTACATTGAGCTTGGGTTGAGAAGACATAAGTGCTAATGATAGCCAATTTAATATGGAAAGACAATTGAGACCTTTTGAAAAATGTAACTGTTTCTGTAAAAATACTTAAAAATTAAATTTTTAGCTATTGTATAGTATAGCTGTGGTGGTTTCATTAACATATTTTTAACCTGTTAGCCTATAAACCAAGAGGTCATTTTAAATTCACTGACCCATTATTTCCATAATTTTAGTTATATTTTTCTCTAGGAGCTGATAATTATGATGTTGATGGCAGTGAATGTACAAGGAAAAAAAATTGTCCATGTTTACTTTTATGGTTTTCAAATGTTTTATTTTGATATTTTAATTATTAAATCAACTCCTTAGCACCAGAATAAATGGTGCTTAAGGATTAAATTTCTTAAACCCACTACAATTTGTTGAGCTGTAACTCAAGCCTTACTGTCAGTTCTCTGAATTTTCCACATAAAAGTAACTTAATGCCTGCTGAAAGAAAACAGAGCATTATGCATCAGAAGGAAATGGCCTTTGGAAAAATGTTATTCATATTTCACCCTTTGTCCTACCATTACTTGTCTCATTAAAGGTGAAGAAAATAAATCTCATCTTTCCATTTTCCTATCATACTACTCAGAAATGAGGCATGCAGTATTCTATTTTGTCTCAGAAAGGTCATTTCCTTTTAAAGTTGTTTTTTTCTTCAGTGTTTGAAAATAGTTTTTGAATTAATTTCTGGTGAAAAATTAGAATAAAAATAATATTCCTTTTTAAAATCACAATCAAGCTGAAATTTCAGCTTGTCAGGCTCCTGAAGTACTGCAAAATTCAATAGTTTGGTTGAGGAACTGTATAAACTAAAATTAAAATTACAGTTCATAATAGACAGAAATAAAATGGACCTGTAGAAGAGATACAAAAGCTCAGGTGGCATTCTTTCAGTCTCCGTAGGACCTAATCTAACCACTAAGGAACACAGAGAGGTTTACACTCTCACATTTGGTTTGTATATGCAAGGAAAAGCCAAGATGTTTTACTGTCAAGTGAATGTATTTAAGTGGAGTAGATTTCTAGAAAAGTTTCACTGTGTGAGAAAGAAAATTACACTTTTTCTATTCCAGGCTAGCTCCTTGAAAACTTAGATCTCAGCAACACATCAAAGTGACAGGGTCCCACCAGACTGAGTGACCAAGAGGCAGAGGTTTAGCTCTCAGAGGCAAGGGAGGCACTGAGCCAGCTCCTCCATCCCTCTATGCTCCTCCAGAGACAGACCTGCTTGGCTCTTCCTCCATCTTCACTCTTTTTATTTTCTACTTCTCTTCTGTTTATACTGCAGAGTTAACCACTAAAACTGAAAAAAATCCAAAATCGTTTTGCAGGTAGTTTGTAATTCTCAATCAAAAAATCACTGTGAGAAGAAATAAAGCTGGAGTCCTTTGAGAGGCATCTATTAAATAATTGTTTTCTTGTACTATCTTTGATAATTATAGAAGATGATTTTCAGAAGACATTCTTCTGATCACTAAAAGCAGAAAATACAAACAAAATCTAATACTATACTTAAGAAATTCAATGACAAGAGGTCTAGACAATCTATATGGGGAAATAAACACTCTGGAGGAAAAATGCAAGGCTAGCCATTAAGAGACCTTTTTTTTTTTAAAATCCACTGTATGTACGCATAAATATTTCCAAACTTGGAAAAGAAAGGTGATATATTCCTACTGTATAATGATGGACTTTCTCAACTTTAAGTCATCATCAGGAAAGTAAGGTGGTATCCACTCTGAGTGTCTTAAGTTCAGGTAACTTGTACTTAAAAGACTGAAGAGTTGTCTGAAGAAATAGTTAATTCACTGGCAATTTTTAATTACCTTAAAGTACTTGGCAGTTCCAAAGACTGTAAATCCACTAAAGTTACAGCAAAGATGATAAATGCCAGTGGGGTGATTTCAGAGTTACCACAGGCTATATCTGCTTTTTCATCAATCCACGGAGAGATGACAGGAAAATCGACAGGACTTTTTATTTTATATATGACGGCTCAACGAGCATTTTAATAATGCTCATAGGCAGAATTTTAAAGAGCAGAGATATTATCAAAGAAAATTTCTTTCATTCTTTGATGAGATACAAATTTTTCAGTAACAGTGGCTAATAAACACAGTCAAGAAGTGGCAGAAGATTTTGTCTGCCACTAGTGGGGCATTCTGTTTAAAAGAGTACACAATACAATCACAGTAAGGCATAAATGAATGAACAACTGGCAGAGAGACCAAAAGTCAGTGGTACATCAGCTTTATATGAAGGCTTTCTTGTGGGTACTTCTGGGACTGACTTTGTCCTACGAATTGAATTCCACATCTTTATTAATGAAATTGAGACAAACATGAAATCACAGACAATAAAATATACAGGTAAGAAGGAATGCTTAGGGGATAAATGAGAAAGAGAAAATGACAACTATATTATATGATCTGGTTACTTTATGGTTGACAGGGTCATTCCTGCAAAATACACTTTAAAAATATCAATTAATACAAAAAAATAAAATAAACCTTCTGGCTTTTAGACCTGTTGGAGGTCCACAAAGATGATGAGAGTGTTGGAGTACCTCCCTACGAAGACAGGCTCAGAGAGTTGGGGCTGGTCAGCCTGGAGAAGAGAAGGCTCCAGGGACACCTTAGAGCACCTTCCAGTAGATAAAGGGAACAAACGAGAGCTGGAGAGAAACTGTTTCCAAGGGCATGTAGTGACAGGGCAACGGGGAATGGCTTTAACCTGAAAGAGAGTAGATTTAGATTGGATATTAGTAATAAATTCTTTATGGTGAGGGTGGTGAGGCACTGGGACAGGCTGCCTGGAGAAGCTGTGGATGCCCCACTCCTAGCAGTGTTCAAGGCCAGGCTGGATGGGGCTCTGAGCAACCTGGTCTAGTGAATGGCATCCCTACCCATGGCAGAGGGACTGGAACTAGATGATCTTTAAGGTCCCTTCCTACCCATTCTATGATTCTATGATTTTTTTGGGCTCTAGGTTAGGATTCTGTTTTAGTCAGCAAAATGTGCTAAAATGATTCTGTAGGATACATGTCTGTATAGGGAAGCACAATATCTCTGCAACACAAAGTGCTTAGACCAACATTAAAATACTCTGTGCATTCTATGATAGATACTGTATTTATATGTATTAAAATAATATTTAGGAATACATGCACCTATTCATATGCACCTATTCATATATACACATATATATTATTATTATTAAATAGATTATTCTTTCAGCAGTCATGCATAATTAATAAATCAAAAGAGTCTGCGTAATGCCACAGGCATTTCTAATATGGTGGACTGATGTATAAGAACAAGTGATGTGCTGAAATTGAATCAAGACATGTTTAAATGAGCAGCAAAGCATTATTTCTTAACAGGGAGAACCATTTTTCTACTGAATCAAAATACCAAGACAAGTACAATTTTTACACATCTTCAGATCAAGACCAAATGCCTTTAGAAAAGATTTACTTTAGTTAAATGGGAGTTAATGGAGTTTGATACAGGTGAAATGCAATTTTCTGATACATGGGAGGTCAGACTAGATGATCTAATGGTCTTTGCAGTAACTCAAATGGAAAAAATAAAACCCATATGACACAGAGGTGATTTTGATAAAATCCACTATATATGTATATATGTGTGTATATATAGAATCTCGAAAGCAGCATACAGCTATAACATAACCACACACTGAAAATGGAGTCAGTGTTCTCATAGACTGAACTAATAAAAAAACCAAGGCACAGCCCTAAGAAATGACATGATATATTGCTTAATTACCAGCACACCTGCTGTCATGGTTTAGCTGTTTAGTATTGTTATAGCCCATTTAAAGCAGTGCCAGGCAGTTCAAGAGGATTGTGTGAGAAGCACTGCTCCCAAAAGGGCATTATGACTGCAGCCAGTCTTTCCATAAAAAATTGTTTTGATGGGAAGAAGTTAGCCATGTTACTGTCATTCGGCCTCTGGGTTTTTTAGTACCAGAACCTAGCCTTGTTTTTAATTTTATCTGAGGCTCAGAGATGAATCGGAAAAAGTGATTGTTCACCAATGGTCCCATTAATTGCAGGCTCCAATGTCCACGCCTGAGGTAATGTCCCTTCCAGATGATCACATTAAGCACGTTACATCTTCTAGGTAATTGACAAAGTTTAGTCAAATTAGACAAATCAGAGCCACTGTTCTTGCCTTCGGATCTGCTCTCAGGAAATACAGTAAATCATGAGTAATGCTAAGGTGCCCAGAGCCAATTTTATATATCAACATATCTTGATTTATTCTTATATAGTCCTGAATCATGAATGGCAGAAAAGTCACACTACAGAAATGCCCTACAGAAATTTGTCCTCAGGCTCTTTCACAGGGCATCCCTGGAGGTCATTTCCATAGACACGCTGTTAAGGTGTCCAGGAGGAGTTTACAGAACAAAACAGAAATTTTTCATCTCCCTCCTCACTTTTATCCAATAATGCTGAGTTTAGATTAGAGATGGATTCGAAGCACTTGCCTGCCTGGGTGTAATGTCAGCCCAAATGACTCTCTTCCTCTGACACCACGACCAAACTGCCAGTGGGTTGAATTCTTGGTCCCATCTTTTGGAGCTGCTCACCTGCACATGCAGTACATGTCTTGCACATTAACTTGCCCAGCAATGCACACAACTCAGTAGTGTCTTTCACAGGAAAGCTGGGCATGGGAAAGACTTGGCAAAAATATTCAGGGCAGCTGTTCCGGTCTTGCCTGGGATAGAGTTAATTTTCTTCTTAGTAACTGGTGCACTTCTGTGTTATGGATTTAGTATGAGAATAATGTTGATAATACATTGATGTTTTAGTTGTTTCTAAGTAGTGCTTACCCCAAAGAAGGACTTTTTCATTTCCCATGCTCTGCCAGTGAGAATGCCATGAGGGAGCACGAGCAAGACAGAGTAGGCAGAAGGGATATTCTATACCATAGAACATCAAGTTCAGAATATAAAATGGGAAGAATTGGTTGGGAGGGTTGATCACTGCTCAAAGATAGGCTGGGCATTGCCAGTGGGTGGTGAGCAATTGGACTGTGCATCCATCCCTTGTTTCTTTTGTGTTTTATTCCTCTCTTCCTCCTTTTCATCACAATTTTTTTTTTTTTTCCAGTTGTTAAACTATTCTTAACCCCTCAAGCTTTACTCTATTTTTCTGATTCTCCTCAGGGACGGGCTGGGGAGGGGAGTGACCAAGTGGCTGTGTGGTGCTTGGTTGCTGCCTGGAGTTAAACCACAACAGCAATGTTTCCTGAGAGACGTGTGTGTGACTGGTCTCTCACTCCCACCTGAGTGTACTCACCATTGGGTAAAAAAGTGCAAATTGTTTTCTGTATTGTTTCACATCGAGTTACAGTTTTCTGGTTCCTTATAGAGCTCTGCTCAGTTTAGTTGCACTAATAACAATAGTTTTGCATAACAAAAGAGAACATAAAATTAATTTCTAGTTTATAATGGTTAGCTACCAATCCCAAATGATAATGAAAAAATCAAAAACATGGTACTTCAATATTTTAGTGTGAGTTCATTTTCTTTGTATCCATGAAGTAAATTGAGTGAAGCAGATAATAATTTAAACGATCTTGAAAACTCAAATAACAATTTGGAATAGGATGAAATGTTTAAAAATTAAGTTTTATAGATGGAGCTGTGGGAGAATGTAATACCTTATCAAGAAAATGTTAAAAATAAAGCACATGAATATATGTTGAAAAAATAATTCTTGGTTAAGAACCAGTAACAAATGGAAACATTTATTCACTGAAGACATTACACATTCATTCATGGAGACACAGATGCTACTCAGACTGATGGGATGTACATTAGCCCTAAATTAATAAAAATAGATTCAAACATTACATTTTTGAGTGTTTAAAACTGTGTTGTTGAGTTTAAAGTCATGAGCATAGTTGAGAGATTTGAAAAAACTGACTAAAAATATTGCAGCTCTGCACTATGCTTCTTTCTAGACAGCACAGGTAAAGCATGGAGGTGAGTGATCAAACTGAGACAGAGACAGTTGAAGCGGCAGATCTGTGAGCCCAGATCAAAACAAGATTGGGATTTTAGCCTGTTCTTGCTGCGCAGCAAAGGGGGCAGTAGTCCTGAACTGCTCATAAGCAGTTGTGCGGATACTTAAGGCTGCCAACTAATCATTCTTTTGCCTAATCGAGGAAGGAGAAGGAAGAAGCTTCTCTTCTTTGGCCAAGGACCTGTGGTCCCAATTAATCCATGCCTAGGCTTACCTTCAGAAACCTCAACACAAAGCAAACCACTAAACAAAAACTAATTTAGCTATGACCCAGGTTTAATACACCACCAATTATTCAACCTCTGAAGACATTAGTGTATCTAATAATAATTTCCAGCCTAACAATGGGCATCGATGAAGAGCAGCGTTCATCCTCATGAGGATGCTCTGATTGCATCTTTGTTTTCTTTAAGTGAAACAAGAGCACTGAGTATCACTCATTCTGCTGGCACAATTGCAGTTAACCGAAACCCATTATAGAATTGTGAGTCATTATGTTTAACTTTATTCTGAAAATAGATGGAGCATTTTGAATTGTATGTGTAGAATAATTCTCCTCATACATCTCAGGAATAAAGGAAATCTATATAATTCATTATTTCAGGCTTTTTTTTATTATATAGATCCATGTTTTTTCTTGTTAAGATAAAGTTTATACTGCCTTTGGAATATCAGAGAGTGAAAAGGTAAAGAAAGCCCTTAAAGATAAATGTGTCATTAAAACAAAACCAAACAGAAATTCCTTTGGTTGTGGAATGATGCCATGAGCCTGATATGCTGTTTCTTGGAAGACTGCAATATCCACAAGACTGTGGATATAATATTAAATATTACAAGATCTAGAAACATTTAGTAATCTCTTTTTTAATCAATATGTCAAAAAAAAAAGGCAGCGGGAATACTGCTTATACAGTTTTAGGTGTTGACATCAAGAGGGCTAATGCATTCACAATGCAGAAAAATGCAGTGTGCTTTCACAGTATGGGGGACACTTTTTCCCTGAGAGAAAAGACAAATTTAATTGTCCTGTAACTGGACAGTTGCATTTTGTCTCACTTGGCTTAACAGGTAAGGGCAAGGAAAGTTATGCCTTCATAGTACTCAAGAAATGATAAACAATTTGAGGATACTGAAGACGTATCCACATCTGATCACGTAAGGTAGTTCTGAAGCTTGAAGCACAAGAAAATTTGGTAAATAGATAGTTTCCAAGCTAGTTTCACACAAGCTAGCTTGCATCCAGAAGCAGCACAGCCAGGTGCATGCAGCCTGTTGTAACTCCTGAGCACAGCTCCCAGCTGCTCACTGCTGCTCTCAGCCGCTTGCTTTACACATCGGGGCAATGTGCTACTGAACCCAGCCATGTGGGCCAACAGTCATGGAGGAGTCTACCCCGTGTGCATCTGTGGTGTCAACACAAGCTTTATTTCCTGAAAGATATTATCAAATTGAAAACTGTTCCCGTGTGCCAGGCAGAATTCTCCATGAAGGTGAATGACATAAATTGGGTTGATTTCCCTGCCCAGGACAGTGACTCCGAGGGCGGAGCAGAGGAGGACACCAAGGGTGGTGCCTTCCCCTGAAGACACGCCTATCCTCCCTGTCTGTCTGGCCTGGCTCACTCTCCCCGCCTAGAAAGTTCTCCCTGTTCGGTTTCCCCATTGGTTTGTTATTCTTTACATATGTATAGCCCCTTATGTTTATGCAAGTTAAGTCTGGAAAGTTCTGTTCAGTTATTCCCCTGATTGGTCCGTTTGACTTAATCCCACCTTCCCTTCCCTGTGATTGGTCCCATGTCTTCCCACATCATTTTCTGATTGCTTGTCTCATGCTGTGCCCCTTTCTCCTCCCCTGGATAAAACCCTGTGTCACCCTCCCTCCGGGCTCCATTTCTGTGGCTCCCATCTTGCCTCACTGTCTTTCCTTGTCTCCCGCTGGGGCAAGGGGAAATAAGGACTTGGCACGCTGACACTTGGAGTCCCTCTTGTCCTTCGCTTCCGTCCGCCTGCCACCACAGCGACTGCTACCTGCTCCCCTCTGGGGCTTGCAGAGCGGGACTGAGCTTTTGTGGCAGCTTCCCGGAGTGTGTCTGCTCTGCCTGCTGCTGGCACAGGCCGGCGTCTGTGAGCACAGGTACTGGACACTCCAGTGGATTGCTGCCCGCTTGGCCATCAGGCAGCTGAGCGGTCATCGCGGCAGAAAACCTGGCATGTGGAGGAAGGCTTGAACTTGAGGAGTGCTGACTGAAAACTATGATGGACTACTTTCTCTATGAATAAGCGAGATAATTGTCTTTGCAATATAAAAGCCATTCCTGGATTAAGAATGAATATGCAAAATAGCCAGGAGTAAAATTAGATTAAAAATCGGGACAACATTTTTGGCTATCTTGACTATCAGAGCAGTGGAAATCAGAAGCCATCTCTCTGCAGTGATGGGTAGCAGCAGTTAGCAGCTTGCCTCTTCTGTCTTTTACTGGACTGCACAGAAGTGGCTGCTCTGATGGAAGCTACTTCCCAGAGATTCTGGCATTTGCTATTTTTAAGGCAGAATGAGAGGCAAAAGGGAGAAAGAATTAATCTGATCTTTTTTTTCTTCTTTATGAAACTAATTATAAATAGGATGCACTTATTTTTGTTATTTCTTTTCTGGGTAGGTGTAACCTTCCAATACCTGTCTGCCAGAAAAGGAGGATAACTGCCCAGCCAGGTATCAGACTCAGATAGGTGTCAGCGTGGGACAGTGGGTGCAACAGCTGGAAAGCAGACTTCTTTGTTTGAATCACAAAAGATTAACGTGGACATGGCACGCAATATAGATGTTGTTCCCATATAACAGAATCACTTCAGTCCTTCTCTACACAAACTCTCCTCAAAACTTCCCAGCTATTTGTGTTTCACACTGAAATCAGACTGCAACAAAACTTCAACAGCCTTACAGCCTTTAAAATAGAGGTGCAAAAAGCCTATGGAATCTTAGGTGCATTTTATCTTCTGTCAGGGACAGCGTGAAATATCCAAAGCAGCTAAAAGTTTAAGAAATTTCTTGGCACAAAAACATAACTTGGAAAAAGCAATGGCATACCTTAGCTGAAACATTTTCTTACTTTATTTCTTTGTAGTACTGTTTCTTAAAGTATTTAGAAAAATACCTACACTTAAGATTGAGGTGGCCATCAGAGTAGCAGGTCTCTATGCACCAAAATTTCCTGACTGCGTGAACACAAAATATTGTTTTATTTTCACTAACTACTTCAGTCCATCATGCTGTGAAAATAACAGAATAAAATAGAATAAGTATAAAAATGCAAAAAGCCTGAGAAAATCACAGGAGCGAGATTTGTAATAAAAATCCATTCTACTAAATTCTGGACAGTCTATTGATACCTTAAATCGTGAGACGACGTTGGCCACAAGTTACAGTTTTGAGATATATATCAAACTACTGCAAATTACTGTACTTTAACAGCAGTTCAGTAGGAACAGAAAAGATACACCTTAGACAGGTTTGAGAGATTATCTTCTCTGAGCTGGTTGCTCCCAAGCTTGATTTTATAAAAGCAGAAGCTATGTCATGCAGTAAAGATGAGTGTGGTTTCGGACTGCAAGTATAATGTCTGGAGATGGAGGAGGAGAAAGAAACAAAAGCTCTCCCAGGAAACAACTGGGCCAGTGGCATGTAGGTGCTATGGCCTCCTAGTGAGTGTTCTGTTGCGTGTATTTAATATAGATATAATAAAGGTAAGGTTTAGACTGTGCTTCAATGCATTCATGGGAAAAGAACATTTTACTTCACTCAGACTCACTGCTACCATAGCATAAATTTTAGACTGCTGTTTTAAAAGGTTCTGCTTTTCATAAACATGCTAGTGATTGCGTGCAGGATTGGGTTCTTCCAAGCATATATAAATATTTACAGAAAAATATCTTTATCTCATAAAAAATGTTTAGATGATTGATTTTTCGTATAAATAGACTTATTTTAATCACATCTGGATATATTTGCAAAATCAGGAATTAAAAATACATCTGCTGAGAATCACTTTCTGAATTTCTTGGCAGTCATTCACTGTTAAAATATTTTCTTTACATGGAATTTACTAACGTTACTCTTTATAGCCTACCATTTCACTGACAGTTTTTTCCAGACAGGCTTCCTGCTAGCAGAGAAGGAGGACTAGGTAAAAGCTAACTGTAGAGTATTCAATGACTATTTTATTGTGGCTGTACTCAGCAACAGGATTAATGCAGAAAATTTATCAACTTCACTGTAGGAAGTTTAATTATTAATAACTCAGATAATTATAAATAAACAAACTAATTATTAATAACTCAGAACTTCTAGTTTCTCACACATGTCCACATTATCATATAAAATATCCCTCCCAAACTCTTTTATTTTACCTTCAATTTTATTCAGAGACAGCAAAAGCAATTCCCCATTTGTTTCCACTTTGTGACTTGAGAAGTGATTTCCACTGTGATGTTCTTTTTGGTTGCCTGTGATATACTATTCCACATTCAAGTCCTTTTGAGGAGACATTATTAAAATTATTAAAAATCACTATTTTTACTAAATTATGATAACGATTTATCTAGGAAATCTTATTGTTAATGTGTCTTTGAATAGACAAAAAATGTCTTCTGCTGGATTCAGACTGAAGATTGAGATTGCAAGTACACATATAAATAAATAATTCTTGGAGAGTAGTCTTCCCATTGGATATTTGAACTGTTAGATGCTAAGCAAGATAGGATACTGCTTTCTTTGTTTTTTTTTCAAAGTAGACACATTCTGAACACACATACTTACTATATATTTGCATTTCTTAACTGAGATGTTCAACCATGTAACTTCTAAATATTTTGATCTATAAAATTGATATATTTAATATATTTACAAATGTATATTTTTTTACATAAAAGTCATATTTTGAGAGTATGATCAATACCCAACTATGAGATTCTGGGTTTATCCCATGTTGTTTATAAGATGACACATAATGTTGCAAGTTAATGATTTCTGTAATCAATGAGAGATGACAATTCAGCCGTTTCAGTCTCTTCCTCACCATCTGGAAAACATTCTGCTTCATGGGATCATCCCTGAGCATCATTAGTGTTTTAAATCTTAAGATATTCTCTCTCATTCCCTTCCCATAGCAAATGAGAGATTTTGACCTTCAGTTTTAACTTCACTTGGGGCAGGCTCAGGAGTCTGTGCTATAAAGGGGTCTGCAGAATGGGTGCCTCAACAGGCTGTCTGGCCTGCTCTGACTTCAAGAACCTTTTTCCTGTGTGCTTTCTGCAGATGACTCTTACCTTTCGCAAAAATGGGAAGATAATGAGCTTACTTTCTTAACTGAGCAGTATGGATTAGAATGCTCAGTAAGGTGGGATATATTTGTGTCTAAGAACTGCTAGAATCTGGATAGCAGCTCAGCAATGGCAATTACAGGTTTCAACACTAGAAATGCATCCAGGAGCTGAAGGCATACCTAACATTAAGCAACGCTCCTCATTTTTATTCAGTTGGTTTTATTTGGAAGAGTTATTGTTTCTGTCTGCTCATGCCTCAGTTCTTCTTCATGTCTACCTCTATCTCAATATAGACTTGTTTTAAAACCAGGTGTACTGCTGCACTCTAACTCTTTTGTAAGAGTTGACTGGAAGGATTGTATCAATACTGCCAACCAGTGTCCCAAAGTCATGAGCAAGATCACCAAATCTTTAAAACTGTGGAATTAAAACCAACAATTTTCATTTATTTTGCTTGATTCTAGGGTCATAGGAAGTCTCTACAATTTTTGCAAATTCTGTAAAGTCACACAACTTAAGAAGCTGGGACTTTAGGGGAGCTTTCCCCAGGCTTGGATATCACAATGAGAGACAGAGACACTGATACCTCTGCAGTTCCAGTACACTTACTTTAATTACGTATTCTACTTCACCTGGTGAGAGAGCAAATTAACACTTTTGAATTTAAAATCAAGTATTGGAAATTCTGCCTGCGCACTTATCAAGTCAGCCTTTTCTGGGCATGAGACAAATGCTTATATCACAAGAAACAAGTGATAATATATCATGCTGGCTATCCAGTCTGAAGGAAGTCTTAATAAAAAGGTCAGAGTATATAAAAAGACCATAGTAATACAAATCAAAGCAGGCAACGAAAGACTATACATGGGCTTTTTTTCAGAGAAGGCAGGGAAAAGAGGTGAGTAAAAGCACATTGAAAAGTGCTGTATTTCAACTAAATTTTTGACTTCAGTGTAATAACATTATACTTTTCTATCAAGAGCCAGAATATAGGTGGATATACATAATTAATGGAAATAATAATTATTTGGAAGTGAGATATTTTTCATCTATTGAAGACCTTAATATTCCTTTCACCAAAGCAGCAGAACATTACATACTATGTGAAGTGCTTTGAGAATTCTGAAATCTGCAAATCTAATTACAGTTTATATATAACATGATGAATTCAGACTTATAGAACTGGTGTCATACATGAAGAAGTCATAGAAGTCCTACAGACTGATATATTGAATTACGTTGAGAACATATTGATATAATGAATTACATGAAAATCTACAATTATAAATGTCAAGACTTTATTTTACTATATATGTACAAAAATATTTTCATGATTTAACTTTAGTATCTACTAACAGACCCATGAGGCACACTGTCAGAAACATTGCCTTTCTTCCTGAATGAATTAAAAGTAAAATTACTAACATTTAATTTTATATAAATGCCTATAGGTGTAATAATGAACAATTCCAAAAGAAATATTTCTCTTTGTAGATTTGACTTATTGATTAGCAGCAAGGCAGACTCTACACAGCTTGTGATCAAGCTATTTATACAGGCAGGTTCAGATAAATCCTCTGGCCACATTTTATAACATGCACAGATGTAGGACAGCACATGATCACACTGTGTAAGACAATTAATGAACACATTTTCGTAGGGAGTTTAGAAGAACTGGTTTCCTTTACTGTTTGGCTCTGCATTGGTTGGCCACAGGACCACACAAATCATGATACAGCTCATTTTCAAGCAAAATTCACCCTAAAACAAAGCTCTCACTTAGATGTCTTAAGGAATGTTTTGAGGCCTTTGGAAAAACTGTTCTCATTATAAAATTAAGGTAATTCTAATTTTTTTTTCATGCTCAATATATTGGATATATTTGTCAAACCCTCCATAAATATTAATTTTAATTTGCCAATTTTGTATAAAAGTGTTTCCCAAGTGGTAAAAAAAAAAGAAAAAAAAATAGGCCTAGTACAGACTAATCAATATTTTAGTCTGTAGCTTTTGATTTTTTAATATGAGTGGTCCTGTCCTGAAAAATACCTGTGCTATTGTGGATACCACATCATTATATATCAAGAATTTTTGTATCTAAGATCTGCTTAGTTTAGAAATAAAATTGTATGTTTATTTTTGGTTTTTTTTTGGTTTTTTTCTGTTGTTTGGGTTTTTTTCTGACTGCTTTCTCTGCATTCCCTAGAATCCAGAAAGACTTTTTAGGGTGGTTTTCATGTCACTTATCAGTGCTTGTTACCAATGTTGTGCAAAGCAAATGTGGTCCTAGCTGCATCTGTGCAGCACTAACTTCCAAATCAAGCTGTCGGTGGATGCCACCATGAGCCTATTTCCCTCAACAGAATTGCGGAGGTGTATCCAGATGAAAGCTATTAAACAGGCCTGTTGATGACATACAAGATGCAAAAAAATTTGCAGCTTAGTATTTCCTAGCTGTGCTGGCTCTGCAGGAGAGAAAGCTTATTTATATTACTGGCACAGGCAGCTATTACAGATTGCATGGAGAAAGGAGATTTGCTGAATAAAACACTGTTGTTTGGAAGGAGGAAGGGTTCAAAGCAGAGCTAGGCTTTATGGTCTTTTGTATTAATATTCTGTAATCACAATGGTTTTTCTCCTGACATGGTAGAACAGGGGCAGATGTCAAAGAGAAAAATTGCTACAAATGAGAACTTGGTAACCTTGGAGAGAAGTAATAAAATGTTATGACTTTCTCATCAGCTGTATCTACAGAAAAGAAGTATGTAAGTCAGTTATAGATGACCTTGTTTTGGAGTGATCCCTAAAGTCATGATACTCCAATTCTTACTTCAAAAGATACTTCAAAATCTTTTTCATGAGATTCTTAAGATTTTTCTGCTGTCATTTATTTGATCCTTTCTGCATTTTCGCTGTTGTTTGGTGTATTCACTTGCAGAGGGAATTACTATGGTAGCTTGCAATACGCCCATGAATTTTTGCCACTTGGGAAACCCTTCAGAGTGTTTAGTACACTCAGAATAGCAAAAAAACCAACTCAAACAAAAACCAAACTCCCCACCTTCTTATTTAATTAGAAAAAGGAAAAAAACACAACAAAACTTGAAAACATTTTGCTTTGAAATTAGTATGACCTTCCAATAAAGATTTAGGGTTAGTCCTCTTCTTTCTGAATCAGTCTCTTCATTTTCAGCTAAAAAACTCACCCTAGACTCTTCTCCTTAATATTTATTCAGCCTTTAGGTATATTCAACCTTTTGTTGCATATTTGGAAATGTACAATATACAGCTGTAACTATGCCTAGAAAAAAAAGTCAGCAAAAGAAGAGAGTGTCATCTGAAATACCTAGATGAAAATAAACTGGGCCAAACCACTCACTTCGGCATCTAACTGCATATGTTCCTATAATGCCTAGACACTTTTATGTGTAAAACTTAACTGAAGTTCAGTATTTGCACTGACATTTTCAGACTGATATAAAGTAGTTTTTAATCAAGCCACTATACTCAAAACCTATGTTTATATAAAATTTTCAAACATCCTTATACAAAGAAAAGTTGTTGCTTTGAGATCCTTTCCACAGAACTTAATATCTGATATTAAGCAAGTATTTACAAAACAAACTATCCTAAACTTAGCACAAAAGCAATCCAAGGAATCGCTGAATCATCTCTGTTGATCCCAAGTACATAAAATGTAATGAGCTAACCTGGCTTTATTTCACTCCCTGTTTGCTGACTAATTGGTCTGTAACACAAACATGCATCTGTAGGCTGTTACTTCATTATCTTGAGACCTTCCATTACTTCACTAATTTCTGAAAGATTTTGTTTATTAATATAAAAGCAGAGAGCAGCAAACATCTGTCTGGAAAGGAGTGCCATCCCTCACTGCAGCATACAGCTACTGCTGCTTTTTATGAGGGCAGCATGTTCAAGATCTCTCCATGTGGAAATGAGCAAAAAGCCAATACCTTTGGTTCCTGAAGGCTTTCAGGACTACCATTGTTCTAGGATATTTGAAAATAAAAGACATGATTTGCATACTTGCTTATAATCTCTTCTATTGTCTTGCCAGAAGAGCAGGGGTTTTTTTCTTCAGCTTCCTGAGGGTCACTACAAAGTAGAATTATAATCCAGTCTTATTTTTACTATACTGACCCACATTCTAATTGTTTTCCTGCAAAGCTCTCATAGAATCACCTTTTTCCACCCCCAAAAACTGCATGTATTCTGAAAGGACTCCACAGATAAATGCATGAGATCTATCCTGAGGTGCATAGATGAAACTCAGGGATGTCTCACCCAAAAAGCCCCACAGCTGACCAGTCCAGACCAATGCCTATGTCAGTTAATGAATCTCCTGTGCAGTTTTAGGAGCACCGTACGGCGTGAGGGAAGTGGAGGTTATCTGACTGTATCTATGCTGCACCCGAGACATTATTTCAGCCTAGAAAACGAAACCCTCATTGTCTATTACTTTAATCAAAGGCCTAATTGATCTCTTCTGTGCAAGCCTGATGGCTCAGGTAGAGGCAAGCACACACGTGACCTATCCAGTAGCTGGTGCCCCGGTCCCTGCACTTCCTTAGCATAGTACAATCACTTAGATTTTAAGCTTTAGCCAATGACAAGAATAGAAACCACATGGGTTACAGCTGTGCTTAAGCTGCTTTCTAGATTATATAATTATAAATGGTTGCTTAAATGCATCTTTATTTCATGCTTCTCCCCCCCTCTGCTGCTTTTGCTGTTATTCACCATCCACCTTATCCACTTACATAAACACATAGGTCACTATTTTTATTATGGACTTGTAAAGTACAGATTTCTATTTCATGAGTTTCCCAACCTTTATCTTGGCTTTTACGTGATTAAATGTGAGACTAACATTGCATTTACTGCATTAAAGTTAATAATCCATTCACTTACCAGATATGACACATCCGAAGTTGAGCTAATTCTCTGTCTCATTAAGCAGTGTAGGGAATATTATAACCATCCCACACTTGTCTTTCCTTTTAAAACTATATAATTGGAAAACCCACACTTACTCAGTGAATTAATACTCTAAAAATTTATCTAAGCTCAGTTATCTTTTACAGGTGTCTGCATGAAAGTCTAGGAAGTAGTTTCTCAGCGGATGATCATGTTAATGATGTTGCTCTCAATACATCTTGTAGGAGAATAATTTTTTTTATTTGTTTGAGGATTATAACTTAGAAAACATCTCTTTGCTGTTTCATTCCTGATTCTTTAAATAACAAGTAAAATGAATACTGCTGCCCTGCTAGCAGTCCCTCCATAGTATGTGTGTGTGTGTGTGTGTGACTAAGTGTAAGGAGACAACCTGAAAGATTAAATTCTGTTAATTCATATTTATAACTATATTTTATGGCTGCTTAAACATTTCATATTGGAAGCCTTTCAGTGTAAAATTGGGCTTTTGACCAAACTAATCTTCTTTTCTTAACAAAAATTATGTACATTCCATAGAAAACTGCTTTTGTTTTATTTCATTTTCCTTAAAGACCAGAGGCCTGAAAACCAAATATTTTGATTTGGCTGTGTTCCTGTAAAGGCACATAAAAGCCCAACTAGGGCTCTTTTTTTTCTTTTCTCTGCCGGGGGCTGGACTTCCAGTCAAAACACTAGTATAGTATGTTACAGCCAAAAGTCATCAGCAGGGGAGACTGTGGTACTTCATAAGAAGATACTGATCAAATGCAGATTTAGATTGACAAAAGTACGTTCCTTCTTCCCAGTAAAATGTCACATGGACCATGAGCAATACTTATTGTTTTAAACCAATCATGGTTTTTTTTACCAAAAAGGAAATGAGGGCAAGCTAATAAAAGCAAAAAAGCTAAACAATTTATAAACTATTCTGAAAAAAACCCTACGTCTAGAGAATAGGCAATTAAACCTATACTTAAAACCATGTGTTTGCTCTAGAAACCACAATGACCAATAAAGTCTCAGCCATCCTGAGGCCTTCAAAGTTAAGTTCCATTGTGCAAGCACCTCTGAGAGGTGCTCATTCCATTTTATTGATAAAATGCACCATGAGAAGAAGACTAAGAGATACAGGCAAAATACAGACAGAAGAAAAATGTATTAGTTTGATTGTTCAATTTTTGTTTATCTACTCATCAAAATGCATATCATAGAGGACACTGCATAAGTTAGAATGCAATTGAAAATAGCAGTATTTATAATAAAGTGCATCTGCAGTGTACAAATCTTCTCTTAAAAATGGCCAGTTTCCTGGTCAAAAGATGGACACAAAAGCACTGTGTGCAGCAGTGCAAAAGTCATTGTGCTTAGCTACACTTGTTATATGAAATGTAATAAACCATTCACAAGGGTGTAACATTCTATAGCTCCCCACAAAGAATAAGTCTCCATGAAGTCAATATGGTTTTAACTGAGGAACTAAAGAAAAAGACCTAGCTATTAGGAATCTTTCTTTTGGCTGGACGTTATGTGGGTAAAGGTAATAAAATTAAAGCATCACTTCTAAGTGTTCCTAGAAGACTCCATTATGCTCCTCTGCTGGCAAAAATCAATACCCACACATGCTCTGTTCTCATCTGTGCAACTAAAGTGTAACCATCAACTTCTGATTGTAGCAGCTGGGAGGTGCAGGGCTAAAGTTGTGCAGTGATGGCTGGTTAAAAATTTTCTCGTAAAAATTTCTTTTCCTTCAGCAAGAGTTGATTCATTAAAATTTTGGGGGGGTTTCCCCCTAAAGCATACAAAATTCTGTGAAATGTTTGTTCAAGAATTTTTGGATACAGGATAAGAACCTTTGACCTTCAACACTTAATAGTCCAATGGCTAAAACATTTTTGTTGGAGGCCAATTTTGATCAAAGTCCCTGAACTTCCTGTTGGCTTATGTGACAAAACCTTCCTCCCACCCCATCCTCCCCACTGCCAAGGGAGTGCAGAGGGGCATTGCAGGTGGGGTAACCCCAACAGTCCCTTGATCTCCTGAGGCTTCACAGGGGCCACCACCCTGTCAAAATCTCATCTCCACAGCCCCAAAGACACGACGGCAGAGGGGACCCCAGTGTCCCAGTGAGAGACAAGAGACCCCACCCAGCCAGTGCCTGGTGCACACGGTCAGTGTCACTGCCCGTCCGACCTGCAGGCATCGTGTTACTGCAGCAGCAGTGCCCCCACGGGCTCCCCGATTTGGCCACTCCTAACAATTTCTGCTTCTGTCAAGCAACTTTATTCCAGTGAGTGCTCTGGTCACAGGGCTGCTGACTCTTCCTTGGAACAAAAATGTGTACTTTTCCCACATTTGAAAGCTAATCAGCCTTTTTGCTCTAATGAGCATTTAGACCCCAAGGCTCAAACATTTACCACTTAATTGTGATGTTTTCTTTGCTTTGTTGTCTCTATATAGAGCCTATTTTTGGCACACTGCTGGTTCTTGAGACCTGGCAATTAGATTGTAATTCCTGAAATATTAGACAGCCTTGATTCATTTTAATGGTTCCTACTTTAAGACAAACACATTTATTTTAAGTAATGCAAGTTATTCTTCCCTTATTCTGTGGAAGAGAACAATTTTCATTTTACATCTTCTTCTTCAATACAAACCTTCAATGCCTTGAAATCCACTTTCATTCAATCAGAAGCTTATGAAAGCCAAGATTCATCCCACATATAGCTAATTGCTTAAGCACTGTTGAAACCTTGTTGCTGTGGCAACTACTGCCTATATGGAAATTATTTTCAGCTTGTGATCCAAGGAACCCCTGTATCTATGGTCAGCTCTTGAAAGGTCTGGCAGCTAAGAAAAATAAGTTTATTGTCTGAAGGTTTAAATTAGACGAACCATGATAATAAGTCCAAAAACTGGTGGGTGAGGAACAAGATAAGGTTTCACAGTCAATAGGGGAGGGTAGATAAAAAAGACAACTCAGCCAACCATCTGAATCACTGTCTGGAGGCATCTGTTACTTTCCATCAACGATTAAGGGAACTTTTGTGAGCAGGTTTCTGATGCACATTTTAACTTAGCATCTTGAGTTAAGTGGGCTAGATCATGGTCTGCACTTCACGGCGACTTTGTGGTACTCCGTAATTAACTCAGAAAAAAACCCTCAGTCTCTTAAAATACTTTCCACAACTAAAAAAGGTCTTTTCCCTTAAATTTTTGTTATACTCTGCAAGGGTAAACAAGAGGCATGTACAATAAATCTCAAAATATCTTGATTCTCCTACTTGCATTACAGGGAGGAGGTGAAAAAAGCGCATTTCAACTTTAATTTTCCAGAATCAATTTGCTTTGGGGGATACTTTCATAAGGTCTTAGTGTAAAGGTCTCATTTATTTTTTCCTGCAGTGGTCAGTAGCCTGGATTGTGATGGAGCCCAAGAGTAAGGAATGTAGGTAACACCAATATATGGCAGATGTTATTTCTGGCACTGAGAACAATTTTTATGATTTCTATCTGTCATTTAATGACATATTTACTACCCAAAATAGTTAATAACATGATTATAATAATATTCTTTTAAAATAGTTTTAATTTGTTTCATGTAAACAATACATTGAGGCACATTACAATGAAACAAATTAAGAACACCACAATATCTTAATGACTCTTAAGAAAAGTATGCCCATAACAGGTTGTTTAAGACTGTGTCTTTTTTTTAAACAATTACCCAGATGATTGTACTAAGCAGTAAACAAACTCTGAAAATCCTAAAATGAAAGCCAGCTACAGAAAATAACAAATTAAAATAAGCTCCTTGAAACTTAAGCTCTTGCTTAAGAAAATGCTATTTCTATAAAGTATTATTTAGAAAGTATTATTTCCATCAACAGATGGTCTCATAGGGGTAGGTGTTACACAAAGTGATTTTTATACTACAAGAGTTAGTAAAGCTGTTATGAGTTGTCTTCCATAAACCCAGTGCGTGGGTCAAATGTCTCATGCCTTTTGCATGCATTCATTTCCAATGTCCCCACCTGGCAATTTTATGTGAGTGAACATAAAATTCATTTGAGGTGTTTGGATTTGGGATCTCAAAATCATTAGTCCCTTTTGAAAACCTTGGCCCTGGATTTTTCATTAATGAATCAGCCTTTGGATATAAATGTATAAATACATTCCACTCCACAAAAGAAGCCAAATTTGCATGTTACAGATGTATGACTAGTCACAGCAACAAATTTGTTAGAAATTGCCTTCTTCATTGCATAGTGTATGACATCTGTCTCTACATTAATTTTCTTTGATTGCTTCTTTTCACATTCTCTGCTAAACAGAATATTTTTGTATGCTTTTTTATTTTTCTTCTTGGAAAAGTTTACAGTCTCTTTAAACGAGACAGCTGAAGACATTTTTTCTTTCTTGGCTGCAACAGGAAAGCTCTTGTTTTCCTGTTTTATATAGGCTGCTACCTTTTTCATAAAAAGAAAGGAGAAAGGGTAGTAAAAGATTTTTGTGAAATGAAAAAGCTAGCTGACTCTTCTTATCCACTTTTGTAACATTTTATTTTATACACGGTGTTACCATTTGATTTGCTAATTCTTGTATTTCTGCACATCCCCTCGGATGTGTGCAGGTGCAAAGTGTTTCCAAATAACCCTTCACTATGACAAGATGAAAGAAGAACCTTCACAGCAAGTAAATTCATCTAGCTGATATTTTTGTTTTTCCTAGGCCTGTCTAAATCTGGATTTGACTTTATAGCATCATATGACACAAGCCAGTAGGGATGGAGTATGAGTATGATTCAGCCCTTGTCAAGATTGTGAGTGAGCTAACACAATGTAAGCTGTACATCTGAAGAGCAGATGTGGCACTATCTAGACACACAAATAAAAAAGAGTTTTGTTTCTTCAGAGTCCATTTTGGGAGCTGTCAAAAAGACATGATTTTCTCTATCCGAATAGCCTTTTTCAAAACATTAATAAAAACAAGAATTCCTTGTAACCTTGGTTTTCAGACAGTTGCCAAACTATTTCGGAAATAAAGGACAACAGTGCATCGTGTTTCAGCATAATAAAGTATATGTTGCTACTGGGAAGAAACTTGAAAGTGGTGTAATTATGACCCTAACACATTTCTGTCCTGATTTTGCTTTCTTTTCATTAGTGATAGGCTTCCTAAGAACTGCTTAAATATTAAAAAAAAAAAAACAAACCCAAAAACATAAAATCTCTAAGTAGCCATAAAACTGCAATGATCTCCTCTTTTGTCCATGTGAAGTATTATTCACATATCTGGCTAAACTGGAGGTAAGGACTTTTTAAACTAGAGATTAAAACATCTCTAAGAATCTCATCTGGTGCAGGCAAAAGCTGAAGGAATTCAAAGACCTCTTGAAATTCAGACACCAAAAGATATGTCAATAAATATGAGAGAATAAATATTTTATAATTTTCTTCTACTAGTCTTTTTTTTTTTGTGCTTTGCAAGCCTGTGTGGCATGTAATAACTAAATTTAGCAGAGTTTTACCACGAGAGGGCAGGAATGCTCATCAAACAAGTTTGCCACTAGTTGTTCCACCACTTCTCAGCCAGGAGGGTGACCCAATGTGCTTTCTCTCTGCTGGTATTTAGTATCTAAGCTTGTACCCCGAGCACTTAACAACATGACAAAATGCTTTGACCCCACAGACTGACCTGCCATTAGTGCGGCTGATTAATCCCCCTGGATGGTGGTGGGGCTCAGGGGCATGGCTGAACTGCAGCTGTGGAAGGCCGAGAGCACAACTAGAACTCCTCACTCTGGGCTGGCAAAGGGAAACAGCTGTGCCAAGGCATCCATCAGGCTTGCTAAGGCAGGCTGGCCAGTAGGCAGAGGTGAATCAGTGCCTGCCTTTCTTCCTTACAGTGTGTAACCAGAGCAAAAAGGAAGATCTTTAAAAGGCCTTTTATTTTTTTTTTTAATTATTACTCTATATTGGCAGCACTGGCTGATTCATGAGCATTATTTAAACTTTTTTGTAAGTGAAACTAATTTTGATTGGACCATAACAGTAGCCAGATCTGAACAGTAGAAGACTGTACTGGACAGGATACTGTGTAGAAAAGTTCCAGACTATTATTAAAGTGAAACAGATTTGTGTGGAAAGTCCTGGTTAACTCATAAACAATTTATAAACTGCGGCATTTAGCATAGCTTGATTAAAGGTTTAAATTCTTGTAACTGTTTGCCAACAAAATACAGTGTTTCACTGTTCCCAAAAACATGTCTTGGAAAAAAAAATCTACTGTGGGGCCACTCAGAGCTGTAAGATTTTAATCAGCTAAAATTAAGCACAGTAACTTGCATGGAAATATCCTTTCTTCTCCTTATTTTGCTGCCGTGTTAAGTAATTTCCTTTTTCAAATGGCAATGTTTTTCACCATGAAGCAAATAGTTGTGGAGTTGTGACAGTCACCGGATAATCAATATTCAACTGGAACAAAGAGAAATAAATGAAAACGTAGCCTTACTCTAGTCATAACAATATCCTTCCTCAAGTAATAAGAAAAAAGATTTATAGAAGTTATTTTCCATTAGTTATGGCAATTGAATTATGCTTTTACCAAGTTACCACACCCTCCTCCAGAAAAAGAGTGCTCAACAAAATTATCAGTTGTTTAAATCTAAAGACTCTTTGTTACTTCTATAATTGGGTTAAAGAGGGTTTCCCCAGCCTTGAAACAGAAAGAGGCATTGCCTTCCTACTGTGTGGCTTGGCTGTCTCCTATAAGAAGCTCTTGACTTACACTTAGAGGGTTTCATACCTGCTAGGAGCTCTATATTCTCAGTGTCACTTTACAAATCTCTGCTTCCCAGAGGTTTTCAGGAGTCATGCTGCAACAGCATGCTGCCAGGGTGAGCAGGCAGAAAAGCAGGAAACCCTAAAAGGTCTCTTCATTTGATGATTTGGGATTTATTCCTTTGGGTTTTTTAACAGCCCTAACACTGTGTGGCTCTTTCCAAAGCCCTGGCATTGTGCAGGAGTGTTTCAGCCCAGACTAAGCAACAGACAGCCACCCGGATTTTTGCTGAAAAAGGAAAGGGCGTAACTGGATAGCAAGCAGTAATATGGAAATAGGCAAATGGCATAAGGCTAAAAAAGCACCTATTTTGTGCATTTTTAGGATTAACAGGGAAATCAGTCCAAGTCAGGACTTCTGCAGAAGCTATGCAATCCCTGTGGAGATGGACCATCCTATAACTTTTTCCAATCAGACTTTGAATCTATGAAGGATGTTCTTGAAGATGTCCAGTGTTCATCTGCAGGAGAATACTACCTATGACCTTTCAGAAGAATGACACACAGGGTGCCTTGCCCAGTGCTTCATAAATGGAAAGCCTGTGTCATGCTTTGGTCAAAGAAGAGGAGAACTTACTTTCCTTTCCCTTCTATTGTATTTTCTGTAGCATAAGAATATAAGAGGTGGAGAGCCCAGGTCGGGGTGAATCTTATGGTTTTACTCTTGCTGTTTTAGTTCTTACTAAGGATACATAGCAAAGAAATGGCAAAAGAAAATTTAAGTTATTGTTCTTTACTTTTTGTTTTGTTTCAAGGGGTACACTGCAAAAGGAAATGAAAATAGGATGATATTTGTTCTGGCATTTACTTTTCTGTTACCTTTGGAACAATGACATTTTGGACAAATTTATCAGCTCATCTTTGAACCCTTATTCACGTAATGAATCTACTCACCTGTACATCCTTTCTGGATGTTGAAACCTCTCTTTGATTTGTCGCTCAGTGTCTTTTCCATTAAGTGTGATTCTAGGGAGATCAAGTAGGATTTCAGAGGATGAAAACTCTCCAGCAGACAATCACCAGGCAATACCTTATACAGGGAGCAGATCATACAAAAAAACTGTCTTGTCAGACAGGGCACATATGGTAAATATTATTAAAATTCTCACTTGCTATTAGAGACACCAAGTATTTTAGAGAATTTTTTTGTGACAGCAGTTCCTACTCAGAATTACTGTCAACAGGAGCCTCACCCTTACCCTTTTGCTAATCTTGTAGTGTGCAAAAATACTCTGTGAGATGAAGAAATCTAGTATTTTCTATGCAGAGCGCTGGTCCTATAAGAGGAATTAGACTTCTTCCTAAAATTATAGCAACTTAACAGTACAAGTAAAATACAGAAAGTATCTGAAGAAATATCTAAGTTGACTCTTTTAGGTGCTAGAAGTAGTTTAGATGCAGGCTTTTTCTCTCACCTGGAAAGGTCTGGGCTGGTGCAGCTTGTGGGGATACTTACAAAGTGGTAGATTTAGGAAGGCTTTTAAATTCACAGGCGCAGAGACGTACATTAACCATCTCTCAGCCTCCTATCAAAACACAGCCTGAGCAAGCACCTGTGTTTGGAACTCATGATCACGATCATGATCAATTTAAAATAAGCTGAGTTGAAACATCACTGAAGAAGATGTTATTTAATACTGCCCTCTGCTGTACACATGCTCAGGGGTGCCCAGAGCAGGGGAGGGAGTGCCTAGTCTTGAACAGCCAGCACAATGGCACTCCTCATTCAGCACTGTACTTGGCTTAGGCTCATTTACAGCATTTATTAACCTACAGCCCGAGAAACCTGACGAATTGTTTTGTTTTCCTTTTTGTTTTGTTTTTTACTTGAATGTGTGTAACTGTAGTTTTGAAAGAATTACATTTTTCTAAAACTTGGATTTATTATTGAATTCATTATTTAATAAACAAATGCATTTCTAAAAATATTAGTTCCTCACATCTAATCTCAGTTTGAAGCTTTCAGATGAAAATGTGTTTAGCAATACAGTAATGTATTATCTCGCTGTTTTTCAATAATTCGCTTGATTTTCTGAATCAATGTTTAGTTAATGTGTTTCAGAGACTTACAATCCACCATGATTTTCAGATTTTGTTCTTAAATAATTCAACTTTGTGCTTCTTTATTATGCTGATAGGAATAATTTTTCTTTTTGCATTATAGTGTACTTATCTACTATTCTACCAGAATTATGAGATCTTTTAATGACTTTGCACTCACGGTTTCTTACGAGAATTTGATAATGTACCTAGAAATAAGCATTTGTGAAAATACAGGTACAAAGTGGATGTTCTCTATTTATTTCCCTACTATATTTTAACAGAGAGATTTACAAGGTCTAGTTTTCTTTTGCAAAAATTGTGGAAATTTTTCCCTGTTATATCCTATACATTTTTCTGTAACTTCAAATTATTTTATTTTTTTATTGCTCAGTTAGCATGGAATTTACAGTCCTCTGCTATCAACATCCCTTTCAAGAGTCAAACTTTCATTTTCCCTTTCTCTTTGGGCACTGACACCAAGGCATGTTATGTGCTCATGAAAATTACTGATGCGAAAAGGAGTTGGTACAAGGTGAATGGTGAGAGTGCTCAGACGGAAGTGAGGTAAAGAAATAGAAGTGTGATACAAGCAGACTCTTCAGCTTGGAAGCTACAAGCTGTCAGACTGGGTCACAGATCTCATGAGCCGTGCTGTGAGACTCCTTCATTTCTCTCTAGAAATCACCCCTCTGACAATGCACAGCCATGCAAATAATTCTGGGTATTCTGCATTGACCTTCCTCCCTTTAATTATTTAAGGAACTTTTGCCAGTTTTCCTCATTCTGATACATTTGAAATTGCTTTTATTACAGCTCTTCTTCACTTAGAAATCTGTTCCTCAAACTCTTTCTGTTTTGCCATATAATGATTTTAAATTTACGTTGCCTTAAAAGGCTTTTTTATTTTAATTATTTCTGAATGCTTTTTCCACTTCTGCTTGGCCGTACTGGCTATTTTTCAGTGATCCTTTTAGAGGTATAAGAACTAGACCAATGTTTCTAATGAACTGGAGACTTGAACCAGTCTCCTCCTTGCTTGCACTTTAATCAGTGGAATACTTCCATTCCATGAAAAGAAGTATCATCACATCACTAGGCAACAAAAACTAAATTATAAAACCAGCAGAGCTTGATACAAAACAATGGTTAACTAATTAAAGTTCACTGTTAATTTTCTTTTGCTTATTTGTTCCTCCCTAGAAAGTCACAGCATCTTTAGCACATTTCTAGCTACAAGACTCAATCTTTTGTTTCTTTCAGAACAAACTACAGAAAATCTGTCTAAAAGCCACAAAGTCACTTGAAGGATTTATAAAAGTTGTAAATACCATTTTAGGAGCATAAATATAGTTTGGTGTAATAAAAACCCTTTTATTATATTTAAGAGGATGTGTGTACATCCTTCAAGAAAATTTTTAGAGAATTTCAGAAGATACTATTTTTGTATAACATATAAAAATATTTAATGAGATCTGCATTCTGCCTTCCCTAAGTATCCCACACTAACCAGTTTCTGAGAATGGAAACTGCACGAATTGCTCTTTCTCCCCAGCTGTTCGGGGCTTTTTTTCTGACAGGGTTCTAGTTGGGACCACACACAGGATTGTGAAGAGGTCAGCATGAAGGAGTCTGTAGTATTTCCAGGATGGAAGTGCCAGACATTTAATAAAGACATGTTAAAAAAATTTGAACTCAGTTATACAGATTAGCAATAAAAATATACCTTTTGTTTTCATAAAAACTCAAGCTCCTCAGTGCTTTATTGGAACTTTTGCTTTTGCAATACCTGAGCTTTTCACAACTTTTAACATCTTCTGAGTTTTAAAAGTCATATATTTCAGCATATGTAATGTAAAATGCGTGCCAAATGTTTGCAGAATGAGTCATGGCAACATTAAAGAGACTACATCCAGAAATGTGATCTTGAAACAATTCTCTTCAAATGATGTCTGTTCCTGAAAGAATAACCTCCAGATATACCCTGTTTTTCCTACGGAGAACCTCACATTCACAGAGCTATGGATTCTGCAGTTTAGGCTTATTTTCTCTACTTGGATGGTAAGTCTACAGGTTAGACTGTTTAATCAAGGAATGAAATAAAGCTAGTTATGAGTGAAGTCTGAAACATTTTTTTCATTTGAACATGCAGTTTGGAAAAGATGAATATCCAAGCTTTTCTCAGCTTCTGTGACAATATTCAGCTTCAAACCACATGAAATATTCAAGTGCTATTATCTCACTTAACAGATACTTGGGAGTGTAGATATTTGCAAATCCCTTTCCAAATAGGCAGTCACAGAAACAGAGCTATCATGAGGCCTGGGTCAAGAAAGGTGATGATAATTTTAAGTGAGATTTGGAATTTAAGAACCTAAAACTGAGTTCTTGAAAGCTCCTGCTTAATCTTTGGAGGTGCCCAGACTCTATCAGCACCTCATTTCTCATTCCTGGGTTTCCTCAGATGCCTGAATTTTAGATCTGCAAAGCCTTAAGAGTAAATCACTGTTGACACGACTGACAACAGCTCGGCTTCTGTCTCAATTTAAGTCTCATCAACAGCAGCAAGCTTGGTTCCCCTGTTCATTTCCACTGTGTACCTCAACTTCAAAGGCATTCTCTCAGCAAACTTGCCAGCATGAAAGGGGGAATGCAGGAGAGAGGTTAGGCTTGTAGCTGAGTAGAACAAGAGGCTTTTAATGAGAGCCTAAACCCTCTTTGGCTGTGGGCCTACACAGTTCACCATCAGTACTGCAGGATCTGTGATAATGCAAGAAGCTCAGTCCCATTTTCTTCCCCTTGGGCAAATTCTTTAATCACACAACTATGATTGCAGTTGCCTATAGACTTGTCTTTCTTTTGAGTGAAAGGGTATAGAGAGCTGGGAGGAAATATTACAACCATTACTCAGTACTGAACTGGAAGAACGAATGAAAGAATCAGCAAAGAATAACAGAATTCACAGATAAAAAATACAGCAGAGAGGTTTATGTGGCAAGGAAAATTCAGATCATACATTAAGAAAAATTTCATGGTAGAAACTATGGGGAAGAACTGAAAGAGGCTGTGGAAGTCTCTGTAAGGTATTTCTGTGGTTTTGAGAATGACAGGAGTATTGCAGATTCTGAGCTGAATACCTAAGTTTAACTCCTGCACTCCTTTATCTCCTGAGCAATAAAAAAATAGGGGTTTCTTCCTGTTGCGTGCTATGTTAAATATTCTGGAAATTTATGGATAAATATGAAGTTTAGGATCTATGTATTAATATTTTTTCTTCATTTTCTCTTATAGACCTGCAATCAAAAATCAAAATCAAAATTGGCTACAAAGGTCAGGACCAACACAATAATTAAATTTATATATTGAATAAAAAATTGATTGATTGATTGATTGATTTCTCTGGAGGCATTTAAAAACAGACAAACATTCTAAAGAGTTTTAATGAAGCTGGAAAGTATGTTTCTAAGCAAATGTGGTACCACATGGCTGCAGGAGACTGCAATAACCTAATAGACACTTGAGCAATGCTCACATTCCCATACTGACCTGACAAAAAAAAAAAGGCAATAAAATCCAAACATCAGACCCACTGCTCCATACACACTCCTGCATAGCTACGTGGAGGGGGAATCATCTGATGATGTACCTTTGGCTCACAAGCTATGCAAGCCTTTGGTGTGGGAAGGAGGTTTTGCTGAGTGTTGAGGAAGAGCAAAAAAACTCAGAAGCTCAACAATGCAGAAAAAAAGGCCTCCTGAGGAGACACATCTGGAGAACCAGTAAAAACCTCAGCAGACTCCAAGTTTTTTTTAATGTCTCTCCATCACAGAGCCAAAAGATGGCCTGAGGTAAACCTAGAGTCGGGATAAGAACAAAAATAAAATTAAAAAAAATAATAAATTTACATTTACTCCAGGGAAGCTGCTTCTACTCATCCTGTAGCAGGCATGCTGACCTCAGTGCCAACATTTTTTGAGGGATATACTCTGGTTTTGCCTCGCACTGCACACATCTGGAAAAGAGCAGTCTCATTTTGACCTGTCATGAGTGCTGTGACTGGGGTCAGTAAGAGGACAGAAACCTCTCCCTTCACTTCTGTTTCCACAGGCATTGCAAGGAAGGAGGCTCTCCCTGGCCTTACTGGGCCAGAGGCATGGTGCCTGGTCCACAGCCGCTCCCCTTCATGCCGCCCACCCTTCAAAGCACCAAGGTGGCAAACAAGGGGAGAGAGCTGCCAGGTATTCCTCACTAGCACAGAAAAAAGTCACAGCAAAAACCCTCTGGTTTCCTTACGGTGCCTACTGGAATGTACCACACCTCTTCACGCAGGCACATATACACATGTACATAGTTTCACAGAATCAATCAGAAAAAAGTACTTCAAAGATCATAATGACCTATATTGATCTCTTCCTGCTCATCTAGAAATGGTAGAAAAATCACATCCTGTGTACCCATACGTATAAAGCATTTAAATGGCTCAGACCCAGTCTGTGTGTAAAATGTGTGCTGCTGTTGCAATACTGGTAAATTATCTGATGTTTTGTTTCCTACTGTTAAGTTGCTATAATGCTGGAGCTGTTATACTGATAAAATATTCTTCATCTCTTACAGCAAATTTTCTCAAGTGCCTCTACCCCCTTCTTCCCTGGTGAAACCCAGCTTTTCTCCCTCTCTAGTGAATTTACTTGATAGCAGTTAACATTTCTGGTAATGTAAATCCCAAATAACATACTTTTCTCACAACCCCAAGCTAAGCACTGCCCAAAATCAGTTGGGGAAATGCACCTTTAGGACATTCAGTACAAGTGAAAATCAATTACATTACAACATAACTGTGCCTAAGCTATGTGCTGTATACTCCTGTTGCTTTGGCTAAGATGCAAAGCAAGCAGAGATGTGCCCACTTCTGACCAAAAGCTTTGCTGAGAAAAGCCCCAACACAGACATCACTTCCTCAGCAAAAATGCATTTTTACAGGGATAGCTGATTTACTGGGGGGATGGTGTGAATTTATAAATTTGAGATTTGCCTACAACATTGCACAAAAACCAGAGGTGCTTTATCAGTAAACAAACTATGAGCACTCCGCTGCTGAAATATTTCTAGGGAAAGCACGTGTTAGGAGGGTTGCTGTGCTCAGTCACACTGACCTACTTAGAGGAGTACAGCTCTGTAGTTCCTGTGTGCAGGTGCTAAAAGTTGTCACATCTATGCTTATGTACACCAAAGTCACAGAGGCATAGATCTTCAAAAATATTTCAGAGCTCATCTTCTTTGACTGCCTCTGTTCAAGTATCAGCAACATTTTCAAAATGATCAGCCAGGTGCCAGTTGTTTGCTGCGGGTCAGTTTGTACAGCCCCGACTAAAGCAGGACAACACTGTTCCTTGTAAATTGCTGAGCCTGAGACTGGGTCTAATTTGCATTTCTTTCAGTAGCAGTATGGCGTTAGCACACTCCTCCTCTCTTCTCACACTCCAGTCAGTTATTTCTGCCCTTGAATTGCTCCTCAAAATGTGTTGGCATGGCTGCGTGAGTACTGAACTGAACCTGGAAACCAGGACAAATGAAAATTAATCTTTTCAGTAATCTTCCCTTTTTCTTTCTTCTTTTCCTTTCCTTTTATCTTCTGTTTTTTTCCTTTTTCTTTATTTTTTTTTTTTTTTGCCCCTTCTTTCCTCCCCTCTCTCTCTTTCCCTTCCTAAATTTATTTCCTTTCCTCCATTTACTTAATTCCTTTCCCTTCTTTTGCTGGATCAGTTCATCAATCTAGCTTTCTCTATAAACAAAGCATTTTTAATTTGCCAAAGAAGTGGTCTTGGGCTGTGATAAGAATGCTTAAGCCAGTTTAAGCTGTTGTGCAGAACCATTCCTATACCCAAAAAAGTGAAACCAGCCATATCCTGTGGATATTACAATACTCACCTCCTGCAAATTCAAACCTCAGCTCCAGATTTGAGCAGCACTTATTCATTTGTCTGCAGTGACCTCTGCTGTGGTCCTTGAAAGGCAGATGCTTTTAAAAGCTTCACCCTGGAATACTTTTGAAATTACTACTCTTAAGCAGTTGTTGTGGTATAGAATAAGAACCTAGACATGCCCACATGGCTCCAGGCTCCACCCCCTTATGGTTACTGCAAAAAAATAACCCTGTCCTTGGCCTAAACCAGGACAGCATTATAGGAGTTATTCAGGAAACAGTTTGAAAACATAGACTTAATTTTTGTTGCAAAGTTTCTGAGTTTTATAATATATCCATGTGGCTGGTGACACCATTTGTTTTTCTGTGATGTACATGTACACCCCATGTTTTCAAAATTTTAACACATTTTGATGTTAATAGTTGAAAAAGAAGTGGTAGAATCTGTCTTCCTTACATTTTATTCTACATCTGTATTGATATTTCTAGCATATACATGTATATAAATACACATATATACACACATATATTAGACAAAGGTAATTTGCACTTCCAAAGCATTTAATTGATATATTTATTCAGACTGTATCTCATTGTTGTATATCTGAACATGTGGGCTTGTTCCTGAAATTGGAGATTCTTTTTGCACTTGTACTTCTGTGATGTCCATTTCACTTCTACAGATCCTGGAAATTCACACTGCAGAAGCTTACCAACACGCAGCTCATCTCTGATTGTACTGCTCAGAGATGAAGAGTCCTTATACTTTTTGTTTAGACAAGAAAACTAATCTAATATCAAAGAGAATTACTACTGTCTATTTTTTTTCCTTCTGAATATATATGGGCTTTCAAGTGTAGACAAAGACATGTATTGACTTCTGTTTCTGCTAAGCTAATTTAAGCCTTGCTAGGGTCAAGATTTTAAGCATTGATCAATGCAATAACATTCAGCATGCAGTGTGCTCTTCTTCAGCAACTAGAGTGAGTTCAGAGAATTGCTTGAAATTTGTGATAGATGCTTTCAAGGAGTTAAATATTTCCTGTTACCCTTTCATTTTGAACATCATTCCAGCGGCTTACTTTGGCTGCACAAATAGCTACACTGAATAATAATTTTTAATTCAATTGAATATTTTTTAATGTTTTCCTTTCATAATGAAGGGAATGCCACTGAATGGCTTTGTCAAGAGGAGCTGAATTGCAATATCTTGCCTTTCTGGAAGAAATGCATCCTGTTTCTCTGATTTTAGGTCAGGTTGTCACTGAAATAACTTAGCTATTCCTTTCTTTATTCACTTGTAACATAGAACATAGAAAAGACCTCACTGACTTCAATTTTGA
Organism: Oriolus oriolus; assembly: GCA_013400235.1. NCBI lineage: Eukaryota > Metazoa > Chordata > Aves > Passeriformes > Corvidae > Oriolus > Oriolus oriolus. Next base: position 627,472 of record VXBT01007521.1, read on the forward strand.
GTCTCTCTACTTGAAATTAAACCATACACTTAGATTTACATGACTGCACATATCAGGACAAAGCTCTCACACATCAGTATTTTATTCACCTTTGAGCAGCTGGTTAAATCGCAGCTAATAACACAGCAGAACAACTGACAGCACCTGGATACTAATTTTATATAAATGACAGGTCCATGGCACAAATGTTGAACTTTCATCTGTGGTGTATGACAAGTCCTTTTCAAATGAAACAAAGAACATCAGCTGAGTGATTCTTGTCACAGTAGAAAGCATTTTGGAGGAAAAAAGACTGGAAGGATATTCACAACTTTTACTATTGCTTTGGTTAATGAAATTAACATCTATGGATTTATGCCTTGGTAAATCACTTACTGATCTTTCTAAAGATCAAATTTATCTAAGAAATACATCATTTGTGTAATCTGCGTCCTGCAATTGTTTTCTGCTGCTCAGAGGACTAAGTCCAGGCTAACATAGAAATGCTTCTGAACTGGAATATACGTGTTTCACAAAAAGAGGAAATTTCCATTCTTATGACTGTTCTTTACAATTTCCTGAGACATTATTTAAAATGTGTTACAGCTTAATCTGATTTATTTGGTCTGAAGTCCATATTAACAACTACATTAATGCATTTTGACATTCAGTACTTTTGAGAGACTTTTTACCTAGGCCTATAGGGAAAAGACAAGGGATAATAATTTTCATCTGAAAGGTGGTAGATTTAGATTGGATGTAAGGAAGAAATTTTTTATTATGTAGGTGACAAGGCACTAAAACAGGTTGCCCAGAGAGGCCATGGATGCTTCATCCCTGGGAATGTTCAAGGCCAGGTTGGATGGGACTTTGAGCAGCCTAGTCTAGTGGAAAGTGTCCTTGCTCATGGTAGGTGGGCAAAACTTGATAATTTTTACAGTCCCTTCAAACCCAACCCATTCCATGATTCTACAATTCTATTTCACAAGGTGTAGTTTGACACAGGAAAAAAAGTTTAGCACAACATGTGCAATTGCATGGGATTCATTCTTTTCATTCACATCAGTAATAGTGATATTTTACATTAAACAGATAACTTACAGACACTTTTGTTTGCTAAAAAAAAAAAACAAACAACTTGAGAGTTTGGTAAAAGTCATTAGTCAAACAGATTGGTCTGTATGCTTAACTGCACTTTTTTGTCCTTTCTTTTAGTTTGCTCTGACTTCTATTTTTGTGTTTTACTTTGAGTGTTAGATTTAAGCAGTAGCGAAAATTAGGCAGCAGCAGTTATGGTCCCCAGGTTTTGGATTTATGCTCCATGACGATTCACATTAATGTAATTCAAAATTACCAGTCTCTTCACAAATAAATTTTGGTTCAGATCAACTCAGAACTTTGAGCAAGGCACATACAGCAGTTTTCAAACCTTGTTGATACTTCAGATTTCTAATTAAAATCCAAGTAAGTTTAGAATTTTATTTAAATCTTTGCTTTACTTTATGGAAATAAATATTTTTTAGAACCTATAAGCTCAGTCTTAAACAGAGACATTTCATGATCCTAGCAATACAAAAAGCAGTCTCCAAAACATTTCTACTCAGAAGGATATCCTGAAGGCTTATATTTTATCTGCCTCTGGAAAAAAGTAAGCTAAGTTCAGTCCAGGTTAACACATTGTTCTTGTTTCCCCAGATGCAGCCTACCTGGTGTCAAAGTTCCATAAATGAGAGCCGGTTTCGGTCAGGGCGTTGTGATATCCTTTGTGGCTGGAAGTTTTTTTATTCAGACATGTTTACAGGGGTTGGAGAAACAGCATGGAATGTTTGACTTCAACCAAAGTGTGCTGCAAAAATTCTAATTAGAATTTAATTAGATCTTTATTAGATATATCAAATCAATAGTGTAACTAATTTTGATACAAAAAATTGACTAGTATTAGTCCATTAGAAGTCCATTAGTCAACTGGTCTATTAGGCAATTAGTTAACTAGTGTTAGTACAGCTGAGTGAAACTCTTTGCAAAATTATCTAATTTTCAGGCAAAAGAAAAAAAAAAGAAAGGTTTTGAGGGACTAGAAATTGTACTGAATTGGTGGAAAATAGTGATTTTTTTTAGTCAATATGAAAAATTATTAATATTTTCAAAGCAACAGCTTAATTTTGAAATAATTCTTCACTGTAGAAATAACTTGGTTTGGGCAAGATATTTGATGAAAATGAAGGGAATAGATTCACAGCACTGCTGGTGGTCCTACACCACAGAGTTCAGTAGTAAGAATAACCACCTAGGAGGTGGGAGTTCAACACTCAGATCCATCTGAAACAGAGGTCGAATCCAGAGCATGGATTTAAAAGAATGTTTGTTATCTCCCCTGTGTGTTTTAAATAGCTAGCAAATGCAGTACTAGATGCAGAGTAGGAGAGCATCAGCAAAAAGCAAATGAGCTCAAAATACCAGCACTCAGAATACTGGTTGGGGCATTGGCTTGGGAATTTGGTTTTTAAATTTCATATTAAATGTAAAGACAGAACTCCCACATACCAGCTAAGTATTTCAACAATTCCTTTTGTCACAAGTGTTACCAGGGAGGAAAAAAGATCAGGCTACCAGGGCTTGATCTTCCATCACCACCCCACTTTCCATCTCTGCACAGCTCCTGTACAGTTCCCAATCACACACCCCTCAGTGGTATATGGTGCCCAGCTTCTCACTCACTCCTCTACCATGAAAAAGTACAGAAATTGCAAAAGGGAACAGGAGTATAGGTGTGCCAGGGTGTATCCCCACTCTTCTGTTTCTGACATAAGCATATCTGCATCATGCATCTTGGCATAAGGATGTGGCACCAACACATAATTAAGTGCAGGGCCACCACCCATGCAGAAAGGAAGGAAAGAAGCTTCTCTTCTGCATGTCTTCATGTTTGTTTTCATGGAATCACTGAATGGTTTGGGTTGGAACTGACATTAAAGACCATCTTCCTGCTTCTCCCCTCCCTTCCCTTCTAAATTGCCCTGCATTGTATTTTCAACTTCTGTTTTAATTTGAGATTATAATACTGTGGACTCAAAGTATTGATAAACAAAGCTTTGTTCTTTACTTGGTGCACTCCTAGAAAAAAGGTATTTCACTTATATGCACACTCTCACATGCACGTTATATAAACATGGCCCATCAGAGACTGGAAAGGGGTAGGCTGAAAAGGGAAGCAGGACAGCTGAAGTATTTTAATTCTGTGAAAACATTAAATAGTCTCATACTTGCACTTTAACTTCATTGCTGTAGCATGGTGTAGAGGAAAGGAGAGGGAATATTCAGACGGTTCCTATTGCCTGTGCATAGTTTATAAACAGGTGTGCTATAGGAATACATGTAAAAAAGAAAAGTTCTAAGCCACTAACTCAGATATACAAGGGTTGTAATGTAGTACCACAAGGATCCTATGTCTTTTCCAAAGCCATGTTTGTCAGACTGATGTCTCTATTCCCTTGCACAGCACATATGCTCCCTGGGTGTCTTAGACACTAAACCTTATCACCTTAAGGATATATGTAACTCTTCCTCAGCATCTAAGCAGAAAGGGACTTCATTTGCAGTAGAAGGAAATTGCATTCTTTCCAGACAAGTCACTGAGTGACTTCATTCATGTATCTGATTCATCTGACTCAGCCTAGACAGCTATGTCTCTGTTCATTGCTCTATTCTCTTCTACAGTCAGAGGTAAACTGATATCAGTTGGAAATCAGATCAGACTTCTGGTGTGGGCTCTTCAATCCCAGATCCTTATGTCAATTTAGCTTTAAGAATTTTTAACTATATTAAAAATACCTGTATGAACTACTCATCAATTTAAGATTACGAGTTGAAGGCTGTTACTGTAATCAAAGCATCAGATTAAAACCAAGATCCTTGGAGCAGGGTATTTGTACAGCATTAGAATATGGCCACTTAAATTGGTACATTTTTGGTGTGTAGATTCTCCTTGAAGCTTGCCATCTGTTAGGTTGTAAAGCTATTTGCTCTTCAAGCAAATTAGACACTTGAGAGGCTTTACACTATAAAAAGAACTATTTTTTTTCCATAAAAGTCATGTCTTCTTAATAGTGATAAAAACCAAATAGGGGCATATTTATCACCAAGGGCTAATGGTTGGAAAAAAGCCATCCTTTCTAGTAGTATGCTTTTGGTATATTCTAAACATTTTACTCTCACTCTTTGTTTATGTTATAATTTCTCTCAAGACAAAGCCATCAAAACATCTCTATACAGGCCTTTCTCTGTAATATATACCCATTGGATCTTTGCTTTCATCTTTGCTGCTCCTCTTGTGGCTTTACTCATGTATCTGATGCTTCTTTTCCAAGTACTTACAAACTACCAATACAATTTTGGATTATGAATTATCTCACCTCTTGATAAGTATCTGTGTTTTGGGTGGAGGCTGTTCTTGTTTCAGTCACCTGATTCCATAAAGGAATGAATGTGTACCTTGTATAAACAGAGAGCTGACGGTTATATAAGCTCAGTGATTCCAACGGATGTTCAAACAGTAAGAAAACAAATATATGTGTCTAAAAACAGGTAAACATTTTTAGGAGGAAGCATGTGAATACTCCTGCCTCTACTTCTTTAACATGTTTAATATTATAGAAATTGAGGTATTTAAGTGACAGTTCCAGCAAGTCTCCTGTGATAACTGTTAGGTTGAATTCTGGCTACACAGAGAATCCAGTTAACAGAAAGAGAGTCTGGTCTGTTGGTGATGAACGCTTCCTGAATATTGGGCTGCATTACCAAATTCATAGCCAGCAGACTGAGGGAAGTGATTACTTCTCTCTATCCAGCATTCATGATGCCACAACTGGAATATTGTTCCCTCTCTGTACAACAGAGAGCAATGACCTGGAGAGAACCCATCACAGGGGCACCAAAATGATGGAGGTGGAGGAAATGCATGTCATATCAGGAAAGGACGAGAATTCTGGGTTTGTTCAGCTTGGAGAAAAGGCTAATGAAGGATCCAGTTTTAGTCTTCAGCTATTAAAAAGGGGCTATGGAGACAATGAAGGTGAATTTTTAGTAGAGGTATACAGTGAAAAACAGGATACTGGGGTCACAAGGTGCAGCAAGGGAAACTAAGGCTAGATGCAAACACAGAACATTGACTGTGAGGGTAGCCAAGCACAGGGATGGGTGCCCAGAGAAGAAGCAGAACACCCAGCCTTGGAAATACCTCAGTACTTGACCAGGCAGGGCCCTGAGAAATCTTACCTTACCTTGGAGTTAGCCCTGCTTTGAGTAGAGGTCTAAATTAGATGACCCCATTTAGTCACCTCTGTCTGTATTACTCTATGTTTCAAAGCATCCCAATGCCTGTCAAAAATTAGGAAATCAATAGGGAAAAAAGAAAATGTCGTTTTAAGCAGGAGGAAGCATGGCACTGATATATGAAAATAAGTAAATAAATAAAGCTTTGCAGTTTGACAATATTCTACTTAACTTTGATCCTGGCCTTCATTAAGCATGTGTCATGGTTTAAACCCCACTGGAAATTAGGCACCACGCAGCCACTCACCCAACCCCCCTCTTTCCTCCCAGCCCCTGCCACAGTGGAATGGGGAGGAGAATCAAAGTAAAACTTGTATACTGAGATAAGAACAGTTTATTAACTGAAAATAAAGTAAAATACAATAATAATGGTAAAATATAATAATAATGATAATAAAAATGAAAAAACAAGTTATGCCCAATGCAATTGCTCACCACTCAATGCCAAACCTCCTTCCCGAGCCTAGATCAGGTAACTCCTCTCAGTTTATGTACTGGGCATGGCATTCTGTGGTGTGGAATATCCCTTTGGTCAGTTCGGGTCACCTGTCCCAGCTACGCTCTCTCCCAGTTTCCATTGTGTACCTCCTCGCTGGCAGAGCATGAGACGAGAGAAAAAAGTCCTTGAATTAGGATAAACATGACTTGGCAAAAAATCAAAACTATAGTATGTTACCAACACCATCCTCATTCCAAATCCAAAGGCACAACACTGTAACAGCTACTGAGAAGAAATTAACTCTACTGTAGCTCAAACCCAGGACAGCATGTCCCACAGACTGCAATCCATTTGTTTAGCCATGTTTTAATCCCTACTGACAGAAATAAAACTATTACAGTTTTATCACTGCATAAATGAGCTTTTCACCAAAGAATAAGAACAATCCCTTGCATCAAACCAGCATGAGAATCCAATATGCATCCTCAACATTTGAGGTCAACAGATTATGAAGATTTCCAAGACAATTTATGATAAAGAAGTTCCATTTTCACTTAACAGGAACGAGGACAGATTTTTTTTCTTCTCGGTCTTTTGGCAAGAAGTTTACACTTAGTCTTTCACTGAACATTTCCCTTCCTTCCTTTGACATCTGTTTTGCTTTTATTTTCTATTAAGCACGTTATTTTACTTTAAATTGATGTGTCAAAAACATGCAAGGTTAGTGACATATAAAATTACTGTGGCTGAAATTATTATTTAATACAATATATAGAGGCTCAGGAGTCCTTTCTTTCCTTTTAATTATGTCTGGTCCTCCTGTTCTTTTATCAGCTTGAATCAGTTTTATCAGTTTCACACTAGAAATGAACAAAGCAGCAGTACATCGTAGCCATTAATGTAATTATTAAAAATAAGTGATGTTAACATTTTTACCTAGTAAACCACAGTGAACCTTATTGAAGCCCTATCCTAACTAATATTTAATACAACATTTTGATAAATTTCAAAACCTCTAGATATTTAGAAGTAGTTATAGATCCAAAAAGCCTAGGATTCTGAAAATGTAATGGCTATTTTACCTCTGTAAGGGGTAAATATTTGATGTATATATTATTTCAGTCATCATTTTCCTTTGATTCTTTCTTATTTAGTGTTTCCCCAGATTATGTCAGCTATATTTACTGCCTTATATTTACACATGTATTTACTGCCTTTTTGAGCATGACTTACTATAAATCATCCTTTCTTTCGTATATATAAAATTTTCACTCTCCAGAAATCCCAGAGTAGGTTCTCCTGGGTTGTGATGCCTACAGCAGCCTTTCTGAGAGTAATAGGACTGTGGTGGCTGTGAACTACACTGCAGCCGGAATCAGTCAATTATAACAGTGCAGGCACTGAGCACCTCAAGGCGCAGATGAACTGACCTTGCAGGTTTTATCACCAAAGAACTTTGAGATTCATAGTAAAAGGTGCACATCTCTTGTAAAGTTCATGAGATTTTAAAAAACCATTGTGAAAACGAGAGGCTTTTTAAAAGCGTGGTGAAAACTTTGAAACTCAGTAAACTGCCCTGGGTACAATCCAGAAATCCAATGTGAGAGACTGCTATTTTGTTTGTGAGTGTAGAGTGTTTCCTAATAGACAATTGATTGATTTAAAAATTAAATAAAACACATTGTAAAACTTCAGTCGACTCACCTCTTTGGAGAGTTAAATTTCACGTAGATCCTCTGCTCTGTCTATAGCAGGGGTAATGAAAGAAGGACTTGCTGCTTCAATTGGAGTTACTGAGAGACAAAGATCTGGGAAAAGAAAGAATCAAAGTCAACAGGGAGCCTTCCACAGCGCCCTTCTCATGCTACCCTGTCCTACCTGCAGACTGTGCATGTCAAAAAATTGATTTGGGCTGGATGCTATTTAAATACTAAAGCATGCAGAGAGAAATATTTGGATTTCTGAAGCTACAATTTTCTTGTGCTTTGTAATTTGTAAACACCATCGTTTCTGCTAATTACAACTTTTTTTTTCCTAGATCATCCACATTTCATTGTGTTTCCTACATGCTGTTTTTTGGCAGCTAGATACTTACTAAGGTTACAAGATATGAGAAAGCAGGGTTGTTTTCCCCCTGGCACTAATGAAAGAACCTTTTCTAGGACACAGGTGCTTTCTTTGAAAACTTCTAAACCTTTCTCTGGGGAAACAAGGTACTGTTCATCTTATGGAGTTTGGGCTTAGAAATATATAATTGCTGAATATGTTCTTATGAATAGATATATTTCTATCTGGACAGTCAAGATAATGAGGGGGAAATATTAAATGGAACAAAAGCATGGTTAAAGCATGAACCCAGATACCCAAAGGAATACAGCCTTTCCCTTTCCTGACAAAGAAGTGATGTTAAAATACTGCTCACAATAAATGTTTGTTATATTCTCATTGAAGTCACTCCTTCAGTCAGAGTCATATTGCTCTACCTCAGAATTAGAACCATATTGTGGTTGCATCTGTCAGACTTTTGTATGTCATTGCCACTGTCATTTTGCAGTACATATAGAATAGGTTTGCAAATTCTGAGACACAAATCTTTCTGTCTTCCACGTAAATTAATTAACTGTGATAATCACAGATTTTTTTTTTGAAACAGCTGTTTTTATACTTCTAATTGCAGAAGCAAAAACTGAAATGTTTACTAATACAGCCCTATAACTGGTAATTATGTAAATTTTATGGTTTTGAAATTATCATCCACCTGCAATGTGCCCAGTTGCCGGTGGAGGTAGGTTGCTTTTAAACATAAAAAAACCTATATCCATTATTCATGCTTTGGAGATTTGTCTTCTGGCGTCAAAGGCTGCAAAACACAGCATGGGAGAAAATAATGCATCAGCAGTGAGAAATAACAAAGCTCTGCAATTTGCTATCTCTGTAAAGACAGCAAATATTCAGGAAGAATATCTTGCACTGATCTTCTCCAACTGCATCAGGACTTCCTCAAGAATACTCGTTACCTACTATTATTATTATTATTGCTGTTGTTGTTAGTAGTACTACTATTATTGTTTTCTTTGCCCTTTCTTTCCACATCCATTAGTAGACAAGCTTCCAACACTATTGTATCAAACATATGGCAGAATAGTTTCCCTATAGCAAAGCTGTAGACAGCAGAGATTGAAAGTCCAGTATGATCAGTAATCTCTGCTAGTGCAGAGATCAGTCTCAAGGATTTTTTACTGTGCTATTCTGATCCATTTTATACAGTTTAGTTTTAAATTGTTATCCAGAATGGACTCCAAATATTAGAGTTTTCTAACTAAAATATGTTCCCCGAAAAGTCCGAATAAAGACTTTTTTCCTGACTTCTTTCTTCTGAACATACCATAAATATATAATTTCTTTGTTTCAAATATTTTAAATAAGAAGCACATCTTGTTGCAATGAAAATAAGAACTTTATAGCTATAAAGTATATCAGTATTGTTAAACAAGAGAGTTCTGAGATTTCCTTTCCAGGGAATGTGTGTGTGCATTTAAACTAATTTAAATACATTTAAGTAGCATTTCATCAATAGACGAGCAAAACCTCAGGCAATCTAAACACATTTCTGTATGACATTAAAATGTGTTTAAATACATTAAATGGGTAAACTGGGAAAAAATTTAAAAATCAGTCCACTGTGTTTATGATTCTAGAGACTGAACTGTAAAAGGAATTAAGATTTCATTGTGCAGCAGCCATACAGAAATGAGAGTAGAATAGCATCAATACAACAGAGTAGCATATTTTAAAAGCACATAATAAAAAAAACTTTTGAGAGATCTAGCAAGGTTGCTTGTAAAATTAAGCTGTGTGCTTTTTGCCCAGGACTTTGAGAAAAGAGAGAAAATATTAAGAATATAAAAGACTGTGGCAGGTCTTTAAGACTGGCATCTTGAACAGGAATTTCAGAAACCACGATAACTATCTCATCATCCTGCCCAGCCAGTGACCTAAAATGCTCACTAACTTCTTTGGGAAATACTTAACTGAGTATGAGCAAAATTCCAGACTTTCTTCTACAGAACAGTTCCACTCTGACCCTGCTCTGGTGCATACCTACATGTAAAAGGAAGGAAGAGAAGGCAAGGCAAGGCAAGGCAAGGCAAGGCAAGGCAAGGCAAGGCAAGGCAAAGAATGATGGAGCTCTAGGCTTTCTGCCTTGAAGCAGCTCTGTCAGCCTGGAGTGTAACAGGCTGTAAGCACAGCTCTGGGTGACAGACCAAGGACACACTGGTTCTCATGAAAATTGAATAACTGCTAAAGGACATCAGGACACAAGGGAAATCACTGGAAGTCAAAGCCATGTGCAAGATACTGGACATGTTTGTTCTCTCTCTTGGTCCAATTTCCCCATATTCTGTGAAGCCATATGGCCAAAATCTGGTTTTCTTATCTATAGAGTTAATAATAATAACTACAAAATATTAAACTATTCCTAAAAAATGTGGGGAGGGGAGGTTTAGGGGTCTTTTGAGCAAAAACTCAAATGGGTGGAGTCCCACTCATCCTCCACCCTAATCCTAATCCTCTTTATCCACCTGAAGAAGTTTCAAGGAACATGCAATTGTTGTCCACATCTTAGATCAGAAAGTCTTTCAGTTGGTCTTCTACTCGTTCCTTCATTGATAGTGAATCATAATTAGAAAAATTAACACCCACAGAGCAGTTTTACTGAGCAGAACCTAAGCCATATTTCTCACTAGAAGAGGAAAATACCTTATCAGTCCTGACAGATTTCTTATCTTTTTAAATTGAAATAAACCAGCTTTCTGTTCCTTTAATCATTTTGTCTTCTTTCAGCACATTGCCTCACCTTTTAACGGCAAAAATTCTTGCATAATTTTAGTAGATAGATCTACCAGTGAATCCACTTTTGTTTTAAAGTAATAATTTATTTGATTAGGCTTTTTGTGGATGCTATGTATTTTATTGGAAGCTAACTTGCAAACCATCTGTTTAGACAAACCTCAACTCATGATTTATCAGTAATCTACTCAGAAAATTTTCAGCTGATTTTTCTGGTACTGATGTCCTATTGTACTAGTCTGGAAACAAACCAGTGGGAGATTGCAAGTCAGAATTACAATTTAATAGGAAAACTAAAAAAAAAAATTCAATAGTACAAGAACACTGACAGAGTCAGGATACAACTGGACACCCTGTTAGTCAGGGTGGTGGCAGCAGACCAGATGAAGTGGTCCTGTTGAAGTGGTGATCCTGGAGAAAAGGGTCTGGTCTTCACCTGAAGGTCCAACAGTAACTCTTGTCCTCTCAGAATCCCACAGGTAAGAACTCTTTGTGCTGTTCCAAAACCCAGATTATATCCAGGTGGGAATGCCTGTCTCCTCCCCTCTGGGCGGAGCATCTCACAATGGGCTGATGTAATTCTGTGAGTCATGCGGTGGGTCCTTGATGGCCCATTAAACAGAGATAGCTCTCAGAGGGAGTTATCAGGGATGAGTCATGGTAGGAGATAACGAGCACTGCCCCACCTGCTTTAACAGCTTGTGAAGATGAGAATAGAATACATGCTTTTGGCTACATCTTACATTGTAACCCAGGACATCTGTGTCATATGACATTGTTACTCAATGTTGATTTTTTAATTTGCATAAAGAAAATCCATTTCTTTTTGAAAAAGACAAGGGAATTTAGACCAATTTCAGTTTTCATGAAATGTATTTTCTTCATTAAATGAATCACTACTATAGTAATAAAATTATTTTTTATAGACAACCATAGTATCCAATTTAGCTAAAAAAGTTACAAACAATGTGAGATCACAGTGTGATTAGGAAATTAAAAATTAAAAAAAAAGAAAAACTCCTTTATTTCCTACTGCTATTATTTATTCACTTAAAGTGAGATTGTTGACATAAGTTCCTAACAACATCCCTGCTTTGGAAACATTCAGAATTTCTCAGTTATCAGAAGAAAACGTCATTTGTGAGACTTACACAGGCAACTGTCTTGTAAAGTAATTTACAAAATTCTCATCATTGTAAAGTCAGGGGTCCTCCTTTCTCCATAGTAATTCTCGGAGGTGAGTGCTCTTGCTTGCAGTTCCTTGCAGACCTGTTGGCGTTACCTGTTCCTACTATTATTGTGCAGTTGCAATATCGCTGATGATGATCCTTTTTGCCACTGATATATTTCTCAGAACTGAAGATGGGAAAATCAAAGTTTTATAAAACAATAAAGTCAGGCTGTATCAAATAAACGACCTGTTTCCACAGCAGAAGGGCAGTTTATTTTAGCGGTTTTCAAAGATGAAAGTGAGTTTTAGTGACATACTGCACTTGCAGTACAAGGAGTTAGAAAGAAAGTAACAGAAACTCAAAGATTACCTTGTTCCAAAGATATTTTAAGGATAAAGAACAAACAAGCGCGACATTATTCTACTGCACATAAACAGAAGGTAAGGAATTGCACAAACAGAAGACAGGTGTATCTCATGGCTGTTTTGCATTAGTGTGGTGGTGTTCTTTTTCCAGCCCAGTGACCAGTAAAACGTGATGGCAAAGTTTCAGTGTATTTTACTTCATCTCCTTTCATAAGCCCCATTTCAGTTATGCAGGAAAGAACAAGCAGAAAAAATCAAACTATTCTTTTTAACTTGGGAGTAACTAAATTAGGTAAAAAGGTTCTAATCTAACCAAGTCTAAATCATATTACAACTTTAAATTATTTTTGACGGTGTAAAACCTTTATAAACCTTCTGCCTGGGCCAGCTGTCTTGCTAATTCTCAACCTCAATTACTGCATGCTGAGAAAGTACTTTGGCAGAAGGATACAGTGCTCTGTACTAAATACAGGACCTCAGGTGAAGTTATGCTATGTATGTAGGGTATAACATGCCTATTTTGATGGCACTAGGGAATTCCTGTGAATTTATTCTTTGCAGGATTATTTGCTAAAAGAAAGAAAGCAATAATGATTGTGTAGTTGTACAAGGTGGGTTACGTGAAACTCCTGTCCTCCAAGTGCTGCTGGAACATAAAAGGGCAGGAGCAGAGCTAGCAGAAATTAGTTCATGCTATTACAGGTTTGGATGGTTCATAGAATTGAGCATACTGTAAATCTAGCCCAATTTCCTATCTGTCTATTTAAAGAATGGTCTACAAATCTCTGCTTGCTATAAATACCAGTGAGGTAAGCCATTTCTTAGAATATAAACAGGCAAAAAATATATCTAGAAAAAAAATGCAGAAATGTCAAATGTAGGCCACATATTTCAAACTATTTCTTCATCTTGAGGACCTTTTAAAATGGTTTTTTTCTGACAAAAGTAGTAGCAAATTTTGTTGTGGAACTATTAAAAGGTAAAAGGACAACACAAGGGAAAAAATGTCTAAGACAGATTCCTGCACTGTTAACAAGAAAAACAGATGGGTCTAAGTGAGGGGTTTTGCCACTGATATATTTTTTCCATCTCCAGACTCCACAATCTCGTCTAAAGAAAAGTAACACAATTTTTACCAATGAGAAGATTATAGAAGTGGAAGCTACAGTGTAAAGTGCCTGTGCCAGGCATAGAGTATGATTTGTGGCAGCAAGTCATTCAGCTAATCAGTAAAAGAAATCAGTGTCTCCTTGTAAAGATGTGCGACTTTGGACAAATTTCAATGCAAAATGCAAATTTTGAAATTCAAAAAAAATTGCAGGAGTAACAAATGATAGGTAGAAATAGTACCTAGAAATCATATTCATCACTCTCTCATTTTTCTCAAACAATTTTCATTTAATCCTCTTCTTCTACCTCCGTGTGCAGTATTCTGTCAAGCAGATTAGAGTGAGACTTCTGGAATTTTTAAAGGATGTTTTAAGAAGGTGCTCAAAAGTGATGCTGTTGGTGCCCTCATTCCCACAGCTTAAGGATGACAGATTTGGATTGCTTCCTTATGTCTGCTAGACCAATAAAATATAATAAATCTGGATATAAAAACAGAGAACCTGATTTGTGGTGTCAGAAGCTTTAGAATATAATACAGTTTATATTATTTTGCAAGAGATGTTAAAAAAGGAAAAAAAATATTGGTTCTTAAATCTGAAAATATCCTTTCCCTGAAGAAGGTGAATATTTACATATTCATAAGAATCTCTTCTCTACGACTCTGTGTTCTTATTCGGCCTTGTCATTGGTGAGAAAAGGTCAAAAATTTGTGATCAAAAATTCAGGTACACATTGTCTACATCTGGCACTTGGAAGTTTTCAAGGTTGGATGGGCCTTAAAGCAACTTGGCCTAGTGGAAAGCATCCTTGCTCACGGCAGCAGCATTGGAAGTAGATGATCCTTAAGGTCCCTTCCAACACACGATTCTATTATTCTAATAATTTAACATGTCTTATGTGAGTTACAGTTAAATTACCTACATTCATACATAGTTTTGCAAAATACTGTATTGTATATGTATGCAATATTATTAAATATCAAATAACAAAAATTATGTTAAGATAATACTCAAATATGGCAATTGCAGTATGCCTCCCCGGGGTCCATGGATTGGAAAATCTTAAGTGTCTTTGCCAACCTAAAAGATTCTGTGATTCTAAGGCAAGTAAAAATTGTGTACCAGAGCTTTGGGAAAAGTAGCTCCTCTGCCCGTTGACATGGCAGTGAAAGAGCTGCGGTAGGAATTTGCAGGAATCTTTGGGGTTCAGACATATTAAGTGGCGCATCATTGCAAGCCAAGAGAGCATTCTTGGCTGGTGCTGTACTGCTCTGTTTCACAAACAAGATAGAATTGGTGGAATGGGGAGAAAAGCACTGTAAAACACAGTGAAGTTTAGGGACTGGCTCTTTCCAAGAAATGGGAGACCTTGACATTATGCAGCCACATGGAAATCATTCCGAACTCAACTGCCACAAAGACAAAAATATATATTTGCTAAGATGAAATATGTTAAAGAGAGAGCAAATTATCTGAAGATGAAAGTATCCCAAAAGGAAACAAACAAATCTGTTTCAATTAGCATTTAGATTAGGTTTCAAACTTTCTTTTTCCCTCTATAGTTCATCTCTTCAGCCTGAATGTAGCTTCTAACTGAGAATCTTGGTTGCCACAAGATTTTTACATCCTCATATGAAAACACCAGTGATTCTTTAATTTTCTAAACCTTAGGCCTCTCTTTGGGATTTGTTCAAATTACAGACTTTTTTCCTCCTCCTCACTGAGGTGTTTCTTAGGATATGACTTCAGGTTATGCTGAATCAGAGCTGACTGGTGTCTGTGATAAAAAATATGGAGCTTTCATCTTTTCTTACTCAGGGCAGTGGGTTTCTGCCCCTCCCTCACACTGGACTCAGTATTTGTGCAGCCAGAAGAGGGGCTGGCTCAGCTGACTGCTCTCAACACATGTAACTGCACCTTTATTCAAACTGAAAGGAGTTATGACCTGCTTGCTACTCAGCCTGCAACTTGGAAAATGCCTATATAGCTGGTCATAGCCCTACTAAGACTCTGGATATCTAAAGTAATTAAAGTACACACTTACTGATCCCCCAAAAAAGGAAATATTTCTTTCTCATGTTCTTCAGTCATCCAGCTCTCCTGTGTTCCCAATGTGTGCTGCCAAAGCATGCCAGAGCCAGTGCCATGCATTCACCAGACCATTCTGTAAGACAGCTGAACTGACAGGCTGGCCAAGATCAATCTGAATTAAACTGAAATTATTTTTCTTTTGCATTACTAAGGTTATTTGCATCAGAAAAAGTCTTAAGAATAAAGGTTCCATTGGGATGAAGCAGAGAAAGGACTCACAGAGGCAGACGCTGCTTTTATATGAAAGATGTTGGGCACTGACTTCTTAAAACTAGTTATTGCTTTCTGATGTTTGAATCACAAGAGGTGCTTAAAAATGGCATAACAGGAACATTTAAACAAAACACTTCATGGTTTTTGAAACATCTGTCATGTTGACCAAAATGGCTCTTGAAATTCAACCTCAGTTCACATATGGCTTCATCCACTCCTGGAGCTGTACTGCAGAGAGAGAGGGAGGAGGATTTTCTATTTTAAAAAGTAAAATTAGCTCTTCTCTTCTCCCAGAGCTCCCCACTATGTATTTTACAGAACTTGTGCAAAAAATTTCTCTCAAAGTGCATCTTGGTCTTTGTGTCAGGTTAAATGCAGGACTCCCAGAATGACAGCAGACACTCTCTGCCTCTGGAAAGCTTAGTGCTTTGATAGCTCAAGAGGATAGAATTAATACTGCCCTTGACTGGGGCAATTTTATCTTGGATTATCCTGATTTTATTTTATACCTTGTAATGTCAGCTAGTTTAACTTTACTAAAAAGATTTATTGCATAAATGTCAGATGAGCAAACAAAAGCCATGTGAGTTCAATAGACCGCACTTGTCTAAATTCAGTAGTGGATCTGGGAATCTAGCTGTTAGCTAGTGTACAATATAAAGTACAGAGCATATGACAAAGGGATAAGCAAGTCAACTGAAGTGCACAGAAAGTGCAAAACCACTGCTTTGTTCCTCTTTTTAAAAATTCTTTCTAATTTGACTCATGTAAATTGAATGAATATCCAACAGTGTAAAGCTTCGCAAATGGTTGAAATGTTTTTGCTCACTAAAGCAAGTTTTATTCTAATTGCAGAGACAAATGCCTCTCTTGGTAGAAGGCTTTAACACTTTGGCAGTTCTTTAGCTTTTCAGAGTCCTGCAAAAACATTAACACCGGGGTGTTGACTCCTGTGAAACAGGCAAATATTATTATCCTCCTTTTACACATGGGCAACTTGTGAGACAGAGCTGCGGCTTGCTCAGGCCCAAGACCACACAGCAAGCTGGTGGAAGCGCCAGCACTAGGATTCAAGCATTCCTGGATCCCAGCCTAGTGCACAATTCACTAGACAGCCTGTCTGCAGCCCTTCACTATTGCTGCATGAAGCTACTCAGTTTTTGCCTTATGAATATATGACTGTGAAAAATTATGCTTTTTGCAAGTGTTTATGGGATTGCTTCAGGGCAAAGTTTCCCTATTGCTGCTGGAAAATACAGATTACTTTAGCAAAAATGTGGGGGAAGGGAAGGAAACATTCTAGAATAAAATTATAAACCAACTGCTTTACAACCAGACATTAAGAAAATAGCATTAAAAAGTCCTAGTCAAAACAGCTTAGTTTCTCTGACTCAAAAGAAACAGTGAGGAGGTTATTTTATTGTTGTCACCTGTAAGGACAGAGTTTCATGTTTCACTACAAAATAATGAAATCACATGGACATAATTCACATAAAAGTTCAGTTAAGGAAGCAAAGATAACAACCAATGGCTTAGAATTGATGAAAAGCTTTGTGGCTGCCTCTGCAAAATGCAGCTGCAGCCTGAGAAGTGGGGACAAACCAGATACTCAAGTCGGAGGGGTGGAACTGCACAGCTGCTTTAAATCAACACTGCCTTGTGACTAGAAGGCACCTATACCCATCCTGCATCTACAGCAGCAGAAAACATTTGTGCCTCCTTATCTTGCTCAGTAAATTCATGTTCAGCAAAACTGCTACTGGCATGCAAACATTGCAGAAAGAAGAAATGCAGTGATAGGGAGTTTGGATAATGTAATTTTTGGAAGTGGCATTTGGCTACTACAGAATGAAGGAGAATTTCAATTAAGAAGCTGCCAGCACTTCGATTATAGGAGCCCATTCTTACTCTCCAGACCACTCTAATAGCTCTGTTAGGGCATGATTTTTGCAGAAACTCAGGAGGTAATGCTGCTTTATGAATATTTCCTAGTGATTAACTGCCATTTTTCAGTTTTAATTCAGTTCTGGTTGATCCCAAGAAAATAATGGAAGGTATGGTTGCAAATCCTATAGCCAATAAAAAGCCAGCTCCACAGTTTTGAGAAACCTGTCTTTGAAATAAGAAACACTGCTTGCCACAGTCCTGGTCTTAGGAATTGCTGCTGTCTGCAGTCCTGGTCTCACAGGCATTTACTGCTAGGGCCAGCCTCGGAAAGCAGGTGTACATGGGAAGGCTGTGTAAGATGTGAGGAGTGAATAGAGTATCGAGGGTGAAGAAAAGCACATTTCTGCATTGAGCTAGGGAGAAAAGTAGAACTCTCCATGCAGCCTGTAATTCTTTTTTTGGAGCATTTCCCTGGACAGATGTAGAGGGATAGCATTCCTTCCAACTCTCCTTCAAAAAGGTTTATTAAACAGTGCTTCATTATGTTGGCATCCCACTTCCAGATGATACAGATAATGCTGTTTCGCCTGCAGTGTGATATTAAACACCTAGATCTGAATTTCTGCCTCAGTAATATGCTGTAAACTCTGCTGAACTTGCTCTTCTCTTTTCATCTGAGTCTGCCCTTTTTCTCATTTCTGCTGCATCTTATTTTCTAATAGACTACATTGGCTCTTACTCTACACTGCATCTACACAAGAAAATTGCAGAGAGGTGGGGCACTGGCCTATAACTATCCATAGTGTATACATGTTGACCTGCTTCCTTGCATATTCTCAACCTTTGGGCACTATCCCAGGCATGGTTTGGGGACCTGTCCCAGGTCAGGACACTCTCCAAAAGTCAGTAGGAACTAGGACAGAAGAGGGGAGATGTTTCACTGTAGGCATGCCAGACATGGTACTCACATTAGGGGACAGACAACTGGCCAATTTTGGTTTTTTATTAGAAGTAATTTGTGTGACTGCCATTTCTTGCCATACTCTTTGTCCTTCACCAGTCTCAAAAGAAGAAAAGAAGACCACAGCAAAGGCTTTGTTTCAGCAGGGTTTTTTTACGTTTGTGTCTGGCATTATTTGGGATTTTTATTGTTTTGTTTTAATATAAAGAATTTAGTGTTGCTGTACTTTTTTAAGTTAGAGGACTCAAAGATTTAGATTTTGCACACTAGAAGGTAATGCAGCCTGTGATGATCCTAAGTTCCTACAGGAGTTCATTTCTGAGCTTTGGACCGATACTGGGAAAACTACAGTTCCTGCACACTTCAGCATTGCACTTTGGCAGAGGGATCTCCTGTCCTTGAGCAACGAAGACTTTGTACCCTGCTCATTGTATATTCCTTATATTACGTGAGAAATAAAGATACTGTTGAAGCTGATATAACCTTCTCAACAGGTTAAAAAATTCTTTGAATAATTTGTGTCTTCAAGGACATGAAAACTTTGATCAGGGATTAAATGCTTAGGAATAACTGGTCTTTTCATTCAAAATCTAAAAATATACCTTGAGGAATACTAGTCAAATCTTGCATTAACTCTGTTGATACTGAGTCAGAGAAAGATCAGGAAGCTTTCTAAAATAATACAAATTGATTTCAAATATCACATGTAGGAATGAGGATTCCTTTAGAGGAAAGGAGAGGAAAGGTGGCTGGACCTGGAGTAAGCCTGGGGTAACAAGAGAGTGAGGTGCTGAGCAGCTGTGTTGTGGTCACAGAGATGTGTTCTGACAGCAGTAGCCAATGTCCACAGACTTGAATGCTGTCCAGTTATCCAGAAAAAGAAATAAATTTATAAGCATTATAGACATCAGGCTCCTCCTTTTTAGTGAAGTAAGTAATTTAGATAGTTTTATAAAAATTCACAACTCTGAGCCAGCATATCCTTGTTCTTTGATGGGCTCTGAATACGTGATTTTCATGTAATCCCTATCGATATGAATAGTGATGAGAGGCAAAGAAAGGAAAATCAAATCACCCATTGTTCCTTCTCCAGCATGGCCATGCTTCAAACAATTGGGAGCTCAGACTCTATTTATGAATCCTGTTTTGAAAACACTGCTGCAAAACGATAGATTTCACCAAATACCAAATTCAAACAAAGGTTTTTCTGACAATTTATTTAGTAAAGGAGCAATGGCATTTTCAGGAATAAAAAACCACACAGAAGCATTTAAGAAAGTGATTTTTTTTAAACTTGTAGATACACTGCTGACTTCTCAGAAAGGTTAGAACTTTATGAAATTTGGAATCAAAAACTGATGTGACCTACATAAAAGAATCACTCTGATTTCTTAATTAAACCAAGCTGTAATTGCACACTTTGTTAACAGCCACCAAAGAAATTATGCAATAAATCTTACGACTGTCCTCCGAGAATGTGGAGAGGAAGGCAGTGATGAAGAGGACGGTGGTGAGAAGAACAAGATGGGAATGCTCCATGTTATTCTCTTTAATGTTCCCTTGCAGAGGGTCTGAGGCTTCCAGCACACAAGCCAAACAACTGAAATGATCACATCTGTAGCACTAGGTTGAGGGAAAAAGCCCAAATGTTTTAACAGCTGCTTTTTTAGGCTGGGTTTTTTGTTGGTTTTTTTTTTCCTTTACCTAGTTTGCTTCAGGATCTGATTTCTTTCTGAAGGGGTGGGCTCAGTGCCTGCCAGGAGCCCAGCAGGGAATGTTTACTCTGAGACACACAGAGATGTTTCCCTTTCTTCCCAAGTGATTTTTTTTTTTTTAAGGAGGCAGTGTGAGGAATTCTCTCAAGAAAGGTTCATTTAAAACAAACGCACCTTACAAATATGTGTTAATCTGAAGGTTCTTTTTCTATCTTATGAAAAATTTATATGAAAAATAAATCAAGAAAAACAACATCACATGTTACTGTTGTGTACCTATCTTCTCTGTCTACTGGACCAGTCTTTGCAAAACACTTGTCCTTTACAGTGTCTCAGGCAAGGACTTGAACTGCCCTGTGGCTTTCCGGTCACTTCAGCCTTTGCTTGCTCTCTACCAGAAGAGTTGTATCACTGTCAGCCTCTAGTGGAGTTAGACAAAGCTGCTCTGAGTTGTGATTTGCCCCAGTACAGCTTATTCCAGTTCTATGAATATTTCTAATATTAAATCAAATTTCTTCAATATACTCCAGATGCAGCTGCACTTATGGCGAATTCACTGGATGGACAAACTCTCCCAGGCCAAACACTAAAATACCGAGTGTAGTTCATCAGAGATAATAAACAATGACAAAGATCCTGACAATGTTTCTCTTTTCTTCTCCTCATCTCATAAACAGAGCTTCCCTCTTATATTTGAGAGATTTCAAGCCAGTGGATATACACACAGCATACAGGGAGCAAATATGCTCAAGCCATTGATGATAAATGAACATTGTGACAAGAAGAATATACTTCATTCCTTCCCCCAGTTTCCACATATGCCCACTGTTCACAGTCACATGGGAGAACAAAAATACTTTTTGAAGACAAAAATAAGATTGTCAGCTTAATGCAGTTATCCAAGACGGCATGCTAGGAGTAAAACAAACAAAAACCAAAAATAACCAACAACAAGGAGACCCGACTGACAGTAAGATTTATTAGTTGGGTGATGATTCCAATGCAATTTTGTCTTGTCGCTTTGAGACAGCAGAGCAACATGTTCATGTGTGGTCCCAGCATTCAGTGTATGGTCAGATATTGAGCTCTGGGAAGGAGTTTTGGAACAGTCCTGCTAATTTTGTTAAGCAGTCAGTGTTACATCCCACAAGGAATATTATGAACGCCTGGCATTTACTGCTGTCAGTGTCTGCCAGTCCTCACTGCAGCCATCAAGTACAGAACAATTCTGTTTGTAATGCCCTACTTGTCAGGACTGAAGTCAGATCTTTTCCTGGTTTATTGAATGATAGGTCTCTGATGACAGGTTTTTTTCCCTGTCTGTCTCCATTTGGGAGTACGGAGAGAAATCTCTGCTCTTTATTCCTTGGTTACACTTCAAGTCTAAATTATCTTTAGAAAATGTGTTTTGGTTTAGTCATCTGTTTACAGAGACTCATTTGCTTAACTTTACTGGATGGAATTTTAGAAACGGCAATCCAAGAAAACTAGTTCCTTACTTCTTGGATGTTACTACCAAAAGACCAGGGGGAACAAAAGGGACACCAGTCATTTGACAACTGCACCAGGGTCTCAGAGAGGTGTCCATTCATCCTGTGTGTCCTGGTTTGAGACAAATTCAGAGGAATGTCCAAATTTGAACATCATCTGATAGAAGGCAGGTTTCAGCCACCCCTTCCCCACCAGGTTTGGGAAAGAAATATTCTTCGGAGGAAAGTGAAAGAGAAACAAACCTATTTATTTAACAAACAATCAGGAAAATAATAATAACGCTAAATAATAAAACCTCTCGCTGTGGAGAGAAACGTGGGAAGATTTTAGAGTCCTTCTTTGGGTGTGGTCCCTCTCTCTCTCCTCTTCGGAGCCAGGTTTTCAGCATAGCCCCCTCCTCCGGGCCTCAGTGGAATGTTCTCCCGGTGTGTTCTGATATTGTTCAAACAGTCCAGAAGAGAAGAAGGAAAAAACCCGAGGTCCCAGGAAAAAAAGAATTTATCTCTCTGTCTCTCTCCGGAGAAACAGAGCCGAAAGCTGGCTGAAAAGCAAGAAGGGTGCTTCCTCCGCTCCTCTCTCCGCAGCTGAAGAACGCAGAGGAGTGTGGGACCTTGGAGCACAGAACTGCTTTGAAAAGTTCATCTGTTTTTTTTTCTTTCTCTCACACCCAGTTTTAAAGACACAGAAAAGCATAGGAGTCATGTCTGGGCATAGAGCGGTGACAGGGGATACAACATCATAAAGTCCCCCCAAGACACTGTGAATGGAGGCAGCTCAGCACAGTGGACTCGAATCACCTTCAGTGTTAAGTCTAGACTTAGTCTAGGTGCTCTGTAAGATCCAATTTGTTGCTTGCAGGTAAGTTGGTGTAGTCAAATCCATGCTGCTGACATGAAGGGAAGTCTTGTCCCTGTAGTTAACTCTGCTGACCCATTCTTGTCCTCCTTCAATATGAATTGTGACTGGGAAACTGTGGCACTCCAGTCTGAAAACTGATCCTAATAATTTCTGGTGTGCACTTACAGGAGGAGGTGGGGCTACTTTTCGGGTGACATTGCCCACGTTTAGAACCATAGAGTCATGTGAGTTGTGTGGTTCCTAAGGAGGTCCTGCAGTATCAACGACTGAGCAGTGCCACTTGTAACCAGTTGACACTTTGACTTTGAACTTTCAGCAGCTACCCTTTGACACATGTATACATGGAAATGCAAGTGAAAGGGACAGTTGCTGGTCATCACATAGTTGCCAATCACATCCTTTATATGCTTTAGGTAGAAAATTCTGTTTGTCCTGTGGCAAAATTATAGTAAATCAGCAGTAAATAAAAAAATTAAAATTTTTAAAACAGTCTATATTTTTGCCAGACAGCAGAGTCCTCAATGGGAGTAATTCTCTGCTAGTCTGAGATAAACTGATTTTTGCTGATTTGTACATTCATAGAATCATAGCATAGTTTGAGTTTGAAGGGACCTTTTAAAGAACATCTAGACTAAAAGCCCTGCAAAGAGCAAGGACATCTTCAAGTCTGGCTTTGTTCCATGACCTTATTCTCCACAGCAATATCTCTACATAAAATTTTGGCTCCAGGAATAAGAGTGAAATACACTCACAGATTTAAAAAAAAACCATAAAACCATGGGTTTGTCTTAGCATAAATCAAGGTATCATTTCACACAGATATTGTATATGTGACACACACCATCATCAAGATGAGCATTCTCTGTAAATGGTGGAATTACTGAAATCTCTTTCCATATAGCATGGACAAAACAGGAAGAAAGCAAAGCAAGAAAGTAAACATCTGTATTTATTTTCCAAATGAGGGCTCCTTCAAGTCAGAGGGAGAACCTCTATATCCTTAAAGATGTATCTTTTTGTACCTATGTTGAAAAATCTTTTGGTATAGATGGGACACAAATACGAATGGCTCTCACTTAAAGAATAAGAATGCATTTAGATTCATCAGACTTCAAGGTTAGAAATTTGCTGTAGAGTTTATTGTAGTTCAGATGAATAGCTCACTTTCACAACGTGAGTGAAGGTAATTGTATTTTACTTACCAGTCTGACTCAGCAAGAAATGTGTCGGTAATAAAATTGGAATTTTGTTAAAAGAGCAGCAAGAAGGAACAGCTGATCTTATGGCCTGTAAGGCATACAACAACAAGACCCAAGATGAGAGAAGCCTGTGAATGCTTCTTAGTTCTCAGGTCCAGTCAAACACACATGATTTGTGTCAGGGGAAGACCTTTATGTGCACTGTCTTTTCCTCCTGCTTTCCAGAAAAGAAAAATTAAGACTGTGCATGGGAAGAGAATCATGGCAAACCACAGCCTGATCTGAAGACTTCTTGTGAAGGGGAAACTGATATAAATTAGCATGCACATTTACTGCACTGGTAGTGAGTGGCCAATATTTCTGCACCTATGTACTGCTTTCCTTCAAAAATTCCAGGCATATCTTTACTTTTTATTATTATTCTTTAGGAAAAAAGGGTATAAATCGCAGAAAACATAGATTGTTTTTTGCCAACTGTATTCTTAACAAGCCTTTTTTTTGCTCAGTGATCCAGTGTGACTTCTTAAATTGAGAATTGAAAGTCGGTAGAGAACATCCTCTGTAATATACAGAAACTAACTGCTATGTTTCACACAAGGCAAACTACTTGGCAGAATCTCCTGATCAAATTTTCAAGTTGAGTTTTGAAGACCTTCTCAAAGTATATTTTTATTCTCCAAGAAAATTAGTAAGCACTTTTTTCATTAAGCAGGAGTTAGATCACATTCCTGTTCCAATGGAATACCTTCCACTGGATTGAAAGGTGCAGGACTGGTATAACCCGAGGAGGAAAACATTGAATCATGTTAGCAAGACACATTAAAGGTATGCACTATCATTCCCTCTTTGATAAAGCTGACTCTTATAGCAAAGTTCTTTGGAAACATTCTCAATTTCTTGATTTTATTTCATTGCTATATCATTCTTCTGATGAAGATTACCTGACATTTCAGTGAAGGAATATCAGCAATCAAAAATTGTGGTTTTTTAATAGCTTAATAATATTGGTTCTGAATCTACCTTTAGAAAAGATACCTGCTTAACATACAAGGACAGAAAGGAGAAAATGCTTTTCCTTTAATCTGGTTCTAAAGTGCACTTTACATACTCTCATGGCCTGAACACAACAGTTCTATCTGAGCATCTAACAGTGTTTGAAGTGACATAACACTCACAGTCTCTCACTTCCTTCTTTCCAGCCTGGACAAGATTCATAATCTTTTCTGTCTGGAAGATGAGTGGCTTAGGATGGATGAAGATGCACAAGGGAACCTCTGTGTGTAGTGTACTGAAGAAAATGAAAACAATAGTGTCGCAGAAGGTGTCGCCCCTAATTTCAAAGCCAAAAGATTGGATCTTAGGTGACACACAAATGTCACATAGGGAATATTAGCTGCAGGGAAGAAAACAAAGTCTGAGTTGCTGCAAATGAGCTTTTGAAAATATTGATGCCAGACCATGATGCCACGGTATGAACCCGAAATGCAACATGCAAGTCAAAGCAATCAGTACTTTGAGGAAGAGAATATATTGCATTTAGAACTTTCATTTCCATATGAGGTTATGGGATTAAATTGAATTTTTGAAAGGTAAACAAACAAAAACAAAATGAGAAAGTCTGTTGCTTGGACTTGAGTGAGGGAAAACACAGTTTTCGATCAATACCTAATCTTTCAACTTTTTTCAGTTTCTTGTTTTAATCTTTGACAAATCAAACAAGCAAAAGAAGTTCTGTCTGCACAACTCCTGTGAAAAATTTGCTCTATGAAGGAAGGAGGAAGCAGGCAGAACTAAGCTCTCCCTGCAGACCGCCCTTTCACGTCAGTCGGGAGAGAGGCTGAAGCAGAGTGCAGCCCCAGCAGCAGGCAGCCAGGAACGTGATAGCCAAAACTGCCAAGCATTTCACTGGAACAGGCAAGAAAATCTGTAATAGGATACAGAGGTTAATTTACTTGGAAGGAATTTATTTGTAATACAGTTCTCCTTGTCGTCATTATGAGAGGCTATCACACACCTTGATCATTCACAGGCTCTCTAAAAGAGTCTTCATTCATATTTTTATTACATAAACATCTAATTACCATAAGAAACTTGTTATGGTTTTGCTCCATGGAATTTAGGTTTCAATTTGAATAGAAGAACTATGGAAAATCATTTAGATCAGGTTGAGGTCTTAGTATGAGTCATTCAGTCTTCTTTAATAGTTAGTAGGGGAATGGGCTCCTCCAGGAGCCATTTAATCTCATATTTGTTTATGTTAAAATGAGAGGAGTAAAATAGCTTTGGGAGGTTCTTTTTCTCTCTCAAGTCTCTCCCTGCCAAGGAAAGGTTTAGGTGGTTAGTTTGTACTAAACATTTAATATCAGCCTAGGTGCACATCTTGTATCCAGGAGATAACAAAAGGGCATGGAATCAGTACACGAAGGGGCACATTTCTCCTCTGCTTATAGTGTGATCCCTTCCTGTCAGCATCTGGCAGTTAGTAGTTTTGAGGCTGACTGAACCATGGGCAATATCTGGATCATCCTTCTTGGTGACCTTGGAAACCCATCCTGAATGTTTGTCTAACTCCTTCTTGAACCCATGTTCATGAGCAATTCATAAATGATAATCTGTGACAATGAGTTCCATCAGTTAATTGCTCCTTGTGTTCTTCAAACACAAGACTTGATAACAACAAAAAATGAAGCAAAACAAAGGTTTTCTTTCATATTCACCAAAGCTACTCCTAGATTTAAGTTTAAATAGGAATATAACTGGGTTCAGTTGGGGATAAAATTTAATTGTATGTGTATGTCTTCTATTGTTAATATAACTATTTGAAATTGCTAAATAGCATTCTAATTTTATACTAAAATTTTCACATTATGTTGTGTAAATCTATCATCTTTCATATTTTTGCTATAAATATATATTCTTTGACTACTAGAACTTCAGGAACTCTTATGAATGTTAATCTCCTAAGTTGGACTGGCTGTTAACAGTTCATTTGCATAAACATCTTAACAACACAGAAGCCCAGGATCTGCTACTATCAAAAAGACGTGCTCCCAGCCCTCATAAATGCTAGGGAAGAGGATAGCCGGCAGTATGGCACAGCTGTATATAAGACTCTGTAATGTCTTTTTCAGTGTAATTCATAACCTCTTTAAAAGAATTAAATTAATTTTGGAAGAATAAAAAGCAAAATATTTCATTAGATGGATAGAAAATATATGGGTAGATAATCGCTTAGGCAAAATTTACATGGTCTTAATGTACGACCTTCCTAGAAAAAAACCCAACCAAATGAAAAACCAAAGCATGCTACCTGCAAGCCTGATCCTACTTCTGGTCTACAAATAATGTTTGTTCACTTCAGCCAGTTCTGTGTGTGCACAGGAACTTCATCTAAGTTGTTTGTCAACTTAAAATATACAGTGTAGATTCATTAAATCAACATGTCATCACTGTAAATTATCAAAGAAAAAAACTACATAATAATTCTGGGTTTGACAGAAAAGAACTTCACTACTGTCCCTTTACCAGATACATTCTTCATTCTCCTCTGTTGATAAAGAGCGTATATACTTGTAACAGCTGCCACTTCTGACTAAGCTGAATAAATTCAACTTGTAAGAAATGCCTTTTTGTATTTGGTGCATCTTTAATAAAATACTGAATACAGTTGGAATGTCATGGAGAAGCAGAAACCTATATTCTTATATTCTCTTTGTTCAAACTAAGTGGGATCATCTTGTATTAAAAGAAGGTTTGTAATATTTAAAAGTTCGACCACATTGTTTATTCTTATATACAAGTGTTACTGTGAAGAAAAGCCACACTGGTAACAGAGATCTAAAAGCCTGTTTTATACCAGGGAGAGCCTGGTGTTGGCATTGTCTGCTCTGAGTGGCCACCCCTGGATCTCAAGTGCATGTGCATATATGTACACACACAGGGTGTGATTTCTGTCCCAGGTATCAAAGCATGCAAATAGTCATAGCTGGTGGACACAGCTGCTTAGCATTTGCTAACCCTAAGACCAATCTGTCTGAAAAAACATCAGACACAGATAATCAGGGTGATGTTCTTTCCTAAGATACGCATGGCACAATTTTATCTCCCTGAGATGCCAACTGAAGAGCTGTCTATGCAAGTATGCAGATATGCTGTCAGTGACCAGCACTGAGATTTCAGTTTTGATTACTTGGACAAATTTGAAGTCAGTTATATGCTGTTTTTATAGCTCATCATACTCAGTTTGCATTAAAAATGACAAACTGGGGCTAAAGCTGAATGAAGCAAAATGAAACTACTGCACTGCTATAACCAACCTAGTCATATCTGCATATATCAAAGTCCAGTTTCTACAATGTGAAGCTGGATCTTTGTGTATTTAACAGTTTGCAAACATGAAAGTAGTATGCTTCATAATATGATCATTTGATTATATTATTTAAGTGCCCTTTTACAAAAACAAAAAGCTCAGATACTTCATTAGAAAGCTATCAAATCTGCTTTCCTGAAAACAATACCTGTGAACAGTTTAATTAACTTGTTCTTTCTCCAATCTTCTTGCCAAGAATCTTTAGTGGATTAAGTATTCAACACCAAGAGATTAAAGAAGTATATCCCTCTAGCTCCCACTGCACATATCTCCACATAATCACCAGGATTAGCTTTCTAAGTACATCAAAGCTTTATTTCCTTGTGGCTCTCCAATAATAAAGGCTAAGGATAAACCAAACTCTCATCACTTTTTCACCTACCCCTCCACAGCCAGATCATGACTAAATAAGAATGTGAATAAAGATAGTCGATGTAGAAAGCTGCAGTACTTTACAACAGCAATAATAATAGGAATACAGCAGAGTAATAAAAAGAAGCAAGAAGGATGGTGAGTTACATACAGTCTTTATGGGGATGTAAAGGAAGGCAATTAATAAACTGCAAAGCCTTTTGAAAGTGACTGAATAAATATTCACGAGTAAATACTACTTGTGTAGCATATCTGAGGAGCATGTGTCCATTAATTACAAGATCCTGTGTGGCATTATGACTGGTACTTTGAAAGAAAGATGTCCTAGAAGCTATCCATATCTGATCAAAAACAAAGTGCTCATTCTAAGCAACAGCACCAGGGAGCTCCATTGTTAAATGCATGATAACCACTTAATAATTTGAGTTGGCACTTTGCAAAGATCAGTGCATATTTTATTGTTTTCCTGTACTGGTTTTGACAGTCATGGACCAGTAAAAAGACCTGTGTTTGTATGTAAGATCATTAATTTCTGCAGAGTTATATGAAAATGGATACTGTGCCTACAGATTGAAAACAAGGCCTTCTGGGGATACTGCTAAATTTTCCTCCTTCTTCTGCTGGGCTTATCTGAAAACAAGCTCTTGGTGACATTGAGTTAAGTTAGAAGGAAGACAACTATTATAAAGATGTCCGTGGTACTTGATGGTTTTTAGAAGTCATAGCATAAATGACGACATTGCAGTTTTCACTGCCAGTTACCTAAGGAAGTTTATACATACTCTGCTTCGCCTGAGGTGAATTTTGCACTTGAAGCCTACAGGTGTTTGCTCTGCTTCTCCTGCCTTTAGTTATCCTGTGGTAAAAACATTCTTTTTTGTCAGCGAAAAATGGAAAGTCAAGGCTTCTTGTGACTTTGACAAATCACTTACTCACTCTGGTCCTCATTTTACCCACAAAAAAAATTACATCAGAGTACTGTTCTGAAGCCCAATTAATGATTACAAACCATTCTAGAGTCCCTGAAGGACAACACTGTAGAAAAATATCCTTGTATTTTCTTCTGCCAAAAAAAGAGATCCATTTGAAATTCAGTATTTTTGGTGAAGTACATAAATTATAACACATTCATGTTGTGCAAATAATGATTAAAATAATTTGTAATCTACAAATTGAGTACTGGTTTTGTTATGCTATCACTAAAGTTTCTTTGTATTATCCTTTATTCTAGAAATCAGTGAATAGTACCAAAATACATAAATCTTTTTACAGATTGTAACATTCTCAACTTGTAACAAATACATGGATACACATGCAAATGTGCACACACACACATACCTCCTCCTGCAGGTAATGAAAAATTCTTTCATAAACCGTGTAATAAAAATATACAAAATGTTGATTTAATACAAAGTCATTTCTTCTTACAAAATTTTGTAAAGACCTCCATAAAACCTGTATAAATGTATCTTTAAAATTATGTCTTACTTTAAAGAACAAGATAAATTCCTGAATAACTTTTTCCTATATTTGCTAGCATGTTAATCTAAATTTAATTAAAAGATAGCACCAGTGAATGAGCAGAAACAACATATTGTTCCAGTGGTGCTTTTTCAGCACTTTGAATTTTACTATATGTGTTCCATTGATAGAATGGATATAAAGATTGTTATTTTTTTAATGCTCTTATTCCTTCAGCAAACCAAGCTATTTTTATTTGTCTATGACTCTAAATACAGTAATTTTTAACATGTTTTTTATCCTCAATTCTGACTCATACACAGCTCATTTATTTTATAGATTTGTTCTTATAACTGTGCTAAAAGTAGGTTTTTCCCTGCTTATTCCTCTGCCTTACTCCAGATGCTGATAGTATAGCCCTTGTGTACAGAAATACACATTTAATTTGAACCTTCCCAATTTTCAGGCTTGCATCTGACCCTTCCTGGAAGGGACAAGTTAGATGTTTCCAGCACAGCCATGTAGTTTCTCTCCAGTTCTCCAGTGCCATCTGTGGAGTGCAGGGGGGCTTGGGACAGTACTGTGGGGATGCACAGTGGCCGGGAGCACCCTGGATGCATTGCTCAAATATAATATTAAAGATAGCAAGCGAAGGTGTTGTGTCAGATGCTCCGTCTGAACGAGGGGATACACAAGCTGTGCACACAACACTCAGAAAGAGAATTCAAAGTTACAGTCAGGGCTTCCCTTTAGCTGCTGTTAGATGCCTCGATTACATTTTTGAATTATCATTTCTTTAACTGCCACCTGTGA
Source organism: Oriolus oriolus (assembly GCA_013400235.1). Classification (NCBI taxonomy): domain Eukaryota; kingdom Metazoa; phylum Chordata; class Aves; order Passeriformes; family Corvidae; genus Oriolus; species Oriolus oriolus. The sequence goes on from VXBT01007521.1 coordinate 658,148, forward strand.
TGCCAAACATCTTAAGTGGATGCTACACGTTAGTTTGGTGTTGAAGATAGTACAGCAAAAATCTCACGTTTCTCCAAGCTGCACCTTTTCAAGGCTATAAAGACAAGCTATAAAAGAGGCCCAGTTAAAATACTTCAAACTCAATATATCCAGTACATTTAATCTATTTCTGTCCTAAAGAAAAATTGCCCTTCAGAAACATTATTATATAAGAAATGAAGTGCCTTATGCAGTGGTTGGGTTTGGGGTTTTCTTCTCATTTTTGTGAAGGATTAAGTCTATGTGATTGTAATTGCTGACACTAGCTTGCATAGGTAGATTCATCTGGTAAATTAGAAGAAAATTTTTTTTTGCCAAGTAAGTAAAATGCTGGTACGTTATGTGTTTATGTTTATAGTTGAAAGATTTCAATACTTCCAAAATTACTAGCAATACAAAAGTCAAATGTAATTTTTCCTTTGTTTCAATTATAAAAGCAATACATTTATTTCATGTGAACTAAAAGGTCCATTAAACACCAGACAGTGTTTGATACCTAATCAAAATGGTATAGCCAAGTAGCAACAGTAAAATGACTGTGGGGATGACAAATTTGTTTTTCATCTTTGGTGCATTTTTCCAAGACGTGTTATGCATCGGGAAATTTTTTCAACTTTTGCTTTTATTTGTTTTTACACATAAATCCTCACATTCTAAAATTATAACTATGCCTTTCCTAAATTAATAATAAAGGTAATTACCTTAATACAATGGAAACCACTAAACTTATTTTTATGCTCTGACAAACTTAATAGCAGAGTATTTTTTAGTTTGTGAGATTTTTCTGAACAGCGTGAGTGAATGTAAATGAAAAAACAACTAACAAGTAGAAAAACAATGCACAGAAAATTATTGAGATCTGAACTGTACAGAAAAAAACTCAGATCCTAAGCCTGACCTGCTGCCACTGACAGTGGCACAAATATTATCTTACAATTACTCATGAGAAGGTAACAAACTTGTAACAACTGACTTTCTGGGAGCAAATTGCAGAACTTTCTCGAAGTAACTGTGATATGTTACTGAATATGACATGTGAGTGGATTTCTTATCTTCATGGGAGCCCAAGAATTCTTACTAAAAACCAGGCCTGACTTTTACGATCGGCTGGGACCCCATCATCTAGTGTGGGAAGCACAAAGGACAAGCCACTGACATCTACAGTTAGTCAAAATTATTTCTTGCTCAATATTATTATCCAGTGATGACTCCAGCGCCAGCAAAATCAAGATTAAAGTGTTGTAATTTATCATGTCTAAAATCATAAAGCATCGTTACAGCAAAACCAGATGAAAATGAAACTAATTAACAGACTCAGAGTTAAAATGTTGCAATAGAGCCTATCATCACAGTTCTTCCTTCTCAGTATTTTTCCCAGTCATTATAGACACCAGTCCAGATGAAGGTGATCACAGGTCTCATTAACTCCATTGCTAAATTAATCTTCAGTTGTCATCAGGAATATAATAAACCTTGCTCATTTGATTTTTATAGCCTTGAGACCCTCTCGGAAAGAGGTCCTGGTGTAATCATACTTACCAGCAAGACCAGTTTGCACAGTGCAAACTTAATGATGTAAGATCTCTTGTGATTCAAAAGAGAGAGAAAACCAGATGTATAAAATATCAAGGTGATTTTCATCTTTGTGGAAGAAGGAATGCAGAAAGCACTGAAGCGATTTCGCATAGGATTTGTAGAAATTCTCATTTGAAATAAAATATGATGGGTTAAATCGTTGTATTGGTTGCCCTGAGTTCTCCCCATTCACTTGCCAGTTATTGCCACTTGTCATTCCTATACATTTCATGTATTTCCAACTGTCTTTTGATGCTAAGCAGCATAAGAGCAGGTCATGTTAGCACCTGCAGGACCTGCAGAAAAGAGCAGGTCATGTTAGCACCATATGATTATCTAGGTCTTCATGGACTGCGACAAGATGCACTAGATACCACCAGCAACAAAGAACTACACTCTGAAAACAGATCTGTCTGAAACCGATACTTTCTCTTATCATGAGTGCTTATTTCATGCAAGGTGTGCAGATAATCCACTTTTAACATGTAACACATCAGAAGTTCCTATATTGCTTTCATATTGCCTGTTTGTGCCAATAAAATGTCAGCTTAGGCACTTTGTGTCTGAACTTCAGGGACTTTTGGGTATTTGCAAACTATATTGATTCCAGCTGGAGTCCTAGGTGTTCACCACTCTTCCTGCAGCTCCATCAGTGCTGGCAACAATGGGAGTTCTAATGTAGACAAGCTGTTTGTCTTTTTATGACCAGTGTTTACTATACAGTAGTTAATCCGTACGGTGAAGTAGAGCAGCTGCCAAGACTTTTTGCATGCTCAAGCTGAAGTCACCACTAGCTTGTGTTAGTCTAACAGTGGGAAATTCTGCTAAAAGGCTCGTTGTAGACATGCTTTTCAGTACTGTACCTCTGCTCAATAGATCATTCATGAGCACCCAGCCCCCTCTCCAGAGAGTGAGTCGTGAGCAGGAAGGGTTGGAGACAAGGCCGAGTTTCTTACTTACAGCTCAGGCTCGGAGCTGTTTTATTGTCGTCATGGCTACAGGCCCCACATGCCTCCAGTCCCTGCTTTATGAAAAGAATGATGCAGTGTCTAGCCTTACAGCTGAATATATAAACCAAATTAGTCTACCATGCCTCTACCTGTTTTGCAGCTCACAATGAAAGAAGTAATATATCAAGCAATCAGTCTTGTAGCAGTTATATTCTGTAAACACTAAGTCATTACACCCAGACTTTTTTACTTGCTCTTCAGAGTCCCTTCTCAGTATAATAAACTGCAGATTTCAATAAGAAAGCTAATTCAGAAGAGTCCTCTGTGATTTCTCAGAATTTCTGTAATATATAAGTTTAAAAGTGCATTTCAAATCCCTTTTTATACTCCTTTTTTGCATAATTCCACTCACTAAACAAGAAGCGGAAAGACAATTATGAATGTCTTTTCCAAAGCTGCAGTACCAGGGCATTACCAGGATCAAACTATGCCTAATGCCAGTAAAGAAGAGTTACACAGTCCTACAGGGAACCATTAACTCTTCCTGAATAGAGTAAGAGCCTCATATGGACCAAGCTCTGCTAGGAGATTAAGTAATCCCTAAATGGGAGTGAGGGAAGGCAGTGAGGGAAGATGAGTCCTGTGATACTGTTGTCATCAATGCTTAGGAGAGGGGGAAGGAAGGAAAGAAAAGTTTAAAAGTGTGGTTTCCATTGAAAGATAAATATATAAGAGGGGGAAAATGGGTATCAGAATAAAAATGTGTAAATCTCAGCATATGACGGTGTGGTCTGCATATTAAGGATTTGGAAAAGAAGGTGGTAAGAGGAAAGAGAACTAGCGTGAGGGGTAGGGAAGGTAAATTGCCTTTAATTTCCATTTCATTATACATTCTTCTTTTCTCCTAGCTTGTGAGTTCCACCAGTTTCGATTTAGACTGTAGATGTCAGTAAGTGGAGAAATGTAGTCACATGGTTCACCATCATTTTACATTCTATCTCTGTGTTTAGTAAAGTGGGCCTTACCCTCACTTACCTCCAAAATTCCATTAAAGCATTTTGGCGTTGTGGGCTGTAAGTGACATTTATAGCCAGGGAAGTGTAAAGGGATCTCAATGCAAATAAAGAACAGAATAAAGTGTTATGGTTTTGTGAAGTATTTCTTAAAAAAACAATAAAGACAGCTTTATTATCTATCAGGGAAGGAACAATGTAACAATACATAAAGTGAACATAGTCCACCAAATTAAATTCACCCTGGCTACAACAAATTGAATGTTTGGAGTCATCAATATATTACCAGTGTTTCATGCTACACAAAGTCTCCCATGCTGATATCTTCTATTTCTTGCTGCTGTGGGGAGAATTAAAAATACTGAAGTGTGTTCAAAATAATATACCTGGGTGTTAAAGAATAGTGCTGTAAGTCTCATCAAGGCTGCTACATACTCTGTAATCTCTCACATGGTGGGTTTTAATGACTTGGACATTTCAGAAAATATTAAGATTGAAAAAGCAAAACAAAACCCAAAGAATGTTTTTGCTGTAATTATGCAACCATTTCAACTTTTTTAAAAAAGTATTTCTTCTACCTAGCTGTAAAGTGATATGAAAGAAAAAAATATTTGGCTTTTTGCTTACTTTTTGATAAGTTTTGGTTACAAAAATTGTTTAAAATAAAATAACCACTCAAGGAAGCACATTTAGCTAGGACCTTTTATGGCTATGTGCAGATGCATCAAATATGCCTTTCTAAAAGAGATGCCTACAGCACTGAAAGAAGTTATAAACCCAGTGGGAAAGTATGTTACTGCCATGATTTACATTTATATGTGTTTTTGAAAAGATATGACTATTGTCTGTATGGAATATAGATACTGACACCTTTGCAGCAATAAAAATAAATAAAATAAATTTTATTTTAATATTTATTGAGTGGATAATTCCACATTTTGCTTGGAGAGACACATTCAGTTCATACATTTTTAACCAGTGTTTTATGTGTCATAGAGGTGAGAACTACATAATATTTTCTGTAGACCCCCCAAAAGACAAGAAATACCATGTATATTTTAATCAGTACTTTTTTATTATTATTTACATGAAACCAAACTTCACCAAGACACTTCCATTTTTCTCACATTGTCCAATCTTATTTACACAAAATGCATGGTATTGGGGAAAGTGTTCAATGAATATGAGCAAACATGGCCCAGTGCAGAAACTCCTATCTGTAAGAGACAGGAATCCTGTTCCTTTGACCTTGCAGCAGGAAGTGGTTTAGACCCTTAAACAGGTAGTGAGCTTCCTGTTAAAGTGTCTCTTCTTTTGAATACGTTTGATTATTTTTTTAAGATGTGTTATTGTCATTTCATGCTGTAGAAGAAATTACAGTAACACATATATTAATTATAGTAAATTATAGTAAAATGTATTTGTCGCCTAAATTTAATATAAATAGGAAACTATAAAACGAAGTAACCAACGAGGCAAATATAGTATAAATATTATATTTTTATTGTTGCATAGTACAAATATTTATAATGCATATGTTGTACGGGGCAACATAATATGAAAGTAGGATGGCTATTAAATTTCAGACACAATTAGTCTGAGTCCTAAAGAATAAGTGAAACAGATTCTTTTAAATTCTTTACATTACTTCTGTTTTCAGAGCTTTCACATGCAGTGTATTATATTTTTCCTTTCTTTTACCAAAATGATTGAGATATGACATAAATACAGAAAAGACAGGACTTTCTAAGAGAAGCTATACATATAACTGCTAATGGCTTTCCTAGTCTGTAAGTTTTAGAAGCATTTAAGACCTTTAGATCATGTATTCCAACCTCCTGTATTCACATCCTCCCATTCACAACCCATTTTGCCCAAAGAGCTTATACTAAGGCCAACAAAGTGAGCCAAACAAAAACATTGAATCTTTTGAGAGCTGAAACAACTGCTTTCTCTCAGCAGTGAGCAGGAAAGACCCAGGTTCCACCACAGCCTGAGGTTTCTTGAGTAGCAAGGAGCTCATTAAGTAAGAAATGTTCGAAAGATCTGAAAGAGATGAATCATAACCCATGCCAAGGAAAATCATAAGTAAATAAACAACCTCTCCTCCTCATCCACAAACACAAACCAATGAAACAACAATAGCAAAAACCCACACCCCAATCTGGTCTGCAGAAAAGAGAATGTATGTTTGCTCTGAGTCCTGACAACAAGTTTCGGCATATGGATGAATACCAACCCTGGCCATACAATTAAGATTCTTTGCAGCTTCTTTGAATCTTAACCTGACCAATATTGAACTGTCCAATTACAGTATAAACTGTTAATTTACTGCAGCTTCAAACTAAGATCTAGTGAAACAAAGAAATTCAAAAATACATCTGTCACTTGTAGAGCGAAATTAAAAGTGATTCATCTCCTCTTGCATATAAGTGCCTGAAATTCTCAGGCATGTTGCATTTGGTCATAGTCATTGCCATATTTTCTCTGAGTCCAATACAAAATTTATTGTATGCAAATAGATTGTAAAGTATGTTCTCTTTTTCCTAGAAGAATGGAAAGTAGAGAAGATTTCCCCAAAATGGAGAATTAAATGTCAACATCAAGAAAACTATTGCAACCACGTTACTCATCAGCCATTTCTGATTTCCTCACTCGTAGATTTTCTTCCAGGAGTTTGACTTCCTTTCCTTAAGAAAGAACTACAGTCTGGTTCCAACAGTTCTAAGTGATCCTGCATATGCTGCCTTTCTGCAGGTATTTCTACATTTGACTGCTGTTATGAAAGCACCATCCTTTATCATTCAGTTTGCCTGATTTCAGATACATTCACTAGGCCTTTTGACTTTTTTCTTCTCATTCATTATCAAAGCTTTCCTCAGTATCACCTGAACACAGGGGCTGTCTTCTGTGAAGAAAGAAATTCACAGAAACTGAGCTCCTTTTAACTTATGTTATAAGCTTTATAGTCTCAAGTTCATCTTCAAGACTGTTTGAAATTTTTAATATATCTGCATTCTTTTCAAGTATAGATGATAGCACTGATGTGCTAATCTAGTACAACAGTGCTATTTATAGAGGTAATACTGCTTGTCTTTTTCCATCTTGTGTCTTGATTACCTCTTAAATAACTAAGATTCACATGGATTATTTTTGCCATAGTCTTTCATTCAAAATTTGCTCATACCAAAAGACATTAATTTCTCTGAATGCTCAAATCTTCTGTACTTCATTGCTTTCCAAGACAGAGTTTTCTATCCTCTTATGCTCACTTTCACTCTTGGTTTCCAGCTACACTATCTTGCATTTGGATACTGAGAAAAACTTTTGGCTGAAGGACATTCACTTAAATTATATGTAATTTTCTGTAATCGTAACTTGATATCCCTCCTCATTATTTCTCCTCCCACAAACTTTTGCACCTACAAAGCTTGCCATGAAAAATGTTGTCACCTTCTTGATAACCAAAAAAGAGCTGCATGACCTTTACATCAAAATAATTTGAATCCAAATGGTTATCACCATTCAGAGTATAGAGTGATGTATAACTTCAGATTCTTGATCATATTTGTATAAACCTGGCATAACTTCAAAGATATCAGTGACAAGTATGAAAGTAGAATTTGCCACCAAGTATGTACAAGAGCCTAATTGTACATAGAATCATAAAATCATAGAATCATGGAATGTTAGTGGGCCTTAAAGAACATTTAGTCCCACTGACCTCTGCCATGGGCAAGGACACCTCCACTAGACTAGGTTGCTCAAGGCCATATCCAGTCTGGCCTTGGAACATTCTCAGGGAGTGAGCCATCTGCAGCTTCTCTGGGCAGCTGTTCCAATGCCTCACCACTAACAGTAAAGGATTTCTTCTGTATATATCTAACCTAAATTTTCTCTGTTTCAGTTTGAACCCATTATTCCTTGTCCTGTCACTATGATTCCTGATGAGGAGTCCCTCTCCAGCTTCCCTGTAGGTCCCCTTCAGATACTGGAAAGTTGCTATGAGGTTTTCTTGCAGCCTTCTCTTCTCCAGGCTGAACAGCCCCAACTTTCTCAGCCTGTCTTCACAGGGGAGGTGCTCCAGCCCCCTTACCAACTTGGTGGCCCTGCTCTGGACTCACTCCAACAATTCCATGTTCTTATCCTGGGGGCACTAGAGCTGGATGCAGCACTGCAGGTGAGGTCCCACGAGAGCAGAACAGAGGGGGAGAATCACCTCCTTTGACCTGCTGGCCACAGTCCTTTTGATGCAGCCCAGGATTTGGCTGGCTTTCTGGGCTGCGAGCACACACTGCCAGCTCATGCTGAGTTTATCAACCGTGAAAAGTCCTTCTCCCAAGTCCTCCACAGGGCTGCTCTCACACAGCCCTGTCGGTGTGTCTGGGATTGCCACATCCCACGTGCAGGACCTTGCACTTCACTTTGCTGAACGTCATGAGGTTTGCATCCGCCCACTTCCCAAGCTTGTCAAGGACCCTCTGGGTGGTGTCCCTTCCCTCCAGTGTGTCAACTGCGCCACCCAGCCTGGAGTCATCAGCGAACTTGCTGAGGGTGCACTAATCCCACTGTCCATGTTGCTGACAGAGATGTTGAGCAGCCTAGTACCAAACCCTGAGGGACACCACTCATCACTGGTCTCCACGTGGTCAGTGAGCTGTTTACCACAACTCTTTGCATGTGGCCATCCAGACAGTTCTTTATCCACCAAGTGGTCCATCCATCAAGTCCAAGTCTCTCCAATTTAGAGACAAGGATGTCATGTGGAACAGTGTCAAATGCTTTGCGTAAACCCAGATAGACGATGTCAGTTGCATTGCCCCTATCCACTAATGTTGTAGCCCCGTCATAGAAGGTCTCCAAACAATATTTATTGCAGCAATAAAAGTTCTGTTGAAATCCAATTGACCTAAATTAGATGTCTAAATTAAGGCTACCCTGAAAGAGTAACTAACTGCTCTGGTGGGGTGTGTGTGGTAAGGGATGGTAAACTTACCTAATCCTACTAAAGTAATTACCTAAGCTACCCAGAAAGTCAACAGACGTATTTCTGAAAATCTACTGAATGATATGCAGGCCTGTTAACACAGCAACCGAGCCTGATTAAGTGATTTATTTGAATTTTCCAAGGATGGTATAAGGAACAAATAGGAAAAAATGGACAGGGACCCCTACTTGGAGTCTAGTCTCCAGAAACTGAATGCTTGCTGCACATAGCACGGCGTAGATGCACTGTCCAGCCCCTGCATAATATGTCCTCAAAGCACACCTCTCCTGGAAATGTAAGGCTGAAATTTTTTCCACACTGTAAATGTGAGATCTTGGACACATGCCAAGAGAGATAATCAGTCCATGGCATGCTCCTGTTTGGTGTGACTTTCATGGATTCATAGAATCACAGAATATCCTGAGCTGGAAGGGACACAAGAGGATCATGGAGTCCAACTCCTGGCTCCACACAGGGTGACCCGAAAGTTTAACCATATGTCTGAAAGCATTGTCCAGAAGCTGCCTCAATGCTGACAAGCTTGAGGACCATTTTCCTGGGAAGACTCTTACTGTGCTTGACCACCCAGAAACTATATAAAGAACTATATAAACAAATATTTCAATCTTGAGATTCAGAAATAGAAAAGGAACTGCAATGAGGGAAAGAAAGGCAAAACCATGAAGTTTATTTAGGATTTCAGAGCCACATTTTACCTGAATTTCACAGAAAGGATTATTATCTCAAATATTCTGAATACATTCTCATCCTGAAGATCCTCACATTATTTCATAGGTTATTTTTCAAAAATCATCACCTGGATTTGCCATTACTTTGTGGTAGTAGAGAAAATTATTTTAAAATTTTGCTAAAATGTATTTCATACACTGCGTATGCTGTTTGGTTCTGCTTATTGTAGAAATGTTTAGGTATGTTTTATCTCTTCAAAAAGGGATTTCACAGATTTGATCAACGTGCTTTGAACCCAACCATCTCCCAGTAGAATGGAACATATTGCCTAGGTTTCCTGGGAATACACCACAGGAACAGATGATAATGTGGTTGCATAGTATGTGATAATGAATATTCCGACTGATGTATTCACCCCAAAGTACAGTGGAGCATCTGTTAGTTTATTTAGGCATGACTCATCATTCTTATTTTTAAGATATTTAAGTGGGTAAACATATTTCTCCTTAAAGGCTATCGAATGGGGAAAAAATAACAAGAAGTACATGGGATTATGTACGAGTGATGACATGGAACATGCATCCAGGTGAGGGATGTACTTAACTCTAGCACTGTTCATTGCCTTAGGAACTCAGGGTCTATGTTTGAAAAATATGTTAGCCTGGCTTGCATTGATTATACCGAGCAATGACAACACATTAAGAGCAAGTTTTGTAGCTGTGAAGCCTCACTCATTACTGCACATATTTAAAAATAGAGTTGCTAGTTCACCAGTAAAACACAGTACTGTATGGGGTGGTATCCTCTCTATCATATCAAGCCTTAAAATCTGGTTTCAATATCTTCTAAAAGAGTGGACATCAAAAAAGGTTATCTGCAATATGACGTAAATTACACGGTGAAAGATTCTGTTCTGTGTTATACAGAAGCTAAGACTAAGGGACAAAATGGTCCTCTTTCATTTGAAACTACAGGATGTCTAAATCATTTAGGACTGCAAGTCTACCCACTACACTAAATGTAAATACAATGTTAGCTCAAAGAAGCAGTACATGTTGACAGTGTGAATTGTTTCCTCTTATTCTGTGAATGACTCCAAATGTAAACATTGTATTACACAAGCATCACATTATCATCTGATTCTGATTTCTGAATACTAGTGTCCTCAAAACTTTTCACCCACTAGTGGGAACAGATTGAGTTTTCTATGCTAACCCAGCATTACTTAAGTCTTTTCTTTGGACTTTAGCAAAACCCTTCAAAATAAGTATTAGGAAAATTGCAGCACTGGCTATGCTAATTATTTTTCTTATTTTATTTTTCCTGCTAGTTTTATCATTGTCAAAGGACAATTACACACACCAAAAAAAAAAAAAAAAAAAAAAAAAAGGAAAGTAACCTTTTTCNAAAAAAAAAGCCAAACCCCCCAAACACTTAGCCATCATGTAACAAAGTCACATAGAATACTTACACCTTTCACAACTTTTAAGTATTGATCCAACCTTAGGGATGTACTAGATATAAAACATCCTGAGCAGGAAATGAATGGAAGTCTATCTTTAAGGATCTCCAGTGATGAATATTAATTGAACAGTACTGGTCCCAATAAAGACAACCCCTAGAGACACCACTCAACACTGAATTCCATCCAGACATTGAGTTGTGACCAGTCAGCCAATTCCTTACCCACCAGAGTCCATCCATCAAATCCATATCTCTCCAGTTTAGAGAGAATGATGTTATTGGGGATCATGTCAAAGAGCTTACAGTAGTCTAGATAGGTGACATCCTTAGCTCTTCCCTTGCCCACTAAGGTACTCACAGTTGCTTCCAGCCTCCATCTGGCACACATTTTTGCCCAAAGACAGCACATGGGCCTGGAACTGAGCTCCCCACACTATCTGTGCTAGGATATAGTTATTTCTATTGCAGTTTTCCAGATATGTTAGGGCTTTGAGAGGCCATCATGGGTGAGTCTATTTTCTGTGGGTTAAGGTGTTACTGGTCTTGGTTGCCAGTGCCACACTTTTTCCAGCAGGAACACTGCTGTAGCATATTTGGCAGGTGAGCATATGCCTGTGTCAACTACTCTTTGAACGTATGTGCTGAACCAACATTTTGCTTTTAAATGAGCAAGAGAGTGTCCACAAAAGCTCCCCACCACCACAAAACTTACTTCACAAAAAGGTCTGTGCAAAGAAACAATTTTTTCAGCAGAATGTACATACTAATTCATCCTCATACACTCCATCTAACCTGCAATGTTGTATCCTAAAAAGTTCAGTTGGTCTCCCATGGTGTAATAAAAATCATCTGGTTGATGTTGTTTCTCAATGAGCCTCTCTTTCATTCTACCTTTTATTTAGCTGTTATATCAATTTTCATTCTCAGTCCTGTAGCCTTTACCCTGATCTTTGGGAAAAATTATCGTATATTCAGATAGGTGGCTTTTATTATTTATTTCCTTTTTATATCAGTTAATAGGAGATACCAAGGAAAGACAGCAAAATAAAGGGAAACATACAGTGATTTTTATCTCAGGGAGGGTAAAAATCCCTTTACAATGACAGTGATTTACACTTTGCTTCTCTAAAACTTCATTCACACATTAGCTGTTAGAAGTTTTCTTGACACTTGCTCACAAACTTCCCTTGCTCCTACCGTGGTGCTCAAAGTAGCCCCAGGCATTGTCATTTGATTGCAGGCAGCTGGTCTCTACAGCTAAGAGAGGAAGCTGAGAAGGATGTTCTCAGAACCCTTGCAAATAATATGTGTATAGGAGGGCAAGAGCAGTAAACTCCAAAGAGTCTGGGGTAGTAAAGACTACTTTGGAAGCTGGAGACAATGAAGAACTGTGAACAGGATTGCAGCTGGCTGGAAGGATTTTCCTGCATACTTAAAAGGGAAGTACAAAAAATTGCTTATGGCCACCCTCTGATTAAATTCTCAAAACTCAAATATAAGATCCATGCCTAAAGCTTATGCAGCTTATGAACCACTCAGAGTGAAAAGAAATATACATTGAGATCACTTTGCTGCTAAGAATTACATCAGACTGGAGCTGAGAGTCTATTTATTTTGTTGTTTCCACCATTGTTCTTTTTCAGCATATTTTATCCCATTATGAACCATGCGCTGATGAAAGTGTTGGTTGGTGCCTGGCAAAATCTGAAGCATCCACACACCCAGAGCACTATACACCTGACTCCTAATACTTGCTGACACATTGGGTTTAATACCTTGGGGCATTTTGACTGTGTTTACAGATAGGTAGACAGGCCAAGCATTTAATGCAGGCTTGAATACACAGAAACAAGCGTTTCTTAACAAAGTCTTCCTTCCCTTACCACCATCCTCTTGCTTTTTCAGTCTCTGCTTTTCACTATGAGGTGATTTTTTTTATTTTTTTAAGAAAATGAAGATTGCCTAAGAGGATATGGGAAAAATTTGTGGATATCTTAGTTTGGTTTATTATATTTTGAAAAACACAGAGATGTCATTTGCTCAGACTTTGCAAAAACATCAGAACTCCTTAAAAACCTGAATGGTGTTTTTAGAACCATTTTTTTAACTGAATTTCTATCCTTAAATCCTTTTTAAATTATGTTTCAGCGTAATATAGGGTGACTAATCTCTTACTATTTATAGCATTGAAAGTAAGTATAATAACGATAAATGATTATTGATTAAAATAGAACAAACTCTTCTGAGGTCATTACCTTGATCTGTAATGCCACTGCAACAAACCACAGTGGATGAGTTTGATTGGGTCTCCCAACATTCCTCTTTTATATGAAGGAAATAACAGCATGTCTCTGCTAGCCCAGTTTAATATATCATTTGAAGAAACAAACTACATGCAATGTACAAGCAGGATAATATGACCTAAAGGAATACAATAAGACCCAGTCCAGATAAATAAAACCAGAATTGCCAGGGTTTAGCATGCCTAGGCATAGAAACTATACTCTTATGCCTCTAGAGAATAGCTAATAAATTATTTTCAAGTTAAAACTTCAAGTTCATGCCAATACATGGAAGAAAGCCTAGTATTCAAAGTCAGGGCTTAGGCTTAATGAAAAGATTTCCTTCTCCAGCCAGAGAAAACTTTGAGATCAAAATGTTTAAGAAACTTAGAGTCATATACTCTCACTTAGCTATACTCTTAGAAACGTAGAGGCAGATACTCATATACTTAGAGTCTTATACTCAAGTCAAGCTCAGCCTCTGCTTAGATTCAGATTAAATGGCCATTACATGAAAAGTTTAGATCCTGGCTGGTATCTTTGAAAGTCTGGCCAATCAGAGTCTGTTGTTTCTCATCACTGTTCAAAATCTTGTTTTTAGTTAAAGTTGTTCAAGAACTGAGCTCTTCTGAAGAGCTGGTCTGAAGCGACCGAGAACTGCCTGTTAGCCTAAATCATTCTGAGGATCTTAGGCACTTCCTGCTGGCAGTATTCAGAACTTTGATGCACATTCAACACTTGATGAATTTCTGCAGGACTGGGAACATGGCACTGTGCACAGCCTCATGCACGCAGGAAAGGAGAGAGGCAGCTGGAGAAAACGGAAGTAACATATGAACCAGAAGCCGAGCATCATTTTTATTTACTTGTCCAGGAAAGTGAAACTTGCAACATTGTACAAGGGTGGGATGTGGGGGTTCTTTTGATGGTTTGTTGTTTGGGTTTTTTGTAGGGCTTTTGTTTGTTTGCTTCTTGTTGTTTGGGGTGGGTTTTTCCCCCCCAAAGCAGGTAATTCTTGCATTCTGAAAGCTGAAAACTAAAAGCTCTGACTTACATTACCGTGACAGATAACTCCAGCTTCTGGCCTAAGTTGAAATTAGTCTAAACCCTTAATAAAGCAAAATTAGGCAGAAATCTTGTGGCATCATTAATTAATTTCATAATTTTCACAGTGGTTTGTGTTCATGAGGAAAGAGGCAGAGGAATGTAACAATTAACAGTAGTTTCTGTAGCCAAAATAAGTGAAGGTCTGCAGCTAACAGTCTGCACCACACATTCCCAGGCATGTTGATCATACTTTTGGAGTGGAAAAACAAGGAGACTGTAATCAAAGAGGAGGAATTTAAAGAGAACTGTTTTACTGAGAACAAGGGAAGATGGATGACAAGGGGAAGAAATAGGAAAGTGAAGATCCCACATATTTTGCACCATATAGTAAAAAGCAGAAGATTCCACTTATATAACTCTTACTGTTCACTCCTCCCTCAACATCTTCAAATGTATTTGTGTTGTATCAGTTGCAACACACTTCTCCAGCTCATTTGCCACATTACTGAGCTTTCTTGCATTTGGTCTTGATCAACCAAGCTCCCTAGTCTAAACTTTCTGACTCATTCTCACACATCAGCCTAGTTTCTATGGTGTAGGAACACCAAAGAACAAAAGCCTAAGGTGATAATCCCTCCTCTTCACACTTAACTCCTCCTTGAAACAAATTCCTTCAGCTCTGAACCTTCTTATGCCTTCTGACACACACAAATGTGTACTTGAAATCAGCATATATATATATATATATATGTATGTATGTATGCATGTATGTATGACCTTCTTGAACTATGAAATCCCACCCTAATGTCAGAAACTCTGATCACCTGCTATTTACCACTAAAAGCCTCAGAAGATTTAATATGCTGGATGTGAAAAAGCAGTAACAGAGAATGCCACTGTTCTGCTTCTGTGCACTGAAGTGAAAAAACTTCTTATTACTTTAAGTTTCTTTCTCTGATTAAGCAGAGAAAACAAAATTTTTATGGTTTTTTAGTCTGTGTTCCTTGTGGTCTCAGCATCAGAGGATGGAAAAAGCAGAAGGGCCAGTCAGTTGAAATGCACCTTCAGGGATTAAGTCTACTATAGCATCATCTGTATTCCTTTCTGAAGATATACACTGTCATGAGAGTCGCAAGGAGTATTGATTACATTATTCGTAGCCATTGTTTGTAAGAGTCATGTTTGCTCTGGACTTTCTAAGTCATCAGAATAACTCTGACAAGCCTCAGCTCTGTCCTTGTGATCAACGAACCACTTGTGTAGTTAATGGCTGGTTATTATGGAAGCAACAATCAGAACAGCTTCATGTGTAAAGCAATTTTGGTTTTATCTAATCTCTTTTATGTAATTATATACTTGTTTTCAACCATGGGCAAATATTAATTTCTTTCCAATGATCTAAAGTAACTAGTGTAAATAAACCTAGGATCAATAAAACTTCATGCAGTTTTATCTTTATTTTAATTTCTTTGCACATGAATCATTTAAATTACTGATTAGAAAACACTTCCACTGAATGACTTGCCAAACAAAACTTCAAAATCAGTCTGGCAGGAATGGTGGAAAAATGTCCACGTTAAGGGTTCAGAAGTATTAGGGAGGATATGGAACACAGAGATATGTAATAGAAAATAGTCAGGATATTTCTTTTCTTACTGACAAACTCTTCAAAACTCTTTCAGGTAATCCTAGAGTTTCGGTAAGCTCTATTGATTTAAAGAGTGATTCACAGCTGGACTGGAAATGAAGGAGCTTTTAAAGTGCAATCACCAAACCCATACAGTTTATTTCACATCTTACCGCTCAACTTTAGAACGAATATAATTCAAATCACAGTACAATGATGATTGATGTTTCTCATCAACGCCCAATTATCATTCCATCATGGCACAAGACTTTAAAGTAGAGTTGTTTGAGCCAAGTAAAGCACATAGTGAGCATCTGAAAATCCAGGTCTGTGCTCTTGCAAAATTACTTACCAAACCACATTAATTATTTTCTAACGTGTTAGGTCATGTTAGTTGTATATGGGTATACCAGACCAGGCATTTATTTTAATCTTATGTTCAGATATCTCATTTCACTATTTTCTGATTGAGAATCATATCTTCAAAGAGATTTTTCTTTTATTTTAAACTGGGCTAGAACTGGAACACTTAGCTTTGGAGGGATCATTTCTAAGTTTTTTAACTGGACTTCTCTCATTATTTGATACTGAGCATTTACAGGCTATCCACATATGTTTCTGGGTACTTCAAAATCATTACAAATCCACTAAACTGTGGAGAATATGTTAGATACATGCTTTAGATATATCTATAAAAAATATATACACACATATTGTATACATATATATATATATATTGATATATATACTGTATATATAGCCTAACACCTAACATGGAACAGGAAAAGAGTTATCTCTACACTGTCTGACATGACCTGACATGATTGTAGCTGAAAATTAAGTTCCATAATTCAGAAGCTGCTTGTTTGGGGTTGGGTTTTTTCCAGCATTGCACAGTAACAGCAACAAAATGACGGGGGGTTATGGGAACAGAAGGAAGTGGTTTAAACATGCAAATACTTCAAAAATGTAGGTGCTAGAAGACCTACTAGTACTCTATGCAAATTGTTACAGTATCCTAGGTTCTACATTTCTTTTAACAAAGATGAGTATTACCTTATTTGCATGCTATATCTTATGTGTACTTGGAGCACAGTACACATTTTGTCCTCAGGGACTGTAAAATAACTAATTCACAGCTTACATAATAAACATTTCATATTTTGATAAAATGCTGTCACCTCAGGTGGGCACAAAATCCCATAAAAAACTATTAAATATTTTTTTAAAATAACATATACCAATGAGAAACAGATAGATAATTCATTAAAAAAACCCTCTAGTGTCTGTTAGCTAAGTGCAACATAGTAACCAAAATTGGAATTTATCTTCTGCCTGACAGATACCTCAAAAAACATAAGCATTTTTTTTATTTTCATCTGTGGAAAGGATCTTGGTTTTATTGTGCAGCTCAAAGTATGTTATCTCCCATACTGTACTTCCTAATTCTGAGCTTGTGCTATTGCGCTATAAGCATTTGATGGTTTACAGATTTCTCAGGGAAGAAACAAGGGATGCATTCTAATGGGTTGTGTGGGATGTCATTTTAATGCACTTGAACTTTGCAGCAATGAAAAATCTGGAATAAAATAAAATGGCTGCTTTTCAAAGATGTCTTTCAATTTTCTTTTAAAAAATCCAACAAGTTTCAAAAAGCATTCAATTTTTTTTGTTTAGTTTACCATATGAACCATATTTGACTGATTCAGTAACTATATTGTCTTTCCAGGAGGTAAACTTATTTTCTTCTCATTTTCATTGGAGGAGAAAGGAGAAATGTGTTCTAACACATTTCATTTTCTAATGAAGCCATTCTAAAAGAAATTATATGCCTCAATCCACTAGAAATAGAAGAATGAAATCATACACTAACATAAAATGCCTTCAGGTACATGCTCTGTGATCATTAGAACACATTATTACCACATCACCCCAGAAAAATGACACATATCTTCTACATTTAGTTGCCCACTCTTTTCAGATAACTATTTAAAACTAAAAAAACAAACAACTTTCACACAGAGGTTTACAACAACCTTCTTGACTAACTGCTTGAGTGACATTTTAATTCCAAATCTATGCTGATTTGACATTTGTGTCTGTTGTACTTCCTGTATTTTACCTTAGGGAAGAAATTATTAAAGAGAATCCATATCTTATGAAAACCGATGTGAATATAGTATATTTTCCCTTAAGATCTTCGAAAATTTCTTCAAGGATTTCCAAAGACTTCTTTATACCAGGCTGGCTGTACAAAACTGACGTAAAGTGGATGCAAATAGAATATTCATTCCCTTTAAAGACAATTAGCATTGCTTACACATAGTGTAAACAAGAGCCACGTCCCAAAATGCTTGTTTCCAACCGACTGATTTTTGTTACTTGTTCAAAATTTAATTCAACAAAACTATCTTTAGGAAAGGGAATTTGTTTACCTCAAAGAATCCTATAACGTAACACTCTAATTTTTATGACTCTCTTTCACTTATGCACATTACCAGATGTCTGTTCACACTATAACCCTGTGGAAAGTAACTTCATTATGTGCAGGTAACAATCCATCATTAGCTACCAATCAGAAATTTATGAGAGACTGTGGAAACACTCTACATTCCGTCTGGTAGCTTACAGTGTGTGAGGCCTATCTTAAAAAAACCATTCAAATTCAGGCAGAGTTCTGTGCTGCCATACTGAATGACAACTCTTCTGTTGCAAATACTCACTCTCCTCTTTCGATATATATCCTGAAGTATTTCATTTGGGATCCCCAAACTGAAGGTTGTGGCACTTACAAGAGGAGCTTGCAACACCAACAGAAATTAATTTTTTTTCTGCTCCCATGAGCGTAGTAAATGATATTAGCTTATCTGGCCATGCCTGGTTTGAGAGCAACACGGGAAATGACACCCCCTGGGTGAAGTTCATAACTGTAACTGGAAGTGATATGATATCTTTTAAAAAATGTGATCTTCTAATTAACAGCAAAACAGATAAAGAGTGAGCAGTGAGTAGGAACAATTGCACGGTATTAAATTACTTTCAGGAAAATTGCTTTTCCTGCAATCAAGAAAAATGCAATATGGCCTCTTGAGAGATTACAGTTCTCAATCTTTAGTCAGTGAACCACAGGTGCTGATACCACTTCTTTTCTTGGTCAAAAGTTAAGTGATGCATTAACTAAATATGCTGATAATCGTTTCAACTAATGCCTTATGCATATATCAAGAAACCTCTTCTTTCATGCTGAACAGTAATGGGCATCAAATGTTGCAGAAGAAGGCAGACAGCACTTATGTGCCCTTTGTATTCATGTGGGATACAGTTCATTCAGAGCCCAGTTCATTCCTAAGCAACATCCATGTGCACAGATGCCTCCCGGTGCCACAACCAAAGGTCAGCCTTGATCTGCTCTTTTGAGCTGTCTAAACCTGGTGCTTCAGCCAATGTCAGACAGATATCAGCCTTCTCTAATTTTATGTGAACTAGTAAAGCAGGACAATCTTTTGGTTCTCATGTAGGTCTAAAGATATCTTCACTTATTGTATTTTCACAGTTAGTGCGAGTGCTAATTTTTCAGCAAATGCTGATAAACGCCTCAATATTTATATTGCCACTGCTTGGACCGATTTTTAAGAGGGGCTGAAATGCAAAGCTGAAGACAGGGAACATGAATGATAACAAGATTACTATACAGAAATGTGTAAGATAACTTAAGTGCAGTCTAGATATGTTGAGGACAAGACAAGTAACCCTAAGCAATGCAAATTTTAACACTGGATTGTGAATAGTTGCTATATTCTATGAGAAGAAACTACAGTGTGTCCCCAGGCTGCCCATTGCACACCACTGTTTGCTCAGCGCATGAGCTGAGGTGAGACATTAGCACATTAACACACTTTATATTCTAGGGCACATTTACAAAGAACCACAATGTATGATGGAGAACTTTCAAAATGCTCAGGTGCCAATCTTGGCCTACAATTTCCTAAGACTACTCAGTTCATAATTGCACATGATAACACAAAATTAAATATCCGTATTGCCTAACTACATGTTTATACTCTAATGGCATAATTGAGATTCCCAATTTTACAATTAGTGTGGCATTACTCAGTAAACAGTTTTTCAAGGCTTTATTTTACTAATTTTAAATTACTTCCAGAAAACAAATTTGTATGCATGGTACAGTACACTGTAAGAACATTTAAAACTATTTAATAATGCATATTCACAAAAGGCCAAATTAATAGACATACTTGACTGTCAGTGTCATACTTTTTGAAACCTTAGCAGTACAACTTTAATGTTCTGTTATTGTGGTTTATGTCTGATTGTTTGAAATAATTTCTGGGTTTGAACTTTCTAAAGAAAAAAAAATTCTCACTTTAGAATTGTGTAATCCATCAGCAAAAGTTTGCACATTTCATAAATGAAGACAATATTATTTTTCTATATTATTATATTAAAAATGTTTTTGCAAGAGATCAATGGACTGATGTGAGGACTATCACTTTTATTTCTAAGCAGATGTAAATTCAATATGAATGCAAACATCTACTAGTATATTGTTCATTATTGTGTTCAGCAGTTCAGTGGATGTTTTCAAAGATAAAAGATGTTGTGGCAGCCTTTGTTCCATGTCTCTTTTGGTCTTGGAAATCTTGCTGTTAATTTCACCAATATTTGCTTTTTAAAGCAAGTATCAACAGCCATCCTTTACTATGCAAAGCAGAAAAGCACAACAAAATTTCTTTTGCTTCCAGGTGCCAACAGGGAGTAAAAAGCTGTTCTCCCAGGATCTTGCTTTACAAAGTAATATTTGCAACACTTGGTACACAGCAAAATTGAAGCCAACACTCAATCTTTGCCATCCATGTATTTTCTGTACTCATTCTTCACAATTCCAGAAACATTTATACTGCAGAAAATATTAATTTTCCAATGCCTTCTCTCGGAAGTGGCTAAATGTTTTAAAATTAAAGAAAATTAATACTTTGGGGAAAATAAAAAGGTACAGAAAGTGTTATTTAAAAATAGTAGATGTTTCAAACAGGCTGGGAAACTGACACAAGCTCAGAATCCAGTCTAATACCACTGGTGGATAAACTGTGACCAGAAGATTAATAGGATGTGTCTTAGTTTCTCCTCTTTGGACTTTGGACTAATGATTCCAATTACACGACTTAGCTGAACTACCCCACTTATTTTAGAAAAATAGCAAGTGTTGATTTTAAAAGACTGGTTGAAGAGATGTCTAGTACATTGTGACACTGATTTTAATCAAAATTACAATCTCAATAAAACAACTGGTTATTTGGACAAGATCATATTGAATGATCCTGTCAACATTCTTTTGATTGCTTATTGAGAATTATCCAGCATTGAGTGAATTGTTTAACATGTCAGATGTCTAACTGCTTATTTAAGAATTAAGAAAACATACCTAGCATAAGATGGGTCTTCACTCTCTTTTTCCAAAACTATTATCAGAAACAGTAACTTTATTGCAATTTCTGAAAATGATCATGGTTTCTCGGAATTATTAGAAAGAAGCACAAGCAGATGATAAGTATGACTTTAAATTATGTAAAAGATCCATATTATCTGTAAGACTCTTAATTTACAGACAAAAGGCTATAATAGAACCCGTTTAATAATGTACCTAGACACAGCTGGAAATTAAAAAAAAATAGTAATAATAATTTGGAAAACACATATAACCAAATGCAGAACCCAATCTGCTTACTGACTTCATAATACATAAAAAAAAATTTCTTCTCCCTTATCAAGTGAAGTTAGACATTGTTCAGATGATCATGAATTCTCAGTATACATCAGCAATGCCAAAGTCCTATTATTCTTCATCTGAAGGCCTATATATTATATTATATATCTTCCAGCTCCTTTCAATACTAAATGTAACTAGATGAATAACCACTGAAAACAAACTTTGATCCTAAGTTTAATAGATGAATATAAGTAGTGATTTTTCTGGATTTATCATACAGAATTCTAAGATGTAGAGATAGAATTGCTGCGTACCTTCTAGTAGAAACTGACACTTCCAGAGAAAGGCAGCTCTTCATTGGGCTGGCAGACTGTAATAATTTTTCTTCAATAACTGATACAGAAATGGAAAAAAAGCATTCAGGATTGTGCAAAGGGAAAATGCCAAACTATTAGCGCTTTTGTTTGAGATGTATGTTTTCTCCTTCTTTCATGTTCAGACAAGGCCTTACAAATAAATCATTGGAAATTATGTACATGACTTTAAACATTGTTTAATGATTTGGGGTTTTCCTAAAGAAAGAATTGGCATTGGCTGGCCTTCAGCCTTCCTCAGTACTTACCCCCTGCTGCTTAATACAGAAGTGTGAAAGGAGTTAAGTTGCCTTATAAAGATTGTTATGTAGGACATCAATAAGATAAATAGGTTGTTTGAAAGTTCATCTCTCTTCAACAGGCATCATGCCCAAAATGAAAGAAATCATCTGAAGGTGTTTGGTAGAAAAGTCAATCACCCACACTGTAGCTATCTGTGTATAGGCATAAACATGCACAGACACAAAACTTGTCCTGATGTACCGGCACACTCAAACTGATCATTTATCTGTTTGCTTTTTTTGTTGCTGTTTGAGTTTTTGCTGATCTTCAGAATGCATTATTTGCTATTTTGTTATTAGTTTTATACCAGAAATACACCATACTGCAAAGGAAGGAAATTGTAGAATGGTATATTTCAGACTGCAGGTAAGAAATACCATGTCAAAGGAAAACAACAGTTGTCAACTGTGTGTATTTTAAGGAGAAGGGCAATGAGTGTATTAGAAAAGAATGAGACTTCTATTTACTATCTAATGAACAACGAATACACTGCTTGTGAAAAGCAATCACAATTGAGGCATTCTGGTTATTGCAGACTCTTCATGTCTTTGAGACCAGAGATGGACTAACTCCATACAGTGTAACTCATTATTACAGATGATAGGTTCACTTGGATGCCATGTAAGAATACCAAAAATGTCCCATTCTCCTTGCTGTAAATGCTAAAGTAGCAGTGGATCATGCTTCAGAGTTTAGGCTGCATCCCTAACCACATTTAAATCACCTCCTGTCAGTAAAAAAAAAAAATCACTGAAGTAACTATCCTTTCTTGCAGAGCAACCTGGCTATAGTCTGCTCAGTGCTCTAAAGCAAAGGAATTTTGAAGGACAACATGTTACTATGCTTTGCCTTACAAGCAAATAGAAAACAGCCAAGTCCTGGCAGCACATTGCCAGCAGATATGCTGTAGAAAAAAAATTAAACCATGAATCCCAGCACTGACCTGATCACAGAACAGAAGGAGAACCTGCTCTTATTGCGGCATTTCATTGCAGAGACAGACCCTGAACCTTGCACCACAGGAATTCCACATTCTTCAAAACACTTTGATGGCAGGTTCTTCTGTCTGTCTGTCTGTCTCTTCTCAGCTGCTCGTAACCATTCCCTCCTTACTGCAAGAGGTTCCTATGCATCCACTCTTTCTATCCCTGATTTTCACCCCACTCCAGTCAGGAAGAGCTAGGTTAGTTTCAGGAGGTTATAAAGAGAATTTTAGACAACATGGATCATTTTGATGGAGGATGTGGTGAGCACTGGGAACAGTAAACTGTGGAAAATCTCATGTGGTCCAGCCATAACGAGTGTTGTCCTTGTCAGGTGCTGGCCTAGAGTTCCAAAAACTGAATTGAGCCCATGGCTTTTATAAGCAAGGACAGGCTTTTCAATGAGCTCCCTAATTAGAAATACACAGAGAAGGCAAAGAAGGGAAAAAAGATATGGGTGTAGTCAGACAAATTCTAGATGCAGTAAGGAAACTAACATCTCAAAAAACAGTCTGGGTGAGTGTGTTAAAAAAAAAAGAAAAAGAAAATAACAACAGAGATTAAAGTAGCAAGTAGTTGAGTTACAGATACATAACTAAAAAAATAAGCAATACTCATGGCTACAAGATGTCACATTCTGCTTTTGAAATACTGCTCCACCACTGTATTTACTTCAGTACATCATACGGGCCTTCTGAGCCATCTGAAACCTGGAATGAAATTAGTAAGGATAGTAAATTCTCTCTTTTTTTATTTTAATCCCCTTAACTCATATGTATTTGCTCAGGGTTTGTTTTTTTTGTTTTTTTTTTTTTTTCCAAACCAATCCAGTTAGTAAAACAGGGTGGGACAGCCCACTTTTTTTTCCAAGGAGAAGTAGGCTTTCTGAAGTGATCCAAGCTAAAGGGTCTCAAGTCAGGCACACAGCTAGTAAAAGTAATGTTTTAAGTTCAAATGAAATAAATATCTTCAGAGCTGGTGTTGGGGTTTCTTGGGTTTGGGTTTATGGGTTTTTTTGTGTTTTGTTGTTTTGTTTGGGGTTTTTTTGGCATGGGCCTGATAATGCTGCAGAAAACAAAACAAGACATTCCTCTTTTGTTAAAATGATTAAGCAAAATTTAAAGCTGCTTGCAGAAAAAAAAATCTACCGACAGTTACACACACTCACATTCATCCCAGGGCAGAACATGTCCTTTGGGAAGCTATATGTTTTCAGTCAGTCAAAGGTCTTCTGAAAAGATAAAAAACAATAAAAGCAGCCAAATTCCTAAGTGACAAGTTACTGGTGGGGAAAACCTGATTAGAGAATAATTGCAATTCACCATCCTTAGCCTGGCTACTGCTATGTTTGCCTCACCTGAAAAGGAATGAAACCCATTTCAAGTGTTGCTTGAAGAGAAAGCACATTGAAGAAATCATGACATGTGGTAAACTGGATATGAAATTACAGTGAGAAAGGCATTGCTAATGTGGCAAAATGCTAAAAAAGGACATATCTCCTGTTGTACCTAGTGGTCTGCATTTACATTTTTAAGAAATCAAACTGGTGTCACAGTAATGGAAGATGATCAAAAACCACAAAGGAAAGAACTAGAAAAGTGGAAAGTGAGCTCAAGCCTAAATTCACTAATGTTCTTGCTGAGCTGTTCAAACTTTTACCTTAGCTGATAGTGGGGAATACTGACAAGTGTAGGATTTAGGGTTTTTTTCAAGTCTAAAGATATAAAAGGGCCAATAGGTAAAATATAGTCTAGAGATTAGATTACGGGTTGGATTTTATGCTTTTGTGAAGTGACTTGGCTACCAGCTAGTCCAGTGTAATAGCAAGGCAGATTATTAATAATCAAGATCAAAATACCATGGCGGGTATTCATCCTCTTATCTCAAACATCAACAAAATATTATTCCCTCATTTCAGGATTGTTTCATCTGATTGCCAGTTATGTTAATTAAAGTTGTGTGGTTGTTTTCTTGTGCATAGAAGATTTTGAAATAATTCCAACCTCATTCTCATTCTTGGTGGTCTTATTGGAAGAACAGCATTTTTAGTCACAAACTTTTCAGTTATAAAACCGGCAGCACTGTACTTAGAGGTGGACTTACATTTGGATTTAGTAATTGAAAAGTGTGGGGTGAGCATATATAAGGGGATTTTCAGTGCTAAACCCTTTTCCCATCAGTTTGCTCCAGTAAGTGGATACTAAAAATGCATATAGGGGCATTTTACAGCCAATGGAAAGAGAGATTTCTGTGGTCTAGCTAATACTCTCCATTGACCGTATCATGAGCTTGGACACCTCACACAATCTTGATAGGCTCCTACTTGTAAAAAGGGCCTGAACTAATTTAAAGACTGATGTAAAAATGCTGGGAAGTCTGGGCCCAAGTTAGTCTCTCCTAGTACTTGTCTGCATCTTTAGATGGTGGAATACTTCTCAGTCTCTGCATGCTGGTTTGAAAATCTGTAAATGTATTTAGAAATGTATTATATAAAAGTGAATTTGGAAACCATATATTATTGGTTAACAGGTCTTTTTTAAAAAAAATTCCTTAGATTTTTGCCAGCAGGCCTTTTATTAATGAAATATATAATAAGGTGAGCGTTTGGGTTCACAGCAAGCACCTGCACCCTTTATACACTGACTCTCCCGGAGTTACTCATCCTGGCATGTCCATGTATCAAATTAGCTCATGGCTTTTGTGTGTTCAAGAACATTTTTAGGTGTGAGACACTCAATGAGTTACTGACCTGGATGTTTTATCTTTCTATTCAAGTCTTTGTTGTTCTCTTGATGAATTGTTCACTTAATGTCTAGAAAAAATAAAGCCATCAATATCAATAATAGTGCCAATGAACTGTGGTGAACTAAGGGATACAGCAGATTAACAATATTTCATGTCAGAGGTTTATGATATAATGATGATGATGATTAGTGGAATACAAATTTACCTCTACAAAAAATAATATTGTAAACAATTAGAATAAAAGATAACTTTAAATTATATGTAGTCTGCTTCATCCTTAGTAGAGCATTAACTATAAAGTTATAGATGAAAACACAAGATATTTCAATTGTTTGTTACACAGATGCAAGGCAAAACCCAAATTAAACCTGTGATATTCATAAGTAATATAAATTTTAAGCCACAATATATTTGATGTATAATACTATAAAACTTGTACTCAAACATGATTTAAACAAACTTCATCCAACAAATGTTTTAAAAATATCAAGTTAAAGAAAATGTCATGAGTTTACCAGTAAGGTTATTTCTTTAATTTGGGAATTTATGCTATCTGTACCCTACCAGAAGGCTTTTAGAGGTAGACATACAATACTGTCTTCTTTAAATCCTTTAAGAAATTAACCCCATTGATGTGATAAATACATTTTCATTTCTGCTGCTGATATGAAGATGGAAGCTGTCTTTTTGCCAACTTCTGCTTATTCACAATACAAAAGACATTAAATGACTTAAAACTGTTCACATCACCATGTAGTCACATTCCAGTCAAATGAAGCAAAAGTCTAAAGCATGTGTTAGCGCTCTCTTCTGCCACACAGTAATTGGTCTAACCTCTCAAATGAAATTAAATTTACCTTTCTTTTGATGACTCAAGTCTGAAAGGAAAGAAGCATACCCATATTTAAAGCTCCTATTTACCTTTCCCTTTGTCTTCTTAACAGAGATAATCTGGAGCTTTGTCCTACCAATATAGATGCTAATTTTACTGTCTGGGAAAATCACAACTTGTGACTTTATAAGATCACATAAAAAACTCCACTTCTACTTTCCTATTGTTGGCATCTTTAATAACATTTTGCAAATAATTTTCTTTTTTCTCTCTCCTTCTGACTTTTGTACAATTCATATTAGTAAAGTTTTTCCTTCTTAGCACAATGTAGAGAAAAATATATGAAAGCTGAAATGACTAGGAATCTGGAAAAGTTGTTTTATATCTAAAAAAGACATATATATCAGGTGACCCCCTAGTAAACATACTAAAAGTTTTTTATCAAGAGGTCTGTAACCTGGAATCAGAAACCTGAAAACAGACTCTTAGAATTTACTACAGGATGATGCCCTCCTCTGAAATTGCTTAGTACTAGTGAGATTCAGTCTCATGTCAGCAATGACCTTGCTGGCCCACAGAACTGACATGGCACTTTCCCTTTTAGGCAAAGTTAAGACTGGACATAATTTTATAGACACCTATTGCTCATTAACCTCAAGCTCCACCTTCTCATTCCATTAGACCCATCAGATCCACCAAGATACAGTGCTAATGTACTTAATTTCTAACCCTGTTTGGTCAAAAAGATCCAAGTTATTTGGCATTTAATCTGCTGAAACTGATGTCTGTGTGGCTGAACTGGTTAAGGAACACTTGCACAAGCAGTTGTGACAATGGATCTAGGCTGGCTGCTGCACTCCTGATACACACCAACCCACCCCAATTCCTCCATTCTCCCTTCCCCAGGCTCCCCTGGTCCTGGCAGAATTTGCTGGAGCTTCTAAATCTGCAGAAAAATGCCCCATGCAGGATCAGTCAAAGTTCAGACCTGGTAAAAAGGAGGTGACAAGAAAAAGTACTCAGGAAGAAACAGGAAGGAGAGGAGAGGTTTAAGGAGGAAACCAAATTCTGGGAATAGCAGAGGCTGCTGGAGACAGGGACCTTCTCAACCTGCCTGGAGGCATTCAGGATAGCAGAGGTGACAGACTGCAGAGCACTTGTCCCTGGATTCTCTAATCTTCCTCCTGCCACACTGAGGGGCATTTTGGCAATAGATTCAAGGAGACCAGAACTGGACTCCAAGTGAGAGAGAAACAGAGCTTACTTGAAGAAAGACATGATTAGGTAGTGGACTGTTGCAAAGAGAGATTTAAGTGTATCCAGAGCCTTTAAACACATTTTGCCAGATATTTCAGCATGGACCTCTGAAATAAGTGGAGGAACTTCCCACCTAAGGTATTTTTAGCTGTGAAGTCCCTCCTAAAATTAGGGCAGGAGCAGACGTTTTGTCTTTTCCCCAGCTGGAAATTCCTGCCCCAGGCCACCTGTGACTGACTCGGTCTGTGGGGCAACTCCCTACCTCACCCCAAGGAAATTCAGCCAAGTTGATGCCAACAATCTGCACTGTTAGAGCTGACCTCTTTTGTTGTGCCTGAAGCAAATTAGTGTGTTTGTGCTGACAGCCTGAAGAAGGTAAGGATGAGCAACTGCTGTGAGCCAGAACTGGCACCCCTGGACCCAGCAGAAAGCATCCTGTCCTTGATTGCAGGTCCCTAACAAACCCTTTCTCACAAAACACAATACACTCCTCCGAGTGTATTACCCCTCTCTTATTCTACAGTGTAATGATTAAATCTCTCACCTCTGACGGGGGGACAGCGTTTTAATACTTTTCCTGCACAGGATAATGTGCATCTGCATGTTTTGGATGTCCAGTTTTCAGATTACCAAGCATTTCAGAGCATGATAATTTGTCCTTCCCTCTGCAGTGAAATCTAAAGCAGGATACAAAACCCCTTACCATCATCTAATTCTTGTCATCTAGAGCTTTTTCACCCAGGATAGGAAAGATCAAGAGCCCAGGCTCTCCCCACCTCCCCAGTGAACAATCCCTGTTTGATTTGAACACAAGCCTCTTCCTGCTGTCTCAAAACACGCCCCAGACAGCAGTTGTTTGACACAGCTCTCCATCAGAATGGGCACCTCATCATCCACTTGCTGAGATAAGCACTCAAGCAGAGAAGGAAATTAACTACAGGATAATGCTGTAATGCTGTAACCACAAAAGTAAAAGGGGTATTATGTCATCTGGTCTCACTTTAAATGAAGAGCAGAAATTATGATTTGATCTGAGTCTGATGGCTGGTTTAGGCCCTGCCAGCCAGCCAGGCAGAACGATGTCTGATTTATATACCTCAAATATGTTTGAAACCTAAGCTAAAGGCGGTCACATGATGATGTTTTGGCAACTCCAATGTATGAGCAGTTGCAAACTTAGACATGGAAGAAATTTAACTGATAAAAACTTCAGTTCTTATAATAATCAACCTCTGCAGAGTTAAGTGACAGCCAAGGAGGCTCTTTGAGGCTATGTATTTTAGACTTTGCAAACACAAAAGCCACACAATCTATTTTGTACCCCAATAATAAAATAGCCTAAAGCAGGGTCTCACCACCTTAGAGGACAGTGCTTGTACGACAGCTATCCTCTGGCACGTGGTTTCAGGAAGGGCGAGAGTAGGGAGAGACTTGGGAGAGCTTGCTGGTGCAGCTCCTCTCTGCCTTAGTCCTTTGTCTCTTTACAGCCAGGACCTGAAGTTGCAGTGACCAACAGTAGTCCCACCCTTTGGGGATTGTGCATGAGCAGCTTTACTAAACCTCCAGCCCCAGCTTGCTTTCTGCTGCCAGGAGTTTTAGGGTCTGTTTTCCACCAGCATTCATTAAGTTATCATACAGTATGCCAAGTTTCCATCAGCCCAGCAAAAACTTTTTCAGTTCCAAACCCTGTTTTCCTGATGGCAGTGCTCTACGCTGTTAGACTTTCAGAGCTGTTTTGGCCAGAGAAATCTACTTACGAAGTTAAATTTTCCTAAGAAGCTGATGGGAACATACACACTTCAATACGGCAGAAGATTACTGGCCACAGGGACTAGTGCTTTCTAAAATCAAAACAGTGTGGAGGGGGAACACTCAAACATAAAAACACCACCACAAAAAATAAAAAACAAACCAAGCTGTAGACATATATAGAATTTTGGACAGAGATGCTCAAGGCTTCAGGTCCTATAAATGCAAAGACTAATCCTAACACTATGATTCTGAAATTGGTTTGCTTTTCATGAGAATCAGTGAACCAAACCTCTCCAGGTCTTACTCGGAGATGAAACAGAAATCGGTGGCAATAAATGTAGCAAATAAAAATCTTTCCTGCCTGAAGGCTGAACTTCAATCCTTCTGAGCACATTCTGTGAGTATGCAGGTACCCAACTCCCAGTACAATTAAGTAAGTCCTTAATTCCTGCCCACTGAAGTAAACAGAGGTGAAGTCATTGATTCAGCTGCGTTCTGAGCTTGCCTTGGTCCGCAGATTGCAAGGATGTGACTGTAATGACTAACTGCATTACTAATACCTGCTTGTTTCTTCTGTGAAGGAAAAGTTGCTCAGAGGCTGTTCAATGGCATAAGGTAACTGTTCTAAGTAGAGCAGAATTTTGTGATTGTTTTTACTACACAGAGGAGATCTAGAAAGCTGCATCCTTTTTTTAACTACACAGCACAGTTAATGACAGAATGTTTTCAGAATGGGAGTTGGAATTTCTTTATCAAATGGGAAGAGCTAACATTTGAAATGATCTCAACAATAGAGTCATGAGAAGTAGTCATTGTGACAAGGATTTTTAAAAACCTTCCAAAAAGGGTTAAGGAACTGCAGACTATGAAATCTTACATTCATATTAGAAAAACTAGTAAAAGCCCTCATAAAATATCCAGTCATCAATCAAAAAGTGATAAATATTTTATAATAAAGAAAAATGGACAGTACTGTTGCAGAAGAAAGTTGTACCTCACAAATTTAGCACCGGTTTTTAAAGCTGCTTAAGAGCAGGCAGATGTGGGAAATACAGGTTATGTAGTAAGTGTAGATTTTAAAACAGTTTTACAACATTCATCTCCAAGAAAAAACAATGCAACCCTAGTATGTAAGATACCCTCAAAAATTCAGATCTAATCCAAGTATACAAGCAAAGAGTAGAAAAAACCAGCTGATTTTACAAGAAAAAGAGATGCCCAGGATCTGTGCTAAGGCTTGCATTTTTCAGTATAATAATAAATTATTTAGAAAAGGAAGATGATTTTACAGTTCCTGTTAATTCAAGGTTTTAAAAATGAATATTCATATTATTTGCTGGCTGGGTAATGAACTGTCAGGGGAAATGTAATGCTTATACCTGCAGGATCATAAACAAAACCAGTTCTAATGAGATCTATACAGTGGGGGGCTGAACACTAAATATTACTACTATACAAAGATTCTTATTAAGACTTTATTCTAAAGTCTTAGAATAAAGTAAAAAAGCAAAATTATTATTATTATTATTATTATTATGTGATTATTATAAATCTGACAGGTTGCCATTTTGATTATTATTTCCTTATTCGTGTCAAAAGAATATAGTGGCATAAGAACAGATACAAAGGCAACAATTATAATCAAAAGTACAGATTTCCTTCCATATCAGCATGGGTTAAGTTGACTAGAACTTGTAGATTTGGAAGAGAGAAGACTCAATAGATTATGCTATGGTGAAAATCCTAAGTCAGAGAAGATGAACAGAATGTAGTTATTCAGATGTTTATAGACAAAACTAAGGGGCAAAAAATGAAGTTATCAAGCACTAGTGTGCAAGGGGAAAGAAACAGGTGTGCATGCCCTGTATGTAACTACTTAAGTCATAGAATTCACTGTAAAGAATAGTAGAGAAGCCAAAATATGAACTAGTTAAAAAGTAATATAAAAGGTATATAGTAAAATAATGTATCCATGGCCCTAAATTGCAAAGATACAGGTGTGATTTCAGGAAATCTGTGGACAGCAGAAGGCTGGAAAAAACAGGCAGGTGAAGTAGCATGTCAGAATGCCTTTTCCCAAGGCATGAACTGCTCTCTTCAGGGAGAGACAAGGTGCTTCACTCTGACCCACTATTGGTTGTTCTAATATTATATGCCCAATTATATCATGCTAAATATCTGAGCTTCTGTGGGAATCACATAAAAAATTATTTCCTTCTGACAACAAAACTTTGAAATCACAAGAAATACCTCAAGTTTGAACATTTTTCTTGAACTTCTTTTCCAGGCCACATTCAGATAAATTTCTTTCCACTGAAAGCAGCTTGAATATTTATAGTGATTGCAATGCATAATTCTCCCTCTAGCATTTTTATTGCACATATGCCCGCAGTATTTTAAATAATACTGAATAGAGAAGGTCCTCCCTGGAGCCTTTGACAAGTCAGAGACAAAATTGTCATTGATTGCTGTGGGTTCAAACATTGTTAACTCATTAGGAAGGGATCAGCTTTTCGACAATTGATTTAAGGGCAGGGGACTGGAAGATGCAGGTGTTTATACTTCATTCCTAGTTCTGATAACCTATTATCATAACATTTTACTACATTGCTTCCTTGTTACCAAGTGTGGGCAGAACTACAGTGTGTCTCAAGCAGCATGATGCTCTCCCACAAAAAATTAGCATGGCTCTTTTTCTTATCTGGGAGCTTTGCCACTGGTTACTGAGCTGATTACTCCACTGAGCACATTCTGTACACTGCTCTTATTAACCAAAGAGTAACATTTCAGCAGGAGGTTTACTGGAATTAGTGCTTCAGTCCTGCCAACAAATTTAACAGATCTGTGAAGAGGCCACCCCATATGGATGCATTCTCATGTAGTCTGCATAGGTGAGGAGACCACAGTACTTTTGAAGAGTTTATACTAAATAACCTCTATTCTACTACCTACCTAGCCAAGACTGAATAACAAAGAGCAATCATGCTAAATGAAACTTCCCTCATTTGAGTGATAGATTCTTACTCCTTGGGACCTTTCATTTTGACAGCTGTGGAGAAAAATCTCAACATAGCCTTGTATCCAAGCTCTTTGACTCAGTGAACACATTGGACTGAAATTTTCCTAGCACTGTGTGAGGCCATTGCTGCTGTGCAAGACTTATTTTTGCACTCTGGAATCTTGTGTCCCAACCAGTAAAGCACTGCACACAGCAACATCTGAATCAGCTGAAATCAGTAAGGTTAGTTGGTGTCTCTTAACCAAGATATTGCTGTAAGCACTCCATGAGTGATGTTGAAGGAGCTGATGCTCTAAGTTCACAGAAGAAACTTTGAAAGGATTTTGGAAAATATTGTAAAGTCATTTATGTCCTATTAAAAAAAAAAAGAGACTGGCTAGGGTTGTCACAATACGCCCTGTGACTTAATTTATATTCTCATGATCAAGAATTAATAACACTATACTATACTGATCCGTGGTTGTAAAATCAATGGACTTTACTTAGGTGTTTCACATGAGAGAGAATTAGGCAAAACTGTAAAGGCCATGTGAACTGGATGGCAGCAGCTTATATTACTGTATAATGAATGCAGCCACTACCTTGTAACTCCACAATACTTCTCTATAGAGGTAGCAATGCTTCAACTGAATGCATCATAGGAAACAAAATGTATTCCAAACTATGTAGGAAACAAAATGTATTCCAAACTATGTAGGAAAATACTTTATGATCCTAGCAAAGAAATCTAATTCATCAAAACTCCTTTTTGTAGCATCTTATTGAACATAAAGCTGTTTACAAAATCATACATATTATAGGCACGGTGATTTAGAAGGCACTGAGGAATGCTCAGCTAAGACAGTAACTCTCATTTGGCAAAAGTAATGGGGAATTCAGATTAGAATTTTTCAAATATTATTCCTTCAGACAGGCCACACTGTGAATTCTATGTACTACATAAGCTAGCAGATATCCAAAAGCTGTATGAAATACAGAATGGCAAACAAAAAGAGTGGACTTGTATCAGAGGGAAGATCAACGGCTCCTACCACTTCTTACTGCAGCTGGTTAAACTGTGGGTCCTGCCAGTCCTCTCCACTCCTCTGCTGCGTGATAAAATGGCTGTTTCCATTCAGACTGGATTCTCACTGTTTGTGTTCATCATTTGGTTCTTCTGACCAAGTTTAGTGGAATTACTCCTGTTCTCTCCCAGAGACCTTGACATAGTGGATTGGCCACCATACAGCTTTCATGCTGGAGAGTAGCTCTAATTTTAGGACAAAGGGAAACAGGAAAACATGCCATGAGAGAGCAACTTGCACATATCTTCAGTTTACTGTCAGGTGTGTCAGTAGCTGTAAACACAAATTCATTAAACTGCTCTACTCTCTTTGCCTGTCCTCTCCATTCTGCTTCAGGCTGGGGTCCTGTCTCCCACCTATCTCATTAAAAAAATTTCTGTGTTTATCTGGCTTTATGAACCAGGGCACCTTTCCCAGAGGGCGATGTTTTCCCAGGCTTGTTTACCTGTCTGAGGAATTTGCATTAAACTCTCACTCCAGTGATCTGGGAATATAATACATAGAACAGTGTTGGAAAGAGAATTTTTTTTTTTTGGGCGGGGGGAGGGCGTTGAGTTTTGTGAGGGTTTTGTTTGTCTGGGGGTTTTTTGCATTTGCTGATGTTCTAGCATACATGAAATTTCCAGGTTTCCAAGATCTCAATCTGAAACAAGTTATCACTATTTAATATAGAATATATTAGTTAGTATAGAAACACTTAAAGGCTGAGGAGAATTGCATGAGAGTTCCTGTCTCACTACCCATTACTATCCATTCTTTTGTAAGGATGCAGCCAGTGAACTAAATCCACAGATGTAAAAAGATGTAAAGCCTAGCAGTAATCTGAAGTAACAATATTAAGATATTATAATATCGCAGGTAACATAAGTTTGTAAATCTTGGAGGAAAAAATATAATATTGTTAACTTTTTCCACTGGTTCTCTTTGACATATTTAGTCAGAACAAGTTCCATCTAAAATGTGAAATGGATGTCCAAATTTTGCCACAGTCTCAGAGAAAAGTACAGTCTGTCCTAATTTTCAGGGTTGTCTCCTTTAAATGACATAAATTCATTAGGTGACATGGTTTTAGCGTAAAAACCTCTAAGGTATTTACTTTTAGTCTCCCGTGTCCACTCAGAAGTGGAAAATGGATGCTTCTCTCTCACCTGTTCCTCTGATTTAATGGGTGAGTTGGATTGGTACTCAAACTCAGTTAAAAGTCCCTGTAGAAGGCTCAAATGTTAACTGTGGCCAGGACTACAACTAACCCCATGTGATCCTGTGGTAGAATAGAGTGCATAATTGCTTAGTTGCTACAATATTCACCAGGAAGTTCTCTCAGGAAGTGAGAGAACTGAAATTTATTTCTGAGTTATCCCAATGGAGTAAATGAGCATCTCCAGCACACCAGTGGAAGGTACCAAGCAACAGGGTAACTTGGAGAAGATCACATCCCTTGGGATGTGCAAGCAGGAGTGACAAGGCTGGAAGGAGAGTAGATTGGAGATGTCCCTGCTGCAGCCCATGTTTGAAGCTGGACCCTTGGTTTGGAGGGGCAGGGCTGGGCTTCTATCCCCAACTCCCAGTGCCACTTTTGCTAGACAGTGACAGTTTGATATAAAACACCTATGCATTTCAAGATTCAGCTGCATAATACCTGTTCTGACCTGACCCATGTTATAGCATCCAGCACAATAATTTTTCATCTGTTCTTGCTAATATAGAAACAAGGAGATGAAATGGATAAAAGCCTAAGCTATCTCCATTGAATTCAGTGGCAGAGCTCCAACTCAAGTGAGATCAGTAACCAAACTTAAATTATGAACTCAGATCCACAACACAAATTAATGGCAAAAGTGAGATTGGAACAGGTAAACTGTTGGCAGGATTTATGCACAGACAAACCAGTCACACTTCTGAGACATAATTCCACTAATTGCAAAACTGTGATCGATAAAAATGACGCACAACAACTGGGACCATTACAGTAATATTTCTAAAATGTAAAAAAAAAAAAAATCCTGAATTTGGTAGAGGCCACATGCTTGAAATATGGGCAGGGTGCTTTGCAAAGTGACAAAGGTTTGATTAATCCTGAAACACCAACATCATCAGAATACCATTTCTTTTGTTTTACCTCTCATGTCTGACTGCAGCCATATTGTCTCACTAATGCAAGGTCTGTATGACACTTGTCCACCTTAGACTTCTCCTTACAGAGGGAGCAGCATAATTTTGATTTTTTTGTACTGTGTCACAGGTATCTTCTGTGCTATGTAAATGGCAAAAAAAAAATAGACAGAATCCTCTTACCTGCTTTGATATTTTCTATTTAATATAAATATGAATAATCCTACACTCAGTGATTAGCACTGAATTTCATAGAGACTGTTTTTCACATCTAGATTCAAGCACATAAAATATTTGGTGATAGCATGTAAATCCAAGGTTCTGTATTCCAGAACCTGCTGCAGAAGCATCCTCTGTAGAAGTCAGGTGACTGATGTACTGAGAGAGGACATTCACAAGATTAGCATCTTTGATCACAGGACAGAGCAAAAGTGATACTCTAGATGAAACTCCTTTGCAGCTGAGTCCTTGAAGGTCCAGGGAAGCGTAAGTTTTGTTGCAGCCCATGGAAGCATAAGTTTAGGTCCTGTGTTGATGCTGGACTCCATGCAAAAAGCATATACCTGCAGCTAAAATGAAGCTGCAGCATTGGTGCTGGAACTAAGCTGTGAACATTCCAGTCGTCAGCACTGTGGCTGGAAAGTGGGGAGAGAGAGGTGGATGCACAAATCCTCATACAGACAGTCCAAGTCTTGTTATTTAGTATAAAATAGATGAGTCAAAACCCAGGATACCTCTTTCCATATGACTGACTAACCACCAGACTCTAAAGCCAGGTTTGTATGGCTCACTGGCTTGTGAAATTGCATGCTCCAGCTCCACAAGAAGGGTCTGTGAGCACTTTGTGTGCCTTCTTGCTGCTCTGCTCTTTATCCTCTGTCGGTGTGTGGCTTGAGGGGTTCACATTTCCCTGGGAGGGAGGTGGCAGATATGCATATGAATTCTTTCAGGGTGAGAAGCAAAATTAATTAAGTGCTTCCTTTGCAGCTGCTATAATCCCCAGGCTTTTGTGTAAGAAGGTCCTTGTCCAGCCAATAACTTTCACAAGAAAAGCTGAATCCTGCTCAATTACTTAAGGGAATGGTTTCAAGTTTCCACTGCAGGGGGAAGGGGAGCAAGTGGCAGATCTCAAATAGACAGAAGCACTTTTTGGCAGACATTCATTGAGCACCTCAGTGTATGTCAGCTTAATATATATGTCTGACTTCTCTAGTGACCCTGAGCAGGTCTCTGCACAGTATAAGGATCTGGGGTTCCATGTGAAGTATCTGTTTCCCCAGGCCTGTCAGAAAAGTAACTGAAACTTTTGGATTTCATTCTACACTTTGGACTCAAAACAGTTAAGAGCTTTGGTGCCTCATTTATAACTGCCTAGCTTCTTCAAGAGAGTGCTGTCCTCTTTTAGAGTATATCAAGCACAGTGATATATTTGAAAACATCAAACCCTGATATTTTAGAGAATTAAAATGGAGATCAGATTATAATTCATGGCAATTAACATGAAGCAGTTTGCCAAATTTTCATTTTGTGAGAGATAGGGAGGGAGAAGATTAAGCCAGATGACATGAACTGTCAGTGCCATTTTCCAATGAATGCCCACCAATGCAGAGGTTAATTCAAGGAAGCAGAATATGCCACAGACTCTGATTTGTAGGTATAAAGTCATAGTTGGGATATGTTTGTGAGCAGTTTATAATAAAAGCAGATAGCTTTAAATAATGCTGAATAAATAGTAATCTGATTTTTGAATCAGAAAGCCAGAATCAACAATTTTCTGCTCTTTCAGCTGACTCTTAAGAGTCATTTGTCAAAGCAGACAAACCAATAAGAGAATCATCTTTTCCAAGTGACTTTGCTCTATTGACTTGGAATACATTTTCTCAACAACCCTTCTTCCCATTAAACTCAAGTTGTTTGACGATACAGTAAATCCAGATTAGGGGTTTTACTACCACATTCTAAAAATACCTTGGCTACAGAATAAAAAAGCCCTCTAACATAGCCTGAACTCAATCTACTGCAAATTTGTTAAAACAAAACCAAACCAAAGCTGGGGTTCTTGTTATGCTGTCAGGCTTTATGCAGAATCAGGTATTGTTTGTCACTCCACTCTAACTTTGTGCCAGATCAGGTAGCATTTTGCAGCACCTGCAACTGCCAGAAAGTCCAGAGAGAAGCATAAAGTCAACATACTTTGTTTGTTGTGTGCTCTGGGTAATTCAGCATAGATGTGATTGTTTGCACATAACTAATCCATATCCTATTTGTACTGCTGGGTCACCTGGTAAAGCAGAGGCTCTGTAAGAGTTATCATGAAAGCAAAATCTTATTGACCCACCACGGGAATGGAAAGGAAATACAACAGAGTATAAGCAAAACAGAAATTAATTATAAAACCTAAAAGAGCTTAAGGATGCCAGCAATGTGTTTTATGAATATGTGCACTCAGTGAGATTGCATTTAACACACACCTGGTGCACATACTCAGAGCCACTGCCTATATCCAGAGAAGGTCCAAGGAACTGGTCTTGCCATGTGAGGATGTCATGACTGCCCGACACAGCATGTCTGGCACTGGACCAACCACATGCAGACTCTGAGGATCCTCTCAGAATAGCAGCCCAGGCATTTGCCCACAGTAGTCACCACTTGGAGGGCATCCTGTGAAACACCTGCATGATTTGCCCTTCACGTTTGTCTATATGAGTGGTGAAAAGTGCTATTTCACTAATTCTAAATTGAAAGAACAATACCTTCTTCCTCTTTTTAAAAAAGGGAGTTGGGTGGGGAAAAAAAAACCACAACCACATTTTCAGAATTATAAACCTTTTAATATTGACTGCGCACTGGTAGAATGAATGTGCTTGTTCCTTATTCTTTGTAGCTGTCTTTTTTTAAATGCTTTGGAGTCTTGGTCCATTTGTTAAGAAAATCCCTTTATTTTCTCATCAGACTTCCCACAGTTGTAGGACAATATCTCATTTCCCTCATCTTTTTCCTCCTCTCTCTTTCTCAAACACATCCTAGGATGTATCTTCTTGTCTGAGAGGCCAGTGCATTACTCCAGCACTAGTTTTTAATGTGCACAACTTGGAAAGTGCCTTAGGCTGGAACACTACTGGATCTCTTCCCTTCTAGATGAAGCAAATCAAAGTGATAAAAACCTCAGTGCCCTGCTGCTTTGGCTTCTGATCACTCTTGTATTCACAGAAAAAAGAAAAAAACAACAAGCCAGAACCTCCACTAAAAGTTTCTTGTTGGTAAACTGAGCAGAGAATATATATTGAAGGCATTAGTGAAGCCAGTTGAAGTAACCCACTCAAAGAAAACAGTTAGATTTTTTCCCAGTGTGCTGTATTCATTTGAGGTTAGTGGTTAAATACAAAAGATTTATATCAGAATTTCCCCTTAATGAAAGTATTTGTGTGGATATCTCTGTTTAGTTGCTGTTAGTAGGAATTTTTCAAGATGTTATTTTCAACAAAGCAGCAGACTATGTTACTGAGACTATAATCAAAAGTTCATTAAATTAGGGGTGTTGATTATAATAGAATGTAACTGTTATTCCTGATTTCTTACGTTTTTTTCTAGGCAGGAAGAGGAATGCCTTACTGGAGAAACTAAAACATCTGCTGTTCCAAGAGCATTGGAACATACATTGAGTCTATTACCTGAATATCCTGTGCATGTAGAAATAACTAACTATATAATCCCACCTCATGGTACATGTGATAATGTACAGGAAATAAGAAAAGGGAGAAATCTTATGGTTCTTCTGTAATACATTTATTGTGGTGTCATTAGACGAAGCCAGACTGAACACAGGAGAGAAAGATGAGGAATCACATGCACATCTCTTTTACATTCATAGGAATTATTCACATATACCAGTGTCTGAGGTGTTCAGCCCTGACTGTGAGGTGGAGTTACTGCCTCCCCACTTCTACTAGGACCACAGTGCTTCCTCTCTTGTGCTTGTCACACTGTTAACTTGGGGCTCTGCTTCAACTGGTCCTGTTAAAGCCTTTCATTGCCCGTACTGCCCTCGGTCAGATCCTTTTCTTTGTATCCTTCCCAGGTTCTTGCCTTGTCACAGCTCCAGCCTGTCACCTCTGCTTTCCTTTCTCTCTACAGAAAAAAATGCCAAGAGGCAATTTGTCTACAACAGCAATGAAGTATCTAATAGTGAGTGAAATTACAGATTTGATAAAGGTAACAATGTAAATAAAACAAATATTATTTGACAGGACACCACACAATGGTATGAGCAGTAAACTACAATGTTGTAAATTCAACAGAGCACACAGCACAGATTAGAAACCAGCAGCTCTTGAAATGCAACTATAAATATGGAGTAATTTTAGAGTAAAGTCCCACAGGGACGATCTTTGACCCTAATTTTAATAAATATTTTAATTAACTAACTAAATGAGATAAAAACCCAAC
The DNA here is from genome assembly GCA_013400235.1 of Oriolus oriolus. Lineage (NCBI taxonomy): Eukaryota > Metazoa > Chordata > Aves > Passeriformes > Corvidae > Oriolus > Oriolus oriolus. The sequence goes on from VXBT01007521.1 coordinate 698,416, forward strand.
TCAGATACCACTACGGTTTGCTTTTGGCACTTTCGTGAGAGGAATGGTGAAAAAAATCAAAACGCTGCTTTGCTGGCATTGTTTTATGTCATTTGCTTAGGTAATGATATAACTTCTGTCATGATCAAAAGTTAAGTCATGCACTTAATCAGGAAGATTAACCCACCGTTCTCCCAGGACTGGAGGAGGGGAACCAAGAGGAGGGGACGTGACTGGATCTGAGCCCCTGGCAAGTTAGACTTCCCGAAGTGATGGTTGCAAAAAAAGGACAATAAAGCTCATTGACATATAAACAGGGGGATAATGGTTTGAAGTGGGAAGATTTCTTTGTGGTATGCTGCAGTTGAATTAGACTTGAAGCAGCAATTAATATACAGCAAACGAGCTGCCTTTGTTATGTATGAGGTCAGATGAACAGTCCCTTCTGGTCTTAAAATACATTAATTTATGTATAGAGGAAAAAAAATACCCTCACAAGGCTTTATCCAACCCGAGAGATTCAGTGGAGTGCACAAGGAATAGCAATTGATTTTCTAGTTATTATTTTTACAAGAAAATTGCAAAGCAAATCTCAGCAATTTTTTAGATAATTCAGGGTTTTCCAAACTGAAAGTACCAACATTTCAACTGTTTAAAACTTTGCATTCCTGTCTTTTCCCTTTCCCCCTCCCTTTCACCACTGAATGAATGATGCTCAGGGATTTCACTCCATTTCTAGCCCTCTTTCTCCCACACCCTTCTCTCTCTATTATTCTCAGGAATTCCTCATTTTTGAAAATGTTACAGAGTAGTTCTAGGAAAACTGAACGTCTCCAGTCTCCAGGCCCTGGCTGTTTCCCCCCAGCTCGCTCTGAGCAGCCCTGCCTCTCATCAGCTGCCAAAACCCACACGGGACAGCAGCCAGACACCCACAGCCCTTCTCCCTCCTCTCTGCACCCTCTCTGCTGGTGGCTGGCAGGAGCTTAGCTTAGGAGCAACTCCTGCAACCCACCACCACCTGCAGTTTTCCGCAAGGAAAAGGATCTGGAAGTTTTATGAGGCAATTCAAAGTGGCTAGAGCAGTTTGGAAAATCTGGGCATCTGCATTTCTCTCCTTTTCGCTGTCTTCAGTGAAGTGTTATATGGCAAATGCAAATTGTCTTGAAGAGAAAAAACAAATTAGGAACCTTGCACATGTCCAGAGAGTGAAATCCAGACTGCGTGACAAAAGGACCAACAATAAGTTAATGATTGCTACAAACCAGGACTTAATAATGTACTCACAGGTCATAAAAAAAAAAAAAAAAAGAAAATCACAGTGTTGTCTTTGGACAATTTGCTAATAGTCAGTAGATAAAGTTTTCTTTAGAGTTGTCTGGCAAGAGAGTGGGGGAAATGCAGACTCTATCATTAGAGACATTTAGGAATAGTTTTTTCAACAGTTGGATTATGAATGTGTGAAAATATCGCCCCAATCCTTTCAAATTGCTATTTAATTGGTATTTAATAAAAACCCAAACATTTAAAAGAAGAAAAAGTATCACAGAAAGAGTTTTCTTAAACTAGCATAATCTGGAGTTGAGGAATTTGGAAGGTGTTTTATATGGATTTTTGTGGGTTTTAGCTGGGTGCCTAAAGTACACTAGATTAATTTTGAGTCTGCACTTACAGACTGCAGCAGAGTGGAGAGTAAACAATTAGGTTTGTTTGCTCTTTGAGTTGTGATACTCTAGGTCTTTCATTGATTTAAAGGTATGTTGATCATATTTTATGCTTTGACAGCACATGCCAATCCAAGATCTCAAATGCTTTATAGTAGTTAATCAGCAAAACCTACAGAATATTTCTCCCTCTTTAAGCCAGATACTATAATGCTGAAAATGCAAACACTTTATATGTACTAATGAAAAACAAATGCATGATAATGAAAAAAAATCTTTTTTTGTGAGAAGTGTTAGGAAAAAAAGAGTAGAAAAGTTGATAGTCAAAGTCAGTTCAATGCAGCATGTACAAACTACCAACCAACTACTCTAGCAGCAACCATGACTGGAATATGGATTTTGAGAGGTGCTCAGTACCCAGTAATTCCTGTGCTTCTTCAAGTAAATGCCCAATAACAACAATCAGAGCTGCAGTTCATACAAATACCCATGTGCAGGTTCCCTTCTTTACCTTCTAAACAAGGTTCCTCCCAGTCAGAGATTACAGGATGAGAAAGGCTTAGTTTCTGCTGTGAAGGTAATGGGAAAATGCGCTAAGGAGAGCCTGAGAGAGCATGTGGTGCTCCAGGCAATGCTAATGAGGGGACCATTCATCAGCACAGTAGCCTTCTCTGACATAAATCTGCCCCGATCTGTTAAAATTTGCTAATATGTAGTTTACTGTAATAAATTAGAATAAATTGTACCAGCTAAACTGCCTGTGAAGTTGCAGTTTCTCTTCGCAAGGCTTGAGCTGCCTGTTTGGTTCATTGGCTGGTTCCATTCGGTCTCGCTCTGCTCTGCGTGGCTCCCTGCGCTGCCGGCCCAGCTCCCCCCTACAGGTCCACATGCATGCAGGAGGTCTAGGCAAAACAAAATCCCTGCCACTGAGTTTCACTTGGTTTCATTCTGAAATCATGCAAAACCAGATGCCTTATTTTTAGAGAAGGTAGTGAATGAAATTCGCAAATGACTTTTCTAAGAAGATTCCAGACAACCTGGGATGAGTTTTGGCGTACATAGGTCCAGACTGAGATGTTAAGCCAAGACAGTACTGCTCAGAAGATCAAACTCTTTTGCAAGTGGGTACAGTAAATTGCTGATGCATATGCTGCCATCAGCACTGCTGACCACAGAATCTAGTTGAATAAGTAGAAAAATTAAACAGTTGCTCCATAAGCTGTTCCTTTTCTTAGGATGAAGTCTGACATGGCAGACAATAACAAAAGGAAGGGGAAACTACTTTTTGCCATTGTCTGTGAATTCCCTTATACCACTGATGCACATGATGCATGTGAGCAGATTTAAGAGGCTAAAGAAGAAGAAAAAAATTTTTTCCCTCCATGGGTTTAGCATGCTGATAATCCAGAAAGCTGAACTCAGTTCATTTAAGAGTCAGATAACTCAAGTCAACCAAACCATCAATGATTATGAAAGAGGAAGAGAAAGTGTGCTGCTCCTTTTGCATAAGAGGAGCAGAAGGAACATAAATTGAGAGGTAATAGGTCTTTCTGTAAAGCAAAAGTCTACCCTCAAAGATCCTACATATTATTTAAATAGTCTTCTATCAGTGACATCCTTATGTAAACATCATTATCAGAATCTAGATGTAATATCACAGAATGATTGAGGTGGGAAGTGACCTATGAAGGTCATCTGGTCCAGCCTAGAGTTGGTTGTACAGAACTTCCCTGGGCAACTTCTGCCAGTGCTCTGTCACCCTCACAGTGAAAAGCGCTGAAGTTCAGAGGGAACCTCCTGAGTGTCAGTTTGTGTCTGTTGCCCCTGGTCCTGTCACTCAGCACCACTGAAAAGAGACAGACTCCTTCTTCTTTGTACCTTCCCTTCAGATATTTGTACACATTAATGACACATCCCCCTCCCTCCTCTCCAGGCTGAACAGTCCCAGCTGTCTTGGCTTTTATCCATATGAGAGATGCTTGTAAAATTCCTTGAAGAAAAATGTATATATTCCTTCTCCTGTGAGGTCAGGTGATAGAAGACAGGATGCAATGTGCATTAGAATCTATTGTTTGATTGTATTGAACTGTCTCTCTTTATAACAACTTGAATCTTGTGCATATGATCAATAGAATCGAAAGAGTGATTCATCCCATCTTAAAGCAACTGTCTAAAACAGGTGAGATGAGCTATGCTCTAAAATTCCCTACTTCAGTAAATAAGGCAATAGTGCAGTTATTCTTGCTGAAGGAGAATAAACTTGGGCAAAACTGTATCTTGTACATTACACAAACCTCTAAAGTAGATTTTGTTACAACACAAACTAAAAATATAACCGACATGCTTGTTCTGCACAGAAGATACGCAGGGGGTATTCTAAGGTGCTAAATAATACCATGGTCCCTAAAAATAACATTCAAATTATTTTTAAAAAAATCTTTTCTCAACAGCAGAAATCTCATGTCTTTGACATAACAAGATTTGGAGGTTTCAATCTTTAAAAACAGTCCCTGGCAAACACATTTACTACAAATATACTATTATTTGGTTCATGGGGAAATACTACAAAAGTTGGCCTAGACCACAAAGGTTTTTATATCAGCTGCTCTTTCTGGGTTAATTTATGAAGCAGGATAGGAGACAGGATAATTGTCATTGCAAGGAAGATATTTAATATATTGGATATTGATCACATAGCAATTTACTGTAGAAATTCCGTTTTGGTACACTACTGTATTCCTTTTGTTTAATCAATAGCCTCTGGTTTGTCTGAAGCTTTTTGCACATGAAAGTATGTACAGTGGGAGAAAGGCGAAATTATGGATGAGCTTCAGAGGAGCTTTGATAGGATACAGATTCAGCTTCCTTTTAATCATCTGGATATCATCTGGACAATCATCTGCTTCTTCACAAAAGAAAACAAACACCAGACATTTTTGGCATGAGATTTAAGTTAGCTGGTATTAAACAGCAGCTGTAGATCAAGTCCCTCCGTAGTAAACCCTCCACCCCTCCCTCCATAGTGATACTAATTTTAAATATTTAAGTTTCCATGTAGATGAGATTGTGTACTTCTAGAGACACACTCATGCATTTGCTTATAGAAAAGGGGTTGAGATGAAATTAGGTGTGCTTTATTATTTGAAGACTTGTTATACTTTGCCTGTCAGGAAAGGTTTAGCACTGTAATTAATGTTTCCATGAATTAAACAGAGAAGTCTAGTACATACAGTGACAGTATTTAAGTAAAATATATGGTTGCTCTATCATCTGTTTAACAGACTTTGTCAGTTCATATTTCATGTTCATTTTGAGTATCAGTAAATCTCTGATTGTTTTTCCTCTAAAATACCATTGTTGCATTACATGGGAAAGAAATGTAAAATTATAGTACTACAAAGAACAAGAGAGTCTTTTCAATATTCTCCAGATACTCAGAATATTTGGCATGGAGTTTAGGCGCAGATATATATCTGAGGTAGCACCTCTACGTATGCCTTTTTGGTCCTGAAAATAATTCCAAACACTGAAAACACTCAAAGTTTTTTACACATCCTATTTCCCTTCAAAGTGCTGCAAATAATATTTGAAATATTTTTGCCAGTTTACAAGAATATAAGCTAATAAGAAAGTAGATAAACATGCTTTACTGGAATATCTGAATTCAGATTTTCAAAATCTTAAGGGTCTGAAAGAAAGAGAAGAAGTTATCAAGATAGTTCAGATACCCAGTCTCATTATAGACAGTAAGGTCTTTGACAGGTGGGAAAACTTTAGAAGTCCAGGTACATTTGTACCTATTGTAATGACAACTGCTAGATTATGTGAAAATCCATTTCATAAAGTGAATGGTCTTTCAGTCCAGTTGACAGTCAGTGCACACTAACCAGAAGGATAAATCCAGCTTGGTTTACTCTCACTTGTTTTTCCATTGTCTGTCTGCAAATTGGGTCTTGAAGAGTTTGTGACTTCAGTGTTTCTCTGACACTGGATCTGGAATAACTAGGAAACTCCATGAACTGAAATCTTCCCCAAGTGAAGAGGGCTGCAGTCAGACATTATCTTTCAATATTCTGAAAGAAAACAGTACAGTAGCTGAAACCAAAAGGAATGCAGGGGAGCCCACAAGGATCATTCAGAATGAAATGCATACAGAGGATGTCTTAAGAGGTTCTACCATTCAGAAGCTAACCACAATGTTATTTTCTTGATAGCAGATAAGTAAAGAAGCTTAGTAACAACATGCAGGAAGATAGGGTCATGCTGACATCAGGAGATGGATGTTGGGAAAGACAAATGCAGGAGAAATATGGTCAATTATAGACTAGAAATTAATATGGAAAACCAGTACAGAATATAAGGAATGGTTTCCTTATTTTACCATTTCAACATTTTTTTCAGTGGTTTAAGTCCTTTACTCCAGTTCACAATGCAGGGTCCAGACAGTTTCAATGACAAAGCTGACTGTATCTCATCACAACTGTACTGCTCCTGAGATGAAGAATACAGGAAAAGCTCCACAGACCATTCCTCAGGGTTATACCAAATAAAGGATGTTCAGAGATAAAGATTGAGCCTATTTTATTTAGGAAGATGGAACTACTATGCTTTGAGGTTTTTTAAGGTTTTCATTTTCAGAAAAAATGATGTGACATTATTTTAGTGTATCATTATTTTAGTTATGATACACTCCATATTTCCAAAGCTGCTTTCCAAAAGTATACATGAATTCACATTAACCAGTTTTGCTACATACATTTAGCTCTTTTTTACTATTGAAGATATTAACTAACTAAATCCACATTAAATTAAGAAGCTATAAAAAGATTTACACATCATTTATTTTGAAACACAAGCTTTATTGAACATGTATTTTTACCTAGAGAGGAGCTTGTTTACCTGTAGCCACACAGATTGCCACATAAATGGACTGGGCAAGTCAGTGATGAATTTGGTCTCAAATATTTCTGAGTTTTATTATATCAGTGAGGAGAATATAGAGATATACAGTCAAGTGAACTTATTCCAGAGAAAAATAAGTACTGAAAACTGGAATATAACAGAGAAATAGATGAAGATTTCAGAAGAGATAATAGAAATAATTCCTTTCCATCATTTTTTCCTTAAATTCATTATGATTCTGTATTACAATTACTTTTCAAGGCCGATGATTAACCCATTTTAATCATTAACCCATTTCATCGATGATCCCCATTTTAATCAGGAGAAATGTAAAAAATTCTATGATTAAATAAATCAATTGGGTAAGTATTGACCTCTTTTTAATTCCTACCAGTGAATCTTCTACATCAAAATAATGTGTTCCTTGAACGGCTGACCAGTTTCCCTTAACTAGCCCATGGGGTGGTTTAGTATGTGCAGAACATTATTCGCACTGCATGTGGCTTAATCTTTATAGCAACGCTTTTCCAAACAATAGTTTATAAACACAAGCCATTCTGTTGTTACTCCAGGAGCAAAGAGACAGATTTTGCTCTAGAGTGTATGGGCAACTCTTTTCCTCTTTTAAGATGTGCAGAATCAACACAAACTTGCACCCGAAAACCTGGAAGTAGGGTTTTTCCCATGGTACAGCACAAAACAATGCTGTTGTTTGGATGTGATCACACGTGCTGAAGTTAGCACACTCTTATGGCCCAGTCAGCTCAGTGGGTTTGGGGGAAGATTATTTGATTCACTCTGGGTGATGCACGAGAGAAACAACAAAATTCTTAGGAGGTTCAATAACAAATTTTTACGTGCAAACTTTAGAGCATTAAGGTAGAATAAGGTACTTGGCAAATTTTAAAATGTAGCCGTTTTGGTTGGAACTGCAGCAATATAAAAGCATAAAAATAAGTTAAGAAAATAAAGGATAAGAGTAGAAAGGTATATTGTCACCACCCATGGGTCCAGCAGCAAGAGCTGGTTGTTGCAATTCCGATGTTTGCTGGTCCATTGGGGGAGGGGGAAGCTCACAAAACACAAAGTTCAGTGGGTTAATATACGCTCAGGTATAGGAGCGAACATGCAGGTACCTCCCCTGGGGTGGGGAATTTTACACTGTATGGGTATGTTCCTTGGATGACAATGGAGGCTACTGTAGGTGATTTGAATAACCTTTCAAAGATGTTACATTAACTGTAACAAAGTTAGGCTTCTACTTTCAGAGTATAGTTTTGAATCACACCCAAACTACATATTTCAAACAGTCCAAAAATCTGCTCTAAAACCCCCCCAGAGGTCTCTTTTGGATGAAAAAAATTACAAATCCCAGACTTTTATGGTGGAAAAGTCTCTTCCACAACATACCTGAAGACTGTTGAGACTCGAATAATTCAGATTTATTCTGTTACGGTGGCAATAATAGAAGACTTCTGACAAATGGACCTGAAATTTATTACCATAAAAATAATTTAGAAAAAAGAAACTGGTTAAAATATTTTTGACTGGACTACATTAACATACTCTCTGTTCCTCTAGCAACTGCAGTAGAGTTATAGAAAACGGGAAAATATCCCAAAACTGAAAGTTTAACTACAACTGGATTGCCTGATGCTAGGTAGAACGAACACAGGAGAACCCTATTAAACATTGCTCATAAATTGACTTGATTTAGCCACAAAGTGAGCCCCAAAAGGATATTTTTGCAGTCATTTATTAAAGAAAAACCTGTGTTTTACATTCACATTGTATGAGCAAGCATTGTGGATGAGTAGAAGACATCTGATGCTGTACATACTTCAGAGGTATTCATTTTGGACTACTTCTGCTCTAACTCTGTGGACTGAATACCCATGTCTTGGTTAAAACTGATAGCAGGTTCAAAATTACAGGAGGGGATCATAGAGTATCTGACTTGGAAGTGACCCACACAGATCATTGAGTCAAACTTCTGGCCCTGCACAGGACAACCGTAAACCTTGATGACCTGACAGACAAAAATATGGAGTAACTGCTCAATCCTCTAAACTTCATTTTCTTAGAAAAATGTAGAATAAAGCACCCAAACATTACCAAAATCACCGCAGAAGTCTCAAAAAAAGTATCTACTCAAAGTAAGAAATACATAATCCTTTACAAGCTTTGCAATCAAACCTCAGGCTGTCTCACGGCGTGTGAGAGCAATGGGACGCTGCAGATTTTTTAGGTGGAGCCACTAGCTGTTAAGCAAATATCTGTCTTTCAAACTATTCACTTCCCTTTTGGTTTTAAGTTACAAGGGCAAACAGAGCAAAAAGAACAAGCTGAAGCAAAGAGGCACAGAAATTCTGCAAAGGAACCAACCAGAAAAAGGCATTCCTTCATTTTCTCATATTCGGACAAATGGAAATCTGAAAAGTGAAACGCTAATGGTACTTTCAAAGTGTTGAGTATCTTGGGCAATTTAAATCCTTACTGCAGAGAGAAAGACATTTCCTCAGAGTTATTCTCTGCCAGTATCAGAAATTCACCTTTATTAAACAAGTTCAAGTAACAGCTCAGTGTTTCCAAACTTAAAGAAAATGTGAACTGTTATGTTTTCCACAGAGCAAAAGAGACACGTTTTCTTTTCTGGAACAAGTAATTTTACATTAAGTGAAACAACAAAACCAGAAAAATACATTATATAATAATAATAACAACAATAATAATAACATTAGTTCCATCTGGAAACCACAGCCAGCACCAGAGAGAGTAAAGTCCTGGAAGCATATCCCACATGGAAAATGGAATTGTTACTGCTGTATGTGACAGTTTCATAGACCTCTGTAATGGCACTTCTGTTGCTTTCCTCCAGAACTGAAAAATATTTTACTCCATGATTCAAGAGTTTCACTGTATTTGGTATTCCTGACTTTCTGTCAGAAGTGGTTCATATTCTAGAAGACTATAAAGTATTTGTTATAAATACATCATTTATGTAAGAATAAAGTACTATGGACCAGTCTGGAAGTGATTACATTAACAAATATTACTGGTTTGAAATGAGATGATTTCTTAATCTATCTAAGAAAATAACACATTTTTTTTCAATCAAGGACCCAACTTTCCTTCCTCGAATTCCAATTTGAAGTTATTCCTAGAGAACAAGCAAGGATAAAGAAACTCAAGACAGAGACAGACTGACTGCAAATGTCTTGGCTAAGATTGTATGACTCCATATCGTGGAATGCAAAACAAAGACAGGAAAAAATTACCTATATTAAAAGTATGAAAACCAGAACTCCATTACATCTTAATGTCATATTACGAACTTAGCAACAGTGCATCTAGTGATGAGGTCACTGATAGACCTAATCCAGGATTTTTATATCTTTAGGATTTTTAGATGATTTTCAGAAAATATCATACAATTTCAGATCTTTGATCCCTTTGAGAGGGAAAATGTGCCCAATGTACAGGGCACCTAGAATTGCACTTTCTGGAGCAGAATTAGCACTGCATGAAAACCCAAGTTCATGATCTGTGGAAAGGGATGGGTTACTGGGATGCATGGTCTCGTCATCATTAGCCATCACAAAGAAACCATCACAAGCTGCAATTCACGTTGCTAAGATGCTACTGCAAGGATAAGGAACAACTGCACTAACAGCATTACTAATGACAGAGATATACATCAAAGCATGCCTTCTGGAGACAAGCATTCTTACAGCTCTATAAAGCAGAAAAAGTCTGCAAAATAAAATACTTTGTTTGTCTATTGAGTGTTGAGAATGGCAGAAAAGTAGCAGAAAAGTTCATACTCCAAAGGTAGCCATATCTCAGAAGAAAACACCTTGGGAAGTTAGTCCCTATTATGGATAAAGCCATTAGATGGAGTTTTGTTTAAAACGGCAGGGTAAAGCAGTACCTCCATAGGATTTGGAAGTTAGCACAAAAGCTTGCATCACATGTTTGAGATAAGCTCAGGACCATCACAAGCAGAAATGCTAAATCAGTAGCATACACAGATTTATGAAAAATTATTCCTAGTCAAGCAATCAGCAGAACTAAGAGATCTGTAATATATCTTTTAATTATTAAAAGTTACAGGAACTACAAGATAGCAGTAGATTAATACTCCATTTTCTATGAAGTGCACTGAATGGAGGGCAAAACTAAAGTCACAGGCAAAGATGTCTGTATTGCTTATAAAGTCTATCAACTGGTTGCTCTGGTTGTGTTGTGACCTAACACCACTCTGACCAAGAGCTTCTTAGTTTTTATGATCTATTTTGTTTGTTTCACAGGCATCGTCCACCGTCTGATGGATAGGATATTTGGTCACAAACCAAGACAATAAACTAGTTAGAACTCCAGCACTGCAAGTTCCTTACTGGTACCCATTGTTGCATTTGCATTGTGGGTTTTGGTTTTATGTTTGGTTGGTTGGCTGGGGTGGGTTTTTTTGCTTTGCTTTGCTTTATTTTTGGTGTGGGTGTTTGTGGGTTTGTGTTTTTTTTGTATAAACGATCCTCTTAACAAAAGTTTGTGTGCTCTTTTTTTCATTACTTAAATGCAAAACCTTGTTCCCCTAAATAAAGTCCTTTCCTTTTAATGGTGGAGTGGAAGAAAGTGAAACATTTGATTAATATATTCCTTGGCAATTTCCCACCAGCACAACCATAGATACGATTGTTTTTCATAATAATCTTTTCCCTCAATAACTCTAAGTGGAGGTTCCCTTTAAGCCTGCCATGGCCGATCCCTGGCAGTCCTCAAGTGCAGTTGGTTTTACCATGCTTCTTTAGGTACATAAATACAGTTGTTTTAACTATATTTTGCTATATTCCTTACGGAAAAAAAAAAAAATTAGAAGTTAGAGTTTTAATTCCCCCTTTCTTAGGCAATAAACATCTTGATACTTCACAACAGGTCTCTCATTTGTTTTGTTAAAACACATCCTTATTACCTCTTTTAGCTAACATGAAAAAGTGCAAGCATTTCACTGTACTAAAAGCTTTTTGCTGTGCTGAGCTCAGAGGAACAAACAGACTTGAATCTACCAGTGATGTCCTTAAAAAGTAATTACCAAGAGGCTTTCTGGAAGGATTAGTGCCAATTAATATGCTGATTAATCAGCTTTTAAATAGTGAATTTGTAAAACCAAAGTAGTTAATACCTGAAGTGTGTTTAATTGTACAAACAGAATTCTTTTCAGAAAGGAAAAAGTGCTTGGTAACACCTTTATTGCCTACCTATTCTGCGTGGCCGAACATTTCATTTAAGTGTTTTCTTATTCTGTCAGTAACAGGCAACAAACATCCCGTGGACTTTAGCGAGGGCGCGGCCGGAATCCTCTGCCTCCGGAGAACACCACAGGGATCGCGACATCCACTCGGTGAGTGGGCTGGCACCGCGCAACCCTGCTCGCTCCCAATGCCCCGGGCACCTCCGTGGCCCCCACCCCGGGGAAGTAAGAGCTAATCGGGTGACTCTTGCAGCTTTAATTACTGCTATGCACTGGAATGGGCTCCTGAAAGCTTCCTATGACCTCCCCGTCCAAGGCAACCTCAAAAAGCAAATAAATAGCAGATAAATACCTTATAAAAGCCCAGTTAGAATTATTATTCAATGTAACATTGGAGTGCTCTGCCTCTTTCTTAAAAGCAAACATAATTTTCAAAGGCTTCTTAAGTGGCTTGTCACACCCACGTCTTCACATGAACTTAATGAAAGGAAAGTGCCAAATGTCCCGTTGGGTGAAACAGAGTCCAATCTTTCCCCTGTGCTGCATGGTCAGCTAAAGTAGGGCACTTCCCTGGTCTGCCCCTTGTACACCTACTTTTGTCTGAATTTTCTTGAATTCTAAGTAGTCTCCTTTATTGCAATCTAATTTCCAAAGTACACTTCGCTATATATATGGATTTAACGTGTTGTATAAATAATCTCCAGAAAACACCGTGCTCATGTCTTTTGTGACTTTAGATGTAGGAGTAGGCTGCTGGAGTTAAAAGACCACTCAACATTCTTAAAATTAAACAGCTCTATAACTGTTTGCAGAATGGAGGCCCAAATTACATCTTGTCTCTATTTCTAATATCTACAAGTTGCATTTATTGTTTGCTCTCCTCTGTTGTGTTTACAGTCTTTACTAATTATAAACATATATAAACCACTTATTTTACCCATTCTTTCGGGCCACAAATTAAAACAAGGAATACGAGCCTTGGCAACAGGAGCTGGACTTTGATGATCCCTTGTGGGTCCCTTCCAGCTCAGGATATTCTGATTCTATGATCCTACAGGACATTTTTCACCAGTGTCTCTCCAGACCCTTTGCTGGTCTCTACTGAAGTTTTCAGCTGAAAATTTGATCTGTGACAGATCAGTTACAAAAACCCCCAAAAAAACCAAATCACCACATCAGATTAAGTGATGCAGTCTATTGAGCACTCTACTTAATTCACCAGAATGGACCAAATATGTTCCCAAAATAATTTACCAAATCCACAGCAGCTGTAGGACTGTGTTAAGGTCACTGGTAGACAATATGAGATAACATTATTAACTGTGGGACAGAACAGCATCTTTCTGATGATGAGAAATGCCTAGCCTTTTCTTTCATGTGGAGAAATGCCAGGCTCTTTTAAACCATGCAATAAAACACCCATTAGCTGCAGTGTTATCCTCCTTACTTGATGGTTTGTTTTTTTTTTCTTTACTGTATGTGTGGCAACAACACATATTCCAAGTTTAGCATCAAAGAGACTCAAAGTTGCAGTTGTATAACAATTTGGTGAGTTTGGAAGAGTGAAGCAAAGGTTTCTCATCTGGGAACTTCTAACGCCTCAGCAAGGAGGATGTTTCTATCAACACTGCAAATCACAGAAACCCATGGGGTGCAGCAGGATTTGCAGGTTTTCCTGCCAGGCTGTTGAGCCTGAGGCTGACAGAGATTGTCTCAGTTGAAAGCCGCACTAGCTGTGCTTGGAACCAACTGTACTTGTGACAAAAACACATGCAGTACATGAAGTTAAATATCATGTGCACAGAAAGTTAAAGTACATATAAAATGTGTTTATGTGTATATATGAATTTACAGCTGCAATATACAAATGGATGTCTGAGCATTCAAATCAAGAAACCAGGACAAAATCATGCATTAAAGAACTGTAGCATGCATGCAAACTTTGTGGCTTTAGACAAGTTTTAGACAGCACTAGAAATGGAAGAATTTAAAGTGCAAGCACTGATGCATGCTGTCAGGTTTGTTTTCAACTATTTTTCAAATTTTGAGCCCCTATGCATTACTTACTGGCATCATGAATGTCTGCCAGGCTTATGAAAATGAGCTTGTTTTTCTTGTACTGCAGGTTCCATGATCATTAATACCACACCTGTGCATTACTGGAATAAATGGAAGTGCACACTGGAGACAGATCGGGTTTGAATACACAGCGGCATTCAGCCAAACTGGACAGCAGGATTTTTAATGCTGTCTTTAGGATCTTATACTAGCTTTGTTTGAGCTACAGATCGATCTATTCTGATCTTGCATAAAGCAAAACCAGGGGAGACAACATTTTGAGACAGCAAAGCTTCAAGATCAAAGACATCTATGGAAAAAAATTTAATTCATTTGAAGAGGCAGACTGAGGTTTTTTAAGTTCAAGGGACTGTTATGTTTCTAGACTCAGACTCTGTGCATGAAGGCTGGATTTACCACCACATTAAATGATACTCTGTAGCCCACAATGTATTTGACATGCTCTTTTCAGTGGTAACAACCACTTAAGGTGTGTCCAGGACCCCCAATGCCTTGCCACTGGTTCATATTATGGCAGCTGGCATCATTTGTGGGGCCAAATGACAAACCAAACAAATGAACAGAGCCAGGTTAAAAATAACTCTAACAAAAAAGTCATGATCTGGCTTCATCTAAGGCACCACAAGCAGCTGTACTCACACCATGGAAAGGGTGGTTGGGGCAGGTCTGAGCAGGCAGTGTGCTGGATGGGAAAATCTGAAGCCATGGCTCCTTGAGAAAATGGTGTGGGGAATCGTTTCAGGGATACTTACTCTGTTTACTTTCCACTACCTCAACTTGAAAAGTTGTCCATGGGTATGGAAAGGTCCTCAGGCCACAGGCAAAAGGCTATTCAGACACACCTGCTCTGCTGAGGGAGTAGTGCCAGAGACAGCTTAGGGAAACATGCTCAGAATGCTTGCAGCTATAATGACTTTCCCCATCGACTGCATTCAGGTCTGCTTTGTTACAAGTCTAACACTCCAATCTAGTTCATCAAAGGAAACTGGTCAGAAAAGGTTCTCACCATCCTACCTACTGGGCTTACAGTTCTGTGTCCAAACCTTAAATACATGCTTGAGTGCTCTTTGAATCATCGTCATTTTTCAATAGTCCATTCCAGCTCTGGAGATCAGTGTATGCTCCTAAAGAAAGATGACAACAAAGGATTGTTTGCTTTTGCAAAGGAGCTTCTCTGGTAGAATTATTCATTTGTGTGAACTGCTTTTACATATATTGTAATTAATTATACACTTAATTTTATCTGTTTAAGAAAATTAGAGAATGAAGTATTTGGAAAGCAGTAGAATAAGTTCAAGAGATTTAAAATGCAAGAAGTCAGGCAGCTATATCTAAAAATTTTTAACAAAATTCTACCACTTTATATTTAGCTGCTGCCATTTTTAAGATAATCACATTTAGTTTTAACTTCGAATGCTCTCTTCTTGTTGATTTTATTTTAACAACCTTTATGGTTTATTATGTATGACAGATATATGTGTAAAAAGAACATTTATTTATAATTTATGATATTAATTGATATACTGAAATATACACAAGGCTAAGTTTCTTGGGTAGATCTCTTTTGATCCTATTTTTAAATAGTATTATTTTACAAATAAGATGCAAGTCCAAGGGTTTAACATTGCCTCAAGAGATTTGGTTTCTGAGGAACACATTGCTCACAGGTGCAGTGAAATATCCATCACTGAAAATTTCAGCACTTTTAATTCAATCTTAATGACATCAGTGGGATAACTGAAATATTACTCACATGTGGTACTCAGTAAGGGCATGTGTAATTTTATCAAAATTCTAGAAAAGTAATTTTGTGTTTATTATCAGCAATTTTTTCTAACAAAAAATCAGAACAAAAAATATTACTGTGGTAACATGGTGTATTTGTGGTGGAATTTTTTTTCATTGAGATTAAAATAAGATGTAATTTTCCCAAAGTTTAAAATGATCAGCAAACCTCTTCCTGTTTATTTTCATTTATAGCTTCTTTCTTTTAAACCCCCCACAAAATTGGGAAATTCATACTGTAGCAGTAGCTTAGCCAACCTTACTGAGTCTTTGCTGATTATAAGTCACTCAAAGGATAACTAAATTATTGAGGGTCTGCAACTCCATGAAAGCCATGGTTTCTTAATCACCACTGCCAGACTTGTGCCCAGCCTGACCATGTGTGTGGTAATACTGCTTTAATTCTGACACTGCACATGTGGGCCAAGGTACATAATATCCCACACAGTGGCACTGTGCCTTCTCATCTTTGGATCCTCATACCTTGGATGTGGTAGGATGCTGACGGTGTTGTTGATATCTTTCAAGAAGATTGCTTTTTCTAATGCTGAGGTCAGTACAGTCTGAGGAGAACTTTACACTAAACTATTTGTCTTGTAGCAGTGCTAAAGCATTGCACCCTTTTATCCTATTTATTTCCTCTCCATAAGCTGAACAGCAATAGAGAACACAACTGCAAGGAGAGTTCCTGAACCAGAAGTTCCTTTTTTGGAGATTACAGCACACTACCAGGAAAGTATTTGAAGAATCGACATATGCAACTCTCTGCCCTGCTACATATTTTCTTTGATAGACTCGAGAGCACAGAGAGGTTAGTGAAAGGGAGAAATGACTGAGAGGAGCTGACTAGGCTTCAAACCTGTGAGGGAAGACAACAAAAGAAAAACTTCCCAGCTGACAACATTATAGAAATGTATGCTGAGAGCTATCTTAGCTTACCCCAGCAGAAACCTCACTTGACAAAGTTGCTTAGAATCAAAAGAAGTGCCACGATCATCAGGAAATGGACAAACTTCAGTTTCACAGTGTTCACTGGCAGCTAACAGGGTATTTGGAAGGTGACATCTCCATTTCAGAGACTTCCCAGACCGTGTTGCATGAATGTCAGAGATGTACAAGAAGCCACAGAAACTTTTCCTTGTATAAGGAAAAGGATTCATACCAAGATCCCTTGCAGTTTCTCCTGATTCCATATTACCAAGATCAAAGAAAGAGTGTGTTGCAGACCATTGTTCACCAGTCTGGCCAGCTGGTGCACAGGACTGGTGTTGGTTGCAACCCCTGCTGGGATGTAGCTGGCACCCAGCCCATTCAGATCTGCAGGCTGTTTGCTGCTGTCGGATCCAGCCTGCTCTTTGATGCTCTGGCTCGGAAAGTCAGACTTTACTGGCAAACATAGCTATTGCAAGTAACCACTTGAACAGCTGTGGAAGTGGTGCAATGTGTGTTTGGCCAACTTCTTACCAAGATAGCGCTTGCTTATTTTGTTTCATATAATAATTGAGAAAGCAAGAGGCAGCAGACAGCAGAAGGGGGGGAGCAAGTCCAGACGACATTACAGTCTGCTATGACTCACTGGTTTCCCAGTGATGGCAATGGGATAGCTTTGTGCAAAATCTCAAGTGCTACTTGCTGTGCTGTGACACTGGGTATTCATTTTGTGAGAGCTGGAAACTGTGTCCTCCTGACCTTGCTACCAGCTTTATGTAGCCTCCTCCATTCCTCTCCTTTAATATGTGACTTCCAATTGGGATATAGTACTTCATCTCAGCTATCACCAGAACATTATTTCTTTCTCTCACATGGAAAACTCCAAGTGATATACCCCAAAATGCTTCCTATATTGTTATTGTTGACACATACTTACTTACTTTGTGATGCACTACTAGATCTTTTCCATGCAGTCCTCATTTTGTATTTGCACATGATACTTCACTTATGCATAGCTTTTCCCCTTTGGTTTACTAAGTCTTGTAAGAATTAACCTGATAATAAATCCTTAGTAGAACTTGTTACATCACCAGGAAACAAAGTAAACTATTACAGGGATATAATAAAATTTAAAACTACAATTCATATTTGTGATAAATTTTGCTTACTATTGTTACAATTATATTCAAGGTACTGTCATGGGTTGATGCTGGCCAGGTGCCAGGCACCCACCAAAGCCACTCACTCACTCCCATCTGTAGCTGGACACCGGAGAAAAAATATAACAAAGGGTTCATGGGTTGAGATAAGGACCAGGAGAGATCACTCAACAAATACCATCATGGGCAAAACAGCTCATGGGCTCAAATTAGAGATATGAAGTGAATTTATTACTAACAAAATCAGAGCAGGATAATGAGAAGTAAAATAAACCTGAAAAACACCTTCCCCTCACCCCTCCCTCCTTTCAGCTCTACCTCCTACTCCAGTAGCTCGAGACAGGGAATGGGGGTTATAGTCAGTTCACCACCCGAGGCTTCTCCCTCTGCTCAGGGAGAGGAGTCATTCCCTGGCTGCACCATGGTGTCCCTCCCACAGGAGACAGCTCTCCCTTAACTTCTCCAATGTGAGTCCATCTTACAAGCAACAGCTCCCTGCAAACTGCTGCAGTGTGAGTCCATCCCATGGGCAACAGTCCTCCCAAACTGCAGCGTGGGTCACTCTTCCACGGGCTGCAGTCCTTCAAGGATAGGCTGCTCCAGCACGGGAGCAGGGCCCCTCTCTCCATGGGTCTCCCACAGGATCACTGTCTCCTCTCAGGCATCCACCTGCTCTGGTGTGGGGCTCCTCCACAGGCTGCAGGTGGATCTCTTCATCCCCATGGTCCTCCGTGGGTTGTAGAGGCACACCACCTTCACCATGGTCATCACCATGGCCTGCAGGAGAATCTTGGCTCCCACACCTGGAGCATCTCCTCCCCCTCCTTCTTCACTGACCTTGGTGTCTGCAGAGTTGTTCTTCTCACATACTTTTACTCCATTCTTCTAGCCGAAATAAAACTATGACACAACTTTTTTTATCTTTCTTCTTAAATATGTTAGCACAGAGGCATTACCACCATTTCTGACTGGCCCAGCTTTGGCCAGTGGCATGCCCATTTTTGGAGCCACCAGGGACTGGTTCTGCTGGACATGGAAGAAGCTTCTAGCAGCTTCTCACCGAAGCCACCCCTGTAGCCTCCCACTACCAAAACCAGGCTACAGGTCCCCATTACAGAAAGAAGTTTGAGAAATATGCTTCCATATTATTCTATTTAGCTCCTTAATGTGTATGCTTGAAGGCACACATTGAGAATCATCTGAAAAAACAGGATCTAGACTAAACCAGTCATAAGGCTCTTTTCGGGCAGAAGGAGAAAATCTCCAGAGACTGATTCACTCTAAATGCCTTGATTGTCTATTTTAGAAAGGTAGTAATCACTTCCCGGATGTGTCTTTTTCCACTGACTACAGAAGAAGCCAAAGCAAATGCTTTAGAAGAGATACCAAACTTCCAAATTGCTAAAATTACACAAGATGAGTCCCAGCTGCAGCTCATTCTCCCCCTAGAACAGGCAATCAGACACAAATTCGTCAAAGATTTAGGACCTAACTCCCATTCATTTCTCACTGTGAGATTCTTTAAGCAGTTGACTTCAGTGAGAGTTTCACACCTAAAGGTAATGAATACTTAACATTGGGACTGCAAAACACTGAAAAAAATCTTACCAAGTCGGCCTGTGACTATTTCAGCAGATACATCCTTCAAGCCCTTTTTCCTGTGGCAAAAATTTCCATCCCCACTGCAGAAAGGAACATATGTTAGAGCTTCAGGTACCATAATCCCCCACTCCAAGGAAGCGGAGGAGGGAAGAGCCAAAGACATTACTCTCTGGGAGAGCCACTGCTAGGTTCAACAGAGCACTCTTTCGGATTCCCTTCTGGACCACTTCTTGATCTTTCTTACCACAAAATGTTTACTTATTTTAAAAGATTATTTAAAAATCCTCAACAAACCAAAACAACAGGTAGAACACACCTGGCAGGTGTTTTATTACAGTAGCACCATCCTGAAATTACATCTACTTATTTTTATTCAAATTGACAACATTTCAATTTGAGTGTTCCTTAATGACATAAAATGAAGTCTTCTTTTTTCCACTTTGAAGTTACATCATTGTAGATGTTGATTGTTTAATTGTCCTTCCAGTCAAGCACTTAACTTCCTACTTAGCCCCACACAGGACATGACTTGAAGACATTAACAATCGTCACTAATGTGGATTGCCTTAGGATGTTTTAAGTTTATTTGTAATGGAGGAAAACACTCACTGCTTGGATGAATTCTTTAAAAGCTGAACATTTTCTGCCCTAGGCAAAGTTTTCAGAAAGACTTCATATGGTTTTTCTGGTTGTAATCAGTGCATTCAAATTATGCATAATTTGGTTTTCATGGTTTCACTGTTGGATCACATAAAGTCAATTATAATTACTACCAAAAATAAATTTCTGTATGCACCTTGGAATATTCACCATGGAGTTATGACACACTAGAAGGATATTCACAATTACTAGGAAATTATTTAAGAATATTTTATTATTTTCCTCAAACGCAAATGAAATTGCAATGGTTAATCACAGACTTTGAAATAAATGGTCATGACGTCTTAGTGCTACTATAATCTAAAAGTAGTATCAATTGCTATATCAGATGGGCAGAAGCAAAGGAGGGTGGTACAGCTCTGCATTTAGAGTAATTTCCATGAAAAATATTCCATGATATTGGATGTGATTACACACAAAGAAGTGAAAAGGCTCTTCTGCACACAACATGCAGTTTTTGTGGGACTCTTTAGTAACTTCCAGACAGGTGCCCGAGGCAAAACTTTCTCTTGCCTATTGCAAGGTATTTCATGTAGGCAAGCAGCCTCCACAAAAAAACATGTCCTGCTGCACTTTTGTTTTATAAGCAGGACGGGTCCCACTGGTTCATCTCTCCCTCCAGCTGTGGTTTCAGAAAAAAAGTTTTGTTAGCCTTTAGATTATTCTTTTTAATGGATTAAATTGGTGAATCTCCAACAGGGAGTAATGATCTTGAGAGCATGAACTCTTCATTTCCTTCTCCCAGATAGCCCTAAACATCTTCTTTGACAATAAATAAAACTGAACAGTGAAAGTTTAGGAATAAGTAGACAGGACATTAATTCTGCCAATGCTCCTACAGGGTCATTTACTGACAGGAAAGTAAATAGATGGGCCATTGGTTTCCATCTCACTCTATCAGAACTGAGATGTGTCTGAGTGTAAGCAATGTTGTCCTGCTTTGCTTCTGCTTTTTGCTGCTGAACACCACCCAGATCACTTAATTTACCCATGAAAAGCAGAAAATCTGAAATGCATACCAGACACAGATTTGGATTACAAGGTGATCCAGGACTACACGGGAAGACTTTTAATTCCTGAGGTGGCCTTAGGGGACAAAATCATTTAGTATTTAGTAGATGTTCAGTCCTTTTGACCTTCTGATATTAATGCTGCAGATTTAACTACAGGTATCTATACACAACTATATGTAATTGTCTGATGTAATGACTTGAGATTCCTTTGCAAAATGAATAAAAAACCTGTAATGAGATTAACTGAATTCTTACTAATGTTATAAAAGATGTTCTAATCTGAACTCAGAGCAGAAAATATATAGTATCTTAAGTGGGTTGTGCTTAATTTAACAATTGGTAAATTCTTTTTGATAATCTGCTAAACCCACTCTGATTTAGGGTTGACATTTTCTGGAAGCAGGTTATTTGAAAGCAGTGCCTGATTTCAGTGCATTAATAATATCCAAAAAAATCATACTTAGACAGCTTCTGGGTGTGTCTTTTGCCTGAAGTGAATACATATTATAAACAACATATGTTTGGACTTGAATCTGTAAACCTGTGCTTATCAGATTTAAAATAATCAGAGACTGAAAATGACACCATTAGAATCAAGCCATAACATCCCAAACAATGGGCTATAGCTCACTACACAACGCCCTGTCCTCCACTCCCAACTCATCCACAGGACTACACTTGGCAGTGTTGTGGAGGAAATTAATCTCGTTAGGCAGAGAGAGCTTGAGGGTCTAGTTTCACAAGAGTTTTTCTCTGCAGCCATGCTTCCCCCTCCTCAACATCATCCCTTCAGGCTGACCTGTATTCAGGCTGTCATGGAAAGGGCCTGCCTTTGCACAACCACCATGAGTAAGGTCTCTTCCTCGTGCAGCTATACAGAAAACTGGATAAGGAAATTATTCCAACTCAGAATTAAAGTGTGTCTCTGTGTGTGTGTGCGTGTGTAGTGTTAATATTTTTAAGGGGTTTAAGTCAAATCAGTCCCGTAATCCTGGTGAATCCGCAGTTACACTAATGCCAATGCCAAACAACGGTCACCAGAAGTTCCTTGCTACATGTGGAGATAACGGGGTAGAGGAATGGGAGACCTCTTTTTTGATATAAGCTTACTTCTAAGCTCATAAGATATAGTCCAGCCAAACCTGTGAAGGAGGGACTTGTATTTGCTTATGTACAGTCACAGTGCACTCTCAACCTAAAACCAATGACGAAGAGACACCTGGAACTGAGGGTTGCCAGAGCTTGCAGTGCTCATATGAGGTGCAGAATCGGTCCCTGAGTCTTCTGAAGAGAGCAAATCTCTCTGTGGGAAGACAGACTTTCTGTCATGGACTCTGAAGTACAGCATATAAGCATTGTAGGATTCATAATATTGATTATTTTGAGAAAAGAAGCTGAAAAGACAAATGAACTAATTTTCTGAATTGATTTACCTTGCTTAATTTAAAACAGCTTCATATATTACTAGCACTAAATATGCATTAGGTTTTTCTAAGGACAAGTATTTCTTGACTGCACGAGTGGTTTTCAAAATTACAAAACCAGAAGTTCCTGCCCTTTTCATCTTTTTATTTCTGCTTTTGTTTCTCAGATTCTCTCTTGTTCCATAGCTCATATATGCACTGTATATACCATTCACTGCTATGATAAAATACATTCAAAATTCTTTGTTTCTAATTTTTCTCTTCCTTGGATGTTAAAACTGACAGCTTAATGACTCTCTTGCCACCTACTAGTGAATCATCACCCTTACCAACACTCAAGAGAAGCTCACTTTTCCCAGAAAAGTGAGGCCCTTTGCTGTGCACTCTGGGAACCATAATACAAGGCTTAGTTACTTTAAATCTATTTTAGATTGTTCAATAATTACCTGGAGCAACATAAAGATCTTTCTCTTGAATTTTTGGTTACTTTGCAAAATTAGCAAGCATAGCATATCTTACCTATATATGAACACAACACATTCAAGTGTCTCTGTATCTTGGCATTATGGTGTGAAACAATTGGACAGCTAGAAAAAATGCTGGAACTTGAAAAAGGAAGCTTTCCCACTGACTTCGATGGGAACAGGTACAGACTAATGATGGGTAGCTTCAAAAATCCAAATTTGGCACTGTCCTGCTGGCTGTTTAGAACAGCTCAGTGTTTCAGAGGCTTTGTTGATCTAATGTCACCCTAACATTTTCCAAAGGAAGACTGGAAGAAAAACTACAATATTGACATGCCAATGGTACTGGGACAGTTTTCATTCAGTTTAAATAAAAAAGATTAACTTGTAAAGACATACTAAGTAGTTTCTATCCTGTATTTTGTTTCTTTGCTTGTTTGCTTGCTTTTATATGTACAAAAAAGCGTGTTCCTGCAGCGTTTGTTTGTTTTCCCATGGTAATTTCCTTAAGGAACACCAGTGGTCAATGGAGCACAAGCTGACAAAACATTGCACAGCTCTGCACACCCTATGCACCTGAAACAGTCATGTTGACAGTGGCACATGAATGTTTGTAGTTACTTAGGACTTGTCAGTCTGGCTTGCAAGTTCATGATTCCTGACTAAAATGTACTTTTGTTTCTTTAACAAAAATCCCAAAAATTTCCATGAGATACACATGGAAAAAATAAAAACCAGGACAAAGTTTCAGCCTTACAGATCTTGATACTGGAGCTGTCAAACTTTTTAGAGGCTCCAGGTTCACAGTATCTGAGATGTCTACAATCTTTCAGGTGAACATATAAAGGTGGGAGGGAAAGCAGTGTTCGTGAGCAATTTAATGGTGGCTGCTGCAGAGTAGGGGGGGTGTTAAGCCTTCACTAATTGAATCCGTTGCAGGGTCTGGGCTTACATATGGAACTTGAACAATAGGTATTTACTTAAATTACATAGATTACCTCAGAGATGTGGAATCTGTACGCCCTGCCCACTTCCCTGAACCTTTGGAGCTGGATCCTGTGGGGAACATAATGGGCTTTATTACGGTGTCTGGACTAGCCATGTAGGACCCGGAAGGCAGGAGTTAACCTCACCTCACCTTTTACATGCCAGTGACCCCAGGCTTGGCTGGGAACCCCGCGGGGCCTCTGGAGCAGCTTCTGCATTACCACGACACGCGCCACCTGGTGTGATGGCAAAGGGAAACTCCGCGCGAGCAGGGCCATGGTGCCGTGCCCTCGGCCCGGGCGTGGGACGCTCAGGGCACACAGGACCCACTGCCCGCTCCCGCCCGCTCCCGCCCGCCCATGGAGAGGTTGAGGACGGCAGCAAGATCCCTCAGCAGCGCCCGCCGTGCTGCGAGGCCGGCCATGTGCTCCGGCCCAGGGCGGGACGGGGGCTCGGGGTGCCGCCGCCGAGGCCTGGCAGCAGC
>VXBT01007521.1:723110-849161 GCA_013400235.1 Oriolus oriolus
TCCTGCTGCCGTTGCTGCTGCTGCTGCTACTGCTGCTGGGCGATCGCCCCGCCGCCGCCCGCTGCCCCGCGCCCTGCCGCTGCGCTGGGCACCTCGTCGTCTGCAGCCGCCTGGAGTTGAGCCGGCTGCCCGAGCGGCTGCCGCGGGGGGCGGTGCAGCTGTGAGTATCGGGGCTGCGGGCACCGTGGCGGGCTGGGGGCGCCAGCCCGCCATCTTCTGCTCCCGGGGGCCGCGGACGGGCGGGCTTCGAGGGGAGTGCGGGTGTGGTGGTGGCAGCGAGGTGCGGGAGCGGGCAGCGCCGGGGCCGCGGCCGAGCTGTCAGCGGGCGCGGCGAGGGCGGCGGCGGCCGCAGCGGGACAGCATCCCTTGGGGCGGGCTGCGGCGCCGAACGGTGGTGGCGATAAGCGCCCGGCTGAAATGGGCCCGGGAGCGCTGCTCAGTGTCGGAGAGGGCGAGGAAAAAGTTCTGTTGACTTTCTTGGACAACGTAGAGTAATCATCACATTAACGCTGGTCTGTGTGTCGGGAAAGCTGCTATCGATTTTCTTGGCGCAGCTCTTCGTTCCTTGGGGTAGTTTCGGCGCTGGCGATGGTGCGGGCCCGCTCGGCCCGGTGCCGCGCGGTGTGCGAACCCGGGGCAGAGCGAACCCAAGTGCCAGCTGAGGAAAAGTTCCTTCCAGTGACAAACTTTTATAAAGCAAGCATAAATTAGGTCAGCTTTCTAAAAGCTTGAAAATGGCCCGAGAGATTTCTCACATTTGTTTTTAATCGCTTGTCACTGAAAGATCTTCTATATTAGTCGTATTAATTTTCTATTGCATTTTCAAAGCAGATCGAGATAAGGGCTTTAAAGTAAACAGGAAGACTTTCAATTAGTTGTGGCTAATTCTGTTCAATTGCCTCGTCTG
This sequence comes from Oriolus oriolus, assembly GCA_013400235.1. Classification (NCBI taxonomy): domain Eukaryota; kingdom Metazoa; phylum Chordata; class Aves; order Passeriformes; family Corvidae; genus Oriolus; species Oriolus oriolus. The sequence goes on from VXBT01007521.1 coordinate 724,018, forward strand.
GAGGTCATGCTGCTTTACTCATGAAATGTGGATGGCTGTATTGACACCATATGGAACTGAACACAGAAATGGCTCTGGGAGTTGAATATTTCCAGGACTGGTATAGGAAAGTGTGAGGGGAAAGAAACTTTTTTTTTTTTCTGCTTATGTGATTGAAATATACAGACCTAATACTGGATCTGCTTTACATTCAGTAACTGGTTTTGCTTTCTGTTATTTTCATCTCTCTTGTTCTTTTGAACTGTTTCAGTATGCCCAGTTAAGTTTTCTGGCAAAACCTAAGGATATTTTTTGATATTAAGGTAAGCTTTATTGTTTAGTTTCTTAGCTTAGCATACATCAATACTGTTAAAATTCAGATGTGGTAAATAAAAACTGAAGGGGAGAAATAACAGAACTTTCAGTTTTGTAGGGATGCTTTAAAAAGCATTTTTCGTTTGCAGTAATCCAAATTTGTCGTTTCCACTTACGTTCCTGAGAGACAATAAAACACATTGCAGGGCTTTTTGTTAGCACACGGGACATTTTTTTAATTAGAATTCCCTTGGTAGTGTAAATTGCCCTTATGTAAGTTCACATTCCTTTAAAAGTGTGAGAAAATAAGTTCCGCTTGTATAAATAAGCTTTGGTCTGTTGTAAGAAACCCTGCTGTGATTACTCATTGGACAGCTGTGTCACTTGCTTTTAAACTCACAGAAGTACATCTTTGTAGGTGTCACCAAACCATGTGGTCTGGCCACTTTTGTGTAAATATTTCTTTTGTTTGTGACAAATGCCTTAGAAGTACCCAGCTCTTTCTTCCTTCCCCTCTTAATAAGAACAAGGAAGAGTGTGGCGTTGTCTGTTACTACCAGCTACTCCAGTGCTTGGACCTGGGATTGTGCAGTCTGTAAGATAATTAATGTGTTCAGCTTTGCATATGCAAAAAAGGTTTGACTAGTCTGGATTGTTGTTGCAACAAAGTGCACATCACAAATTGTAGAAGACTGTTTATGAATTTTATTGCTGTATGTCTACCATGTTTTCCATGGAAGTCTATAGTGGGTATAGCCAAAGGCTACTAGTTTAATTGCAGGCTTTCCCGTCCTCTTGAGAAAACAACAGCTTTTTTACCGCGTTCTCAGCGTACCCAGGCAAGATCCCCCAAGCAGGACAGTGAAAGCTCTTGTGCCTGAGAAGGTCTAGGCCCACATTAGGTTTTACACCTTCCTTTGCCCATCTGCACTCGTCCATATGGAGAGCAGGTTTTTGATACTCTTGTTGCATTCTTTCATGCCTTTTTTTTTTGTTCAAATTCCCTGCTGAAATAAAATGAAAGTGACCTCAGAGTGGATGAGGAGGGGAAAAAAATGAGCCTGACTTATGTCCCCTTCTTCTTGGTGCCAGGTGTGAGTCTACTGCTTTGTATGGAAGTGGCTTCACAAAGTGGAGCGTAAACAGGCTATAATTGCCAACTTTACTGTGATTTTAGCCAAAAATACCTTCTTCTATTACCTTGCCTTCGTGAGAGGTAACAGTCTGCTGAACACTGATAAACATTTATAATGACTTTGTGTACAGATAGTCCTGAAGTTAGATTTCCATTTAATTCCAGGATGTGTATCCTGATATTGCAAGAATGTGGCATTGTTAGAGCTGGTATAGCAGAACTGGAGGAGGAGGAAGAGTGTTGAGCATTGGCCAGCGTCCTCCATGTGTGCAAACTCCCACTGGCACGGCCGTACCCTTCGCCAGGTTCACTCAGGAATGCTAGAACTGTTGGTGGAGCAGGAGGGAAAGTCTGAAAAATGGTTTTCACTTGTGTTTGTATTACATCTTTAGTATTTACATTTTATAAATCCTCTAGTTCTCTAACAGAATTGCCAGAAAAAAAGGCTGTGTGGTTTTCACAGCTGTTTTTCAATATTTTCCAGACTAAAGCTTGAACATAGCAAACTGATTTATGAGTCACTTTGGATCAGTGTCTTAAAACAGCTACAGCCTGCCTTTTTGTTTTTCAGCTCTGCTGATTTCTGCTGAATTAGCAGCTGTATAGGCCCCAGTGGGACTGATTAAGGAACTGTTGCTGGATTTGCATTTAAAAATTTGACTTGGGGCTCAGGTTTCTGAGTTCTGTAAGGAAGAAGATGATAATTGTGACTAAGTGTTGTAAATTAAGTTAGAGTCTAAAAGTTATATCTATAAAATGTGTGAAGAAGCACTTGCCCTCTCCCTCTATGCATTAGGCTTCCTTTGAGTTTTTAATCACACATAGATGTTCAGAGTAAAGTTTCAGCTAATGCTGAGACTTGTGAATTACAAAACATGGTCATACAAACATAATGGAACACAGAAAATAGTTTCTTTCGTAGAGCAGGTTCCTAGAGGGCAAAACTATGGCATGCTTTTTCAGGTGGAGGCAATTCTACTTAAATGTCCAATCACTTCTGTTAGAAATGTGAGGTGAAGAGCAGCAATATATGCTTATTGTTGCTATAAAGAATTTTTTAATATGCATCTGATTTCTGACATTTCAGAGTGTGTTCCGTTCTCTCTTCTATGACTTGAAATTCTAGTCGCAAAAGTAATCACGGGGAATTTTCTCCCCCCTTGTAATGTGGTTTTAACATACAAGGAAAATTCAGAAATGGAAAACACATAGTAATAATCTTAGTGTTTGAACATTGTCAGTTCCGTTTCTGTGAAGGAAAAATAGAATTTAATTTTCCAGCTTTTTCTTCATACTAGTTTTAAGGTGTGTTGAAAAATGCATTGGACTGAAATGTACTTGTAACTTTGCAACTGGGATGATAGACTTTTATATTAAAAAAATTTTGCTGATCTAGTGCTTATAAGTTTGAGAAATGTCTACAAGCTTAAGTTTCACTTAGATTATTAGTAAAAGGCAAATATTTTAACTCTCGGTTTACTTCCAACCACTTTGATTGAACTTCAAATGTAACTTGCAAGGCTTTTTTTCATGACTTTTCATGAAGTTTCTTAAGCCAGTAGTACTGAAATAAAGTTTAATAAAATATTTGTAATACGTATTTTATGCAACTATTGGTAGACAAGTATGTATATTGTATGAAACAGGCAATTCAGTATTGTCTGGAGGATTGGGAGTTTTTTGTTGTTCTTTTTGCCTTGGGATTTTTTTTCCAACCTGTATTTGACAACCTGCTGTAAGTACACTAGGCATAAGAAATTTTTATGTACGTATTTTTTAAAGTAGGTGCTACTTGGAAAATGTGAATGTATCTTTAGTGTTGAAAAACAAACACAAAAAAAGTAGTTTGAAACCTAGTGTAAGTTACACTCACGGTTGCCTTGATAGACTCCAGATGGATGTGAGCTTGAGCTATGAGTGAAAGTGTCTGGCTCCACTGTGGTGATCATGCACAGCAGTGGTTGTAATTGCAGGATTTTTATAGTTTAAGGACTCTGCCAGATTTTTTTTTTTTTTTAAACATGTTATAACTCCAGCAGAACAAATCTACTCACGTCTGTTACTGTCTGGTAGGTCCTTTAGGCAAACATGCTTTAAATAAACCTTTTGAGTTTTTAGGTGAAATGAAGAAATGCAGGTTTTTAGCACTGATGTTGAAAGCTCTTTGTTGAAATAATTACTGATTCCTAAGTCTTGTCTGAAGAGTGAACAACAGTAACACGTTAGGCAGTAACAGCCATAACTTAACTGAATTTTGGCTGTTTATTTGCACAGTTCTATTAATCCCTACAGACTAAAGCCAAATATTGAATTAAGTTTAAGGGCAAAAACTGTCTCTACTCTGCTTTAAAGGACCAAGTTAGATTGCTGTCTAGATTTTTGTAGCAGCATACTTTTTCAGTATTTACACTTAAGAATGCAGTGTGAGAATTTTGAATCTGTGCAGCTGATGCCTTCAGATGTTAAACAAAGGGATTTTTCTCCCGTGTATGGCCAGGAGAATGTTTGCACTAGATTTTTAAGCAGTGAAAAATGCAGTCCTCTAACTTAAGTGCGGTTAACCTAATATACAGGAGAACTCAAAATCAAAATGGTGAAACTAACATTAGTGGGCTTTTGAAAACATTGACACTGTATTGGTTTTCCATCATTAAGAGGAAAATCTGTAGGGGTCTAGACACCTGAAAGAAGGCCCAGTTATATATTAGGTGCTTGAGTCCAGAGTCTCTGAAAACATCCCCTCTGGCCACCTGAAGGTGGTGGAGTGTGTTCCCCTTCTCTAGGTGGCTCTTCCCCAGCCCTCAGCCGCCTTCTTTTGTTCTGGAAAATGCCATTCACACCAGCAGGTCTGCTGTGTGCACTCTGCTGTGCAGCCCTGGCTTGGGAAACTCAGCACATCTCTTTTCTCTGCCTCTGGCCCTGAGCCAGGCACTGGTACCACAGCTCAGCAGCCTGCTGGGCCTGGTCCAGTTGGCTGGCTCAGAGCACACCTTGCAGCTGAGTACTGGTGGTACCCCTCGTAATACCCATACATGCCTGGGATTATTTTTCAAACTTAATTTTTATTATTACTGGGGTTTTTTTAACTGCCAACTGCAGGAGAGGACAAAAATGACAGTGAAATTGTCCTGGCAATGTTGAACGAGTCAGTTGGGAGAACCTAAAACACAGTTTTACTACCCACGTGTTCTGCTAAGGAAACCTAGGTGCTTGGCTGGGTTGCAGCATTACACCTGTGTCTGAGGATGTGGAGTCATGAGTGTGGGGAAACTGGATTTCTCTGGATCTGTGGTTTTTCAGGGCTTAGTCACAGAGCAGAATGCCTAGCACAGACACTGACCTTGGTTTCATTTAAGCCAGTTCTGGTCTGTGTGCGGCAGGGATATGCTGTTAATCAGGTTTCTTCACTTCTGGAACTGTAGATAAAGAGCAGACACATCCATGGCAGTCAGGCCTATGTTTGGCATGCTCAGCACAGATGACTGTACTGAGTCATCTTACCCACAAAAAGTGAGGAATCATGTAGTTTCCTCATAGATTCAACTTGAAATAACACTTCATGCCTGTAGGCTTGATGAGGACCTCAAGCATAGTGGACGACTCTTTAGTGCTTAATTAGTGTAGGGAACAGTATCATGAAGTGTGAGCAATTTTTTTTCAAAAGGGTACTTTTTAAAGCACCATTTACCTGATGTTACAGCTGCTCACTGCTTAGGTGTGCTGGTTAATTTCTTTATATGTCTGCATTACAAACACTCACTGGAGTGAATTTAAGAACTCATTAAAAATAATGTAGTTTTTGTTTGCTGGCTTGGATAAATGCAGTGTTTTAACTTGTAACAAATGCTTGCAGATGGCTGGGTTGATGCTGGTGAGGTAGTGGTAATCTGTAGTAGGGGAACAGAAAAGTGCACATTTTGGTGGATGAGTGACTGAGAAGGGGGAGACCTTCAACAGAGCTAGTCATGGTTACAAGGTAAGTTGTGAGTCTGTACCACTTCTGCAGAGGTTTAGAGATGTGCGGGTTTGAGTTCCTGCAATTAGCTTTTCTGTCTTTAACTTTACGGTCACTCTTATTTCTGTTATGTTTCCAGTACTTCTGAGGCTACAGCAAAAATTTCTTAGGACTCTTGTACGGTGTCAAGTGTTTGAGAGGGCATTAAATGTTCGAGAGGGTAAAGACACATGACACTGTAAGGAAAAGTATTTCTTGTGGTGAGCAAAAAGTGTTGCGTTTTTAGTACCTGGCTTGTTTCATAGGAAACGCTGCAGAGGTGCTAACAAGATTGCATATAAACTGCATCACTGTGTAGTGGGGATCTTCAATACAACCTGGCACAAGCTAAGTGTTCGAGCTACTTCCTTAAGTGTAATTAAGTGCGGTACTAATATCACTAGTGTACAGATATCTTAAAACTCAGAATTAGCCCTTGCTATGTCTGTTTTCTTCTGCTATTTCTTAAGATCTCCATTAATTTTGGTTATGTGAGAATGGTGTCCTGAACTTTTGTGAAAGCATGAAAATACAATTTCGATTTATGGACAGGCCTCATGTATTTGTGAGCTATGCATTGTTTAGAAACGTGAGTGAGAAGAGTAAATGGTGCAAATATTATGATTAACCCAAGGAATGAGACCACAATGACTACCGGTTTTTGAATTTTCATTGTTAAAATAACCAAAAGGCTGTTTTAGCAATATCTTTCGTTGTGAGGGGATGTGGGAGACTGGTTGTTGGTGTATCTGAGTCAAAATCTTAAGATGTTTTCTGTGGGTCTTATGCACATTCCAAAGAACAATTCTACATTGTTCAGAGATACAGGAATTTCTTTGACACTGCTAGCAGTGATCAGGGTATTTGCATTTGTATTTGTATATTTATACCTTGCATAAGCAAATGAGTTTCTATTCTAATTTTACTAATATAAAAAAATCATTTTATGTACTTGGAGACAAGTAAGAACATAATTTGGATTGAAATTGTACTGCTTTACCTGATATTGTATGGCAAAACTGACAAGGTGTTTATTTTTGTAATCTCATAGGGACTTAAGTCACAACAAGTTATCTTCAATCAAGACCAGTATCTTGGATCACCTTCATAGTCTTCAGGAAGTGTAAGTTAATTTGTCTTAATTAAAAACCATACCAAAACATAAACCCCAACCAAAAATACCCAACCTGTGTTTGTGTATGCTAATTGTATAGTTATTTCTCCAGGGATAGTTGCTTGAACAACAAAGATACTTGCTGTTCCGATATTTTACATTAAGTGAAACTGGAATTATTTTTTAATTTTGAGGTGACACAGTTCAGCAGTTTAGCAAGTCCAATGTACATATTTCTGATTAGCATCAAAGCTAACTCTCCCTTTTGTAATATTAATAGGAAGTTGAACAACAATGAACTGGAGATCATTCCAGATCTGGGACCAGTCTCGGCTAACATAACTCTTCTGTCTTTGTAAGTAGATCTTACTCCTGTCCCTAGTTAGTGGAACTAACTCTACAGGGTTCATGGAAATGTGTGCATTACAGAGATTAAAGTGAAATAATTGGAAATAGAGCAGCTTGTGGTTAGGAAGTTGATTATGTCATGTTATGTAGTAGTTCTTTAAAATGTGTATAATTGAGCTTAATCCTTGTAGTTTTTGTGCTTCCCAGATACAAAGACTGCATTAGAATTAATTTGTTGTGGTAGTGCCCATAAGCCTCAGTCCTGTTGTACTAGGCACTGTACAAACATCAGTAAATGTTACATGGACTTGTACAGTGCTGTCTTTAAAACAAGACTTACACTCTGTCATTATGCATCTTGGCTGAGATCCTGATGTGTTAAATCGTGGCAGAATTCCATTAATTTCACTGGACAATACAGGGAAATCCCCTTGAGATGCAGCTTCAGAACAAGTAGCGAAGTTAGAAGATGTTTTGCCAATGTCTTGAAAATTTCTTTTTGAGCCCATTTTTATGCGTGGCACTTGTTTTTATGACTGCAGTTAATACATGAAATTGTGACACATGATTGTGTCCATGTTCATTGCTTTGCATGAAAGAAATGAGTAGGTTACTTGCTGCTCTTTTGTAGTGTGAGTGTAAAGTTGTAAAAGGCATGTAGGGCCCACAACCAAAAAAGTTGATTTTAAAGGAAATCTTAGTCGTGATATTTTAACGATAAGTCAGTTGGATTTTTTTTTCTGTGATTTAGTTTCAATAAACTGTTGAAGGAAGGTGTAGAAAAGTAGTTACTACCATACTATTAGTTAGAAAAAAAGAAAAGACCTGGCTTTCATGTGTGGGATTTGCGTTTTATCAATGGAAATCTAAAATGTCTGAAGCTATTAATGTGTAGCCCTCTGGCCAAATCCTGTCCTTGAATACAAATTGAATACAAATTCTTGAAGAATCCAAAACAATACAATAAACTTTGGAAAGCTGTTCAGTTAATTAAATTGATCACTATTCAATTGCTTACATCTGGTGATTTATAGGGGTTTGTTTTTACTCTAGGCCTAGGTCAGCTAAGTCAGCTGGTGCAGCCGCTGTGTCTGGACCGCTCTGTTTGAATAAGACCTAAGTGACATTTGATACTGATGTGGTTTCTCACAGATCAAAATCAGAAGAGAATGAAAGAAAAAGCGGATGGTGTCTGACAAATAACTGTTGAATTTAAGCACATCTTTTATTTTGCAGTAGCATAGGCATTACCTTTACATGGGCATAGCGTTTTGTAGTTTAAGCATCTAATTGATCTAAAGATTATATTTCATATTACCACCTTGCCAAAGTCCTTTTTACCACAAGACTAAAAATATTAACATAATAAAGTGGTTTATATCATCTTGCTTTACTTCTGAATTCTTAGCATCTCTCCTTCTCATGGAAGCTTAATAAATTTAGAGGAATAAAATCATTCTTTGGCAGCTGTGCAAAAATTTTGGTATTCCTTTGAGAGAATAAATGATTATCAGTCACTGTTGAATTGTTTGTTTCATATCCTGAGGTCCCTGGCTTGGTGCATTTAGTTAGGTGGTAAAACATGGAAAAATCTTTGTTAGATCTTTGCCATGCTCTGTATATGCTTACACTTGAAAGAAAGAAAAAAATAGTATTTTCTAAAAGCTGTTGTCACACTACTAATGCAGTTACAGTTGCTCTGGTTGAGTGGTCGCTTGTTTTTATTGTAATTCTGTGTGTGGAGAAGGAGATTACTGAATGTAACTGTGCTTCAGCTGAGATTTAATACCTATTCTACGGCTACAGAAGAGATTCCTTGAGATTAATATGGCAGAAATAATTATTTTAATGTTTTGTGTTAACTTATGAATACAAGTCTACAGTAGTTAAGATAATGGTTTGTTCTATATCAAAACAGATTAACATAGAATATAAAATTAGAGTGGTATTGTATTGTTCAGAAATAAAGCATCTTGTTTCTTTTGCACAGGTTTTCTTTAAAACATAGAGTAGCATCATAGAATTGTTTAAGTTGTAAAAGACCTTTTAAGATCATCAAGTCCAGCCACTAACCCAGCGCTGTCAAGGCCACCGCTACACCATATCCGTAAAAGCCACATCTGCACATCTTGTAAATACCTCCAGAGATGGTGGCTTAATCCCTTCCCTGGGCAGCCTGTTACAATGTTTGACAACCTTTACCATGATGAAATTTTTCTTAATATCAGTCTAAACTTTCCATGGCACAATTTGAGGCCATTTTCTTTTGTCCTGTTGTTTGTTACTTCAGAAAAGAGACTGACCCCCGCCTCCTTTCAGGTAGTTTTGAGAGTGATAAGGTCTCCCCTGAACCTCCTGTTTCTTACTGGTTGGATGTTATTTATGTGAAGATATTAAATTTATAGAAAATAGTATAAATAAAGAGAGAAAAACATACAGCTGCTTGGCATAAAAATATATATAGTATTGTGGTAACAAAAATGGACAAATAATCTGATGATACTTTTTTTTAAGAAGTGGAAAAAATACGTGCATTTGTTTTTTCTGTGGTGGATGTCATTTGAAGGGGTTGAATCGAACTGAGTTAATGTATGTAAGTCATGCGAAGAGAACATATATGGAACAATTAAAATATAAGTTTCAGAACCACTTTTCAGAGAAACATCTGATGCCTGTCTCCAGGATTTTAAACTTTTATAAGAAAGGAGCTTGTGGAGCCTTTCCAAAGCAAACCACTGTTTCCATGTTGAGTCTTTGTTCTGGCTTTCAAATAATAGCAGAAAAGAGGGTGATAGTCTTCTGAAACTTGATTTGATTGCACTTCTTAGGAGATAACACGTATGTTGGTTCATTACTGTCAGTTGAAAAGCCAGCTGTTTTTTTCCAAGGAATCTTCAAGGAATGCTGTAGAAGTGGTTCCCTCTTTTTTTGCCAATGTCTTCATGGCTGAAGAAGCTCTCTTACAAGATATTTTTCTTTCACTTAAGAATTCTCACTGAGCTGGGTAGCCTTAGAATTTTACCTGTTCTGCAAGAATTGTCTTGCCCTGCAGAGGAAAAATATACTGCTGGTATGTCTCTATAATAGTGCAGGTTAGTCCACACAGCCGTGTATGCCTGAATCCTTTGAACAATATAAACAAGCATGGGTGGATTATCATGTTAGTCCAGTTTCCATTTCTGGAGCTACCTCATTTCTAGCTATCTAATTGATATTTTATCTAAATGAGATTTTTTACATACTAATGAATTATTCAGGATAAACATACCCAGAGCAGGAGATGTTCCCAGTCTCGTGGTCCCAGTCTCTCTGTAACATGAAACAGTAATGCTAACATTTTGTTTTTACCGATGTCAGTTGAGGGTTGAACGTCTTGGGAGTAAAAAGTATCAGGCAGGCACACCCCCTCATCACCACCCTGGGAAGATGTGTCAGTGCAAAGGAGTGAGTATACAACAATATTCAGGCATACTCTTTATTACATGGCTGGAGATATCTATGGTTTTATTCATGTGATGAGTATGTATCTTGTTATATGTCACAGGAGAGCATGTGAGCCTCCTGGGAATCTGGATGCTGCTGTGAGCTACATGGGTGCTAGTTTGAGCTGTATCTGGTCAGGAGTTTTTAGGTCAAGTTTTTGAAAATTAAATTGCAGGGTGTTCTTTTTGCACAGCCACCAAGGGCTTTTATATACCTTCTATGAGAGAAAGTGTGAAGTATAGGTAGGAAGAGGAAAGTTCAGGTATTTGCCAGAGACTGTCAGCACAGTAGCTCTGGCCAGGAGGCCAGGTCCCCCATGTGGTGGCGACATAAGCTTTTGAGGAGAATATTGTATTTAACAGCTGATTACCACAGATATGTAATGTGTAGACACCACACACAGTAATTAGGTGTATTTATCTATCCCTAGAAGTAAAATATGTTACATGTTTTCTAGTTTGCATTCCTGAAATAAATGTAAAAACAGTTAAATTAATGTAGAATTGCTTTAAATGATTGCAGTAGAAAATTCTTCATTTCTTGGGGGAAAAAAAAAAATTACTTTTTACTGTTCCAAGATAGGTGGATTGCTTTTGTGTCAGGTACAAAAATGGGCGCTAATCCCTCATTGCAGGAGAACAAGCGAAAGTTCTGAATATTGTTTCCATTCTGATGACATCGCTTATACAAGGTGTACCAGTTCTGTCCTATTTATCCTAAAAATCTGCTTGAACCAGTGATCTTGAGATGTAAAAGGAGGAAAACTAGTAATTGCCTTTTTAGGTCTATCACAGTTATAGTTTTGGACCTAGGGTAAAAATCCAGAAATAGACTGAAACTGAATAATGTAAGTATGATAGCCTTTTATGGAAGTCCTGCTTAGTGTTTAACTACCAGCTATTATTTGCATGGGGGTTTTACTTTAAAATTCTTCTGAAAACGTTAACTACTTTTAATGTTACTAGTAAGGAGGAGACAGTCATTTGCAAATTCAGCAGCGTTACTTAAGATTTTAAGTGTATACAGTTTAGATGAGAATCCCATGCTACTTGCAGAATTTTTGAAAGTACGTAATTGTAGACACCATCCAACATCATTAGTACACTGACTGTATCCTTGAGTACTGTAGAAAATGGAAGGTAGCAGTGACTATGAAGAGACAGAACAGCTTTGAGTCTTAAAGTATCCAACCTCTCCAACTAGAATTTTTTGTTCTTATCAAAACATATGTGTAATATTAAAACCCCCATGTTTCTCATTACCCACATCCGGGATATGTTATGTAGTAATCTGCTTGCAGTCAGTAGGGACTAGAAAAGCTGTACATGCCCAAGTCTTTGGTGAGTATAGTGAAATTCTAACATCAGACTAATTTTCAGCAACAGAGTATTTTAAATAAACTTGTAATTTTATGTTTTATTTAATAGAAGATACTTTATTTAAAGGCACTAGTGCATATGTTATGTTGTAAGGACTGATCATGTTAGTCTAGAACACAAACAAATATTTGGTCTTGATAAAGCCAGAGATGAAAATGCGAAAGTTGCGGTGTGGAAGTTAAAGGGAGCATGGATGATTCACTATTCAGGAATGTTTTTCAAGTCTTACATTAATGTGTGTTTTATGTTAGATTCCCGCTCCACTTTTTTTTTAGAACGTGAAGTCTTCTGTTTATAAGAGACATGATGAAAACGTAACATAGTAGAGGTTTTTCTCTGCTCTGCTGGGGGAACCCTCCAACTCTGTCTGTCCAGAAAGCGTTTAAGGCAGTGACCATTCACTTTGGAGTTCTGAGATAGCTAAAAAGTGCTGCCAAAATTCAGGCAGCTTTTTGAAATGTGTCCATGTGTTTGTTAGATGATGAACAGAATCCACAAGCCACTTCCCTGAAGGTTTTCTACAGCCTTTAGCTTGTGATGTCTTTCTGTCAATATGTGCTGAATATAAATTCACTGGCTTTGAAGACACGTGTTGTATCCTGGGTGTTTAATATGGTAAATGAACAAAAAGTATTAACAGAGAAGATCAGGAGATAAAAACAGGATAAAAGAACTGTAAAGTAGCCAGTCCTAGGTGACTGCACAGGTCACAAGTTTTCCTAGTATGAAAAACTTTCAACTTTAAATGTAGCTTTCTGATCAGCCACTACAAAATTAGTGTGATTACTTTTCTTTATGCTGTAACATAGTTACTGCAGAAAAGTGGCAATTAATCCTTTCTAGTATTGAGAAGGGATTTTTTTTTTTTTTTTGTATTGTGTGTCCCTTTCTGTGTAAAGTGTGGAAAAGTATATTTATGTATGTTATGTGATAACAGGCATCCCAGATCAGGCTTCAGATAGTCATATAGAGAAGTAAAATTCAACTAATTGAAGCAAACATGCAAAATAAATTACACATTTGTCCCAGCTGACAGTTTGTAAATAAGAGTGATAGTTTGCACTTTGTGGCAGTAACTTAAACCCCTGTGAAAGGCCTTCAGTAAAGGCAGAAGTGTTGGGGTTTTTTTTGTAATCCATGTGTTCAAGGTTATGTGGAATAGGGGTAGGTATGAGAAATTTGCCTCTTTGTCATCTCACAGTGGTCTGGGAGTGAAAGCTGTGTGTAAAATCCAGGAGAACACTGTCTCGGTATGCATTTAGAAACGTGTTTAGATGAAACTCCTGAAAATGAAAGCTTACATTCAGTAGGAGTGGATGCCTTTCCCTCCTATGCTTGCCAGAGAAAGTGGTATTGTTTGTTTATAAAGCTAGCATGTTAAACTGGAGTCTGGATCTCAGTATTAAGAAAACGTTGGTCAAATATTTTACATCCTTGTCATCTTTTCAGCTACCACTTTATTATGGGAAGGATTAAGATTTGGATGCTGCCTGGAAGAGTTTGTTTTGAAGAAGGATTGAAAGGAAGGATAGAGGAATGCCAGACTGGGCTTCAGGCATAAGGCTACTTGGAGAATATCCCAAAAATGAGAGTGGTGGTAAACCATGTGTGACTTGGTCTGAAGTTGTGAGCAAAAAGCTAGAGTGAGGAACTTACTGGAATTAGTTCTTGCAGTCTTTGACATTTGGTGTGGAGACTTAAGAGGAAGTAAATGAAAGAATTTGAAAAGGAACCTGACTTAGTCAGACTTGCAGACATGGAAACTCAATTTTTATGGCAGCAATTTAGGCTGAATGATGGGAAAGAGAAGAAACCCAGAGAAACCCAGAGTTTGTTGTAGCAAAAATACAAAGAGTGAGAGCCTAGATTAATGCTTTTGCAATGAGTGGAAAAGAATGCAAACTTTATGAGCTATTGGCAGTGGGTAAATCTGTCATGATTTTCTGATCACAGTGGTGAAGGAAAAGGTAAATTAAAAAGAATAGTAGTGGACTACAAAAATAGAGAACACTGTTTGGATATGACAGAATGGAAGAGTGGTAGGAATTTTACAGACGAGTAGGGCATACAATATGGAAAGCGAGAGAAGTGAGAATGAAATTAAGAGGTCAGGCAAAAGTGTTTGGATTATGTTTTAGAGAATTGGTGGTGGTGATTGCAGTAGAGCAGTGAAAACACTTGTGCCTTGACTGAAAGAGAACATTCCCCACCTTGTATTAATGATTGAAGTTAGGGGTACATCTAGAAGGGTGTGCAGTCTAAGCTGCCTAGACTTTGGTCTGCACCCTATAAAAAGGAGGGTTGCTCTGTAACAATAAAGGATAGGTGTTTTTACTTAGGCACTTTATACGTTAAATTAGAAAGATGATTTATAATACTGGAGGGCACTATGCTGGGTTTAATCTAGGTCATATTTAAAATTTTCTGAGATTTTAGCATTAACTGTCACAGAGCATACCAAGTCTGCAGTGGGCTATTATTCCTGTTGTCAGCTCTTGCCAAAATAGTTATGCCTGCATTGCTTTTGTTTACAGTTGTTAAAATAAAGGGATGAACTTACACATTCACTTGTCTATCACATGCTGAGTAACTTGTGATTATTTTGGAAAAGCCAGAAAACTGAATTGGAAACAGACAGCAGGGTATTAAGAAGTGAGTTTGGAAGGAAAGCTTAATTAGTTGCATATTGGTACTATGACTGGAATCAGAAGAGAATTGTTATGGAAGTATCATGTGTTTGAAAGTTTGGATTTGCCTCTTTCTTCTTTTTGATGATGAAAACATATCTGATCACAGAGTTGTTTCAGTCTGTATCTTCCCCCTTTCCCAGTTTGTGTTTGATTTGGGAATCAATAAATGTTTGGTTTCAAGTTTTGGACAGGGTATCAGTAGCCTACAGAGTACTGAGTTTTCATTTTCTATTTTATGCCTGTATACCATAAAAAACACAAAATATAAAAGCAGCGTCATTCTGACATCTGGCTTGAAAGAGGAAATGGATCATGGAATGAAGGAGACCTTCAAAAGAAAAAACAACTGCTTGATGCAAGGAACGCAAGAAACTTGTATATGAAAGAGGCATCAGGCTTGTAAACCTACCAGTAGAACTGGAAGTGAGCCAGAATCTGGGCTCCATTTCTGCTAACTTTGTCTTGGAGAAAAACAGTCTCACTTGTAATATTTCTATCCCTACCAGTCGCAAATATTAAAAAAAATACCCCAGACTTCCTTAATTCAGTCCAGTTGGGTGTCTTAATGGCGAGAAGAACATGTAGTCCTATTCATATTAAAGGCTGCTTTTTCTTCAGGGTAGTGTTCAGCTTAAAACTACAATTTCAGTATTTTACATGATGTAATTGTTCATTACTATATGGCTCAGTAGTCAAATGAGTAGAAAATGAAGAAAAAAAGAACATTTTTGCTCTTCTTGAAGTAGTAGTTACTGAGGCTCTTGTGATAAGTGTTCCTTAAAGTTGTCCAGTCTTGTCCTAAAAGCCACAAGGTATGTATCTTCCAGCACTTCCAATTACAGTCTTGATCCTTTGTATTTAGTATAATTTGTTTTTTCTTTTTGCTTCAGTTTTCTTCAACACAGCATGTTTTACATCATTGTTCCCAAAGGAGTTTGGGAGGGGAGGAGGGGGTGTGCAAGAAAGAACATGCCAGCTATAGGAATATGATGTCAGCTGGTGAGTGATGGCAAGAACAGGTGAAAAGCCCAGAAAAATGTAAAAGGAGGCTGTGAGTTGTAGTGACACTCAATGGAGACCACCCAGAACATGCTCAGATGTAGACAGTCATGTTGGTTTTGCAAGGTCTCTGATATAGTTACCTCCAAAAGAGCTCTAATCTGGAATCCATACGAACACAAGATGGTCAGACTAGGAATCCGTGAATTTCCATGTCTCGGCCTCAGCACTGGTCAGAAAGATACATCTTGTCGTAGCAGAATGGTTTTTTTTCTCTTTACGTATCCTCGTATTTTCCAGCAGGAGATTCTACTATGGTTTAATTTGCCTGTTTGTGATTCAGATTATTCTGCCTCTCAGGGCTTAGTTGAGGTACAGGAGGTACTGTATTAGTCCACATACAGACATATGTTAAGATAGTTACTTTACATCTAACAGTTATGCAGAACAGGCTGCATGGACTGTTCTCCAAAATTGTCTTTCTAGACAACTTGTTTTCTACCAGGTTACTCCACCTGCAGGCTCCTACGCATATTCCTTGTCAGGATAGTAGGGCGAGATCCAACTAAGAAGTTTTCAAACCACTGCAGATCAGGATATAGCTGGAAGAAAACACTATGCTGGAAGAGCAGGACTGTTTTCTTGTGCTGAGATTTCAAAGAGAAACAAAAGATAGGACTTCAGGTCTTAAATCTGTTCCTGCCTTGGATTTTCCATGTTACAGTGTGCTTGATGAGTTACAACTCATCAGGACCATGAAGTTTACGTTGTATTTTTCTTCGGTGGAAACCATTTCATACTGACAGTCTTTGTCAAGAGATGGTATGGCTATCTCAGATCTTTAAAAACTGGGGTGAGGAGGGATGTTTGAGCACTTAAGAGCTTTTATATCTGAAAGGTGTTAACTAGATCTTCCGCAAAATGGATACAGACGTTTCTGTCCTGCTTTGTATTTCCCCAGAGTAAGGAAAGTATAAGTCAGTATGTCAGTTATATGATAGCTGTTTACATAGAATGAATCTTAAGATCAGGATTGATAGGCCTGTTACAAAATTTCTGGCCTACCAGTGTGTTAAAGTCATGAATGTTGAGAGGGAAGGCTAAGGTTTCTCATACACATAATGAAAAACTGGTATTCTCTCTTAAGCTGGTATTCACACAGGCTTATATAAAAGTAATTAAATCAGGCTGTATGCACTCATGGTTGTTGGTTTGTGGGGTTTTATGCTGCAAGTCAGGGTGTAGGTGCTCATATTGCAAAAGGCATGTTCAAATTCATGTAGATATTTTTGGTGGGTTTATCTGCATTCCTTGGTGCTCCTAGTGCTTTAGCTGTAACAAGAGAAGTTGTAAGAAAGCTGCAGCATGCTGCTGTTCCTTCCCCATGAAGAAATCATTATCATATTGCTGCAGGTTCGTTACTGGGAGAACTTGATGTGCTGGTTTTCTTGTTGCAGGGGATCTCTTTCTCTCATCTCCCCTTGAAGGTCTGTGAAAGTAAACCAATGGGGTGTATGGAGCTCCTTTTGTCTGAGCACAGCAGTAGAAGCATCTCACAGGAAAGGTTTTCTTTTGGGTTTTCTTACCCCCACCCTCCCCTCACTGAAAAAACTTCTGTGCCATTATGCCCACACACATACCGTTCGGTTCAGTCTTGACAATTAGATAGGCTTGCATTTTCAAACATGTCCTTCTTGACTAATTTTGATGGTGATTTGGCAGTTATGAGAAAGATGATACATTGTTTTTTTCAATTTGCTTAAGTGATGATTATGAAGAAAAATCAAATTAGAGTTAAACTTTCTCATTTTAAATAAAGTTGGGTCTTAAACTATTTGGATGTCTTCAGTGCTGAATAATCTTCCAGGTGTAAATTATTATACTTACATTTTTTTTTAAAGACAAACTGGACTAGGGTGTTGGAGCAATAGGGAATGAACCATTCAGCTATTTTGCAACTGAGTAACTTCTACAAATATGATAAAGCAGGAAGGTGCAGTGAGGGCTGGTTTGATTTTGATTGTGAGATGGACTAGGACTGCGACGTGAGTGCAGTTTCAGTGAGCAAAAGAAGTTGCTCATCACTCCTCAATATGGCCTTACCATCTCCAGAAAAAGAAAAACGTTCCTGAAACAAACAAGCTCTGGGTTTTTTGTTTGGTTGTGTTTTTTTTTTTTTTTTTTTCTGTTGTAACCTGGTCTGTGTCAGGTAATTTGCCAGTTGGTTTAAGTGCTAATCTGAAGACTGTGTAAGAGTTTTATTCGGTTCCATTAGGTCCAACTAAACTTTGTAATACAGGGGCTATTATCCTGCCAGTTGTGAGGAATTTCTGTTTTATGGAGCATTGCTGACACAAAGACAGTACTGTGCAAGCCGTCTTATAACTGAACACTTTCACACTGCAATTTAGGAGGCGTGCAGTTCAGGAAATTGCTGGCTTCTGCTGGAGCACACTTTTACTGCAAGGAAAACTTTATTCGTCATTCAAGTAATTGGCAGTTTTAATACCTTGTTAGTAATTACCTTATAAACAAACTAATGCATAAATGCAAGGCTCTATGATCTGTTATCTAACTCACATTCTTACTTGGCCGGTGGAGCTGACACATGGTGGTGGTGTTTGTTGTTGTTTTTTATTGAAGTAATTTGTTTACATTTATTATAAATACTTTCAGATAAGAGTTAAAAAATGCAGTGTACCTCTACCAGACAGCCCTAGGAAAGAAACATGATACAAACTCAGCGTTGGAGGGGCTGCAGGATCACTTACCCATTCCCATATGTGGTCAGAAAGCCCATTAATCTCACTTCTGGTTCAGTTTGTGAGTTAGGACTTTTTTGTCTTGAGCAGCAGTTCCTTAAACCCCTTGAATACATGAGGGTTGTCCATGCTATCCTAATGTGTGGCTTACTATTTGGTCCAGAGCAAGTATTTCCAGTAAAGGTAAACACCTTCCAGAATTAATATTCTTGTTGATAGTTTTACTAAAATTGCATTTTCCTGCAATCTCTAGGATCTGGGGAAAGCTCCTAAATTTTGGCAATTCTTCAGACAAGGTACAGAATGTACCACCACTAGAACTGACTTGAACTTACCAATGTAACAAGAATCGTTTCAGGTTGCATTTGTTTAATTGATCATGATCTGCTTTCACCTAGGTACTGGTAGCCCCAAACAAATAACCCTATTAATGTTGCTGATGTTCATGTATGATTCTGTACATTATGCTGCTGAGATGGAAAAACTGGTAGGTTGCTGGGTATGAACATGAAATAGGGTCCCTGGAAAAAAGTTCATGTCCTTGAAAGGGAAAGAAGGGGTGTTCCTTGTAGCAGACTACAATACCAATATCTTCAGATCGTTGCATACGTTTTGTTGTGGAATTGGGTGTGATGCTAAGCTGAAGTTTCACAAGACATGAGGTCCAAAACTCCTGTAATGACCTCTAATATGCAGAATTTTTGTTCTTTGCCAACTCACTAGAAACATCTGTAGGTTGAAATACTAGATCCAATTCCACAATTATAGACTGTTTTTCAGTGGGGATGCACTGTCATCCATCTTTTATAATCTAGCTCTATGTTTTTTCCTGGAAATTCAGTTGGACTTTCATGCCAAGGGAGTTTTCAAAAAAATCTGAAACACTGTATTTGGCTACTATGATATTAATTTGCTTAAAATACAAAACAGCTCTAACCTTATTTCATTACAATACTGTGATGTACTGTTCCATGCAAGTACCAGACATTTCTACTGTTTAGAAACAGATGATTAGAGAGTTTTACATCTCTTTTTAACAGCCATGAATTGCATTAATTTGATTGTATTGCATTTTTTCATGGTTTCCTGGGATTATACTTTAAGAAATATTAATTAATATTTGTTGTATTGTGGAAATTTTTAATGCTATGCATAAAGAACATACTTTTTTGGTTTTCTGTAACTCAAAATTATTTTCAAGTAGGGGAATTAAGAACTAACTTCTGCCAGAGTTGTGTAGTTAAGATGTGTTTGCTCTGGAAATGAGTTTTTTGCCTACTGCCCTTAAATTTCAGGACCAGTAACAAGATTGCCAATGTTTTGTCTGAACATCTGAAGCCCTTTCAGAGTCTCGAAACTTTGGACTTGAGCAACAACAACATATCGGAGCTAAAAATTTCATCATTTCCATCATTACAGCTCAAGTATTTGTAAGTAAAAATTACTTTTCTTTTCTTCTTCTTGTTTCAGGCTACTTTCAAAAATCTTCTTTGATAATTTAGATTGGCACCTGTTTATTAAGGTACTGAACCTTCTTTTAATTAGAATGACGTTAGATATTCCTACTTTCACCTGTCTAGTTTAAGATAAGCTACTAACTTGAATATATGAGTTGTTACAATGAGATGTTTTTAATTCATTAAAAAGAGCTAAGGCCATTATTTTGAGATGAAACAAATAGATGTGTCTCTTGAGAGAAATAATTATGTAATAAAATGAATTTAAGTCCCCATGGATAGGCTAGTTTGTAGTTATATGGAGTTTGATAGACTTTATGCAAATACACTTCAATTCTTGTTCAGGAGTATTGCAATGCCAGATATACTCACTGATAAAAACGTAACAGGATTGCAAATTATCTTCTTCCATTATCACATTCTGACAGAGTAGAGTAAAATGGTGGTGGTGAAATACTATTCGACTATAGAATAAGTTGTCAGGAGCTCTAATTAATATGATAAACTCCATTTATAAATGAGTGAGCACCACAAGAGCTTTGTGTTTTACTACTTGTTTTTAAGAATTTATAAATAACTGTAAATTTAACCTTCTAGACATTGTTTCAACAGGTCTATTAACAGTAACCGAATAACCTCTATGGAGCCTGGTACCTTTGACAATTTGTCTACCACACTTCAAGTATTGAAACTGAACAGGAACAAAATTTCAGCAATTCCTCAAAAGATGTTTAAACTGTCCCATCTGCAGCACCTGTAAGTGTAACCTACAATTGACTAATTGTTTTCAGGTTTTCCAAAGCACTGGCAGTGCTTGAACTTTAGCCTTTAATTTAACCAGAGGCAGAGTGAGACAGACAGAGAAAACATACTACTACAACCCTTACTAACTGCAGACTTGTACTGAACAAAACTAGTTTTATATGTTGGTGAGATGTGAACAGTCTTTGTGTTTAAAATTGTGTTTGCCTTTTAAAAGTTAAAAAAAAAAGGCTGGAAAAGGGGTAGTAGCAACATTTCTGTAAAAAAGCATCAGTAAAATAGTAAATAAACTTATATAGTTCACTGCAGCAGTCATTTACTTACTTTGTGCTTTCACAGTGAAGTGAAGGAAATTCATTTGCTTTCAGATGGCATGACAATAAGCAATATGCTTGAATAAATAGACCTTCAGCTTTACTGATACAGTGCTGTCCATAAATGTTTTATTGAGTAAGTAATAAAGTTATATGAAAAAGACTGTGGGATTTTTTTTTGTTGTTGGAAGACTTAGAAAGTGCAGAAAATAGAAAATGGACATGTGAATGGGTTGCAGTTTGTCAAATCCTGGATTATTATTTTCCATATCAGATAGTCAAGAGTTAAAAATGACAAAGTCTCTTCGGTTAACCTCGAAAGTGATAGGTTATAACAACACTGAAATATTAGGGTTCTTGACACTTCTGGAGACAGTTTCTTCTGTATACAAGTGCAGGAAGGGTTTTACACAGGCCTCAGTAGAAGAGTATGAGAACAGTCCTGCAAAGCAAAGGATTTGTTAATGATCTTGGTAGACTTTCTGATCTTCAGATTCACCTTAAATTTTGGATGTTGGTTATATTCTTGCCCAAAAATGTTCCCTTTGTTCGTAGTCGGTATGTTGACTGAATCATGTTAGGTAGCTTATCAGCATGGAAGGCAAAATATTTGTGTTACCACCTTATTCAGAGAGGAGTGGGGAAGAACTAAAGCCTGTTCTTACTGAATGTTCTTCACTTTTTATTCATATTTAAACACAAGATGAGAAACAGGGTTCTCCTTCAGGTCTGTTATCAGGTAGGTTTTATGTCAGACTGCTATAGAGGAAAGGTGAATTCTTTTGGGGCTGACACACTGAAAAATAATTATGGTATAACTGTGGGGAGAGGATTATTTAGACCTTTACTTTGCATGGGGAAGTAAGTTTTGGAAGGAGAGGGTTCTTCTTAGTTTGGTAGATGTAAGACTTCCTTGAAGGGGTAGATGATCACTCCTTGTACTACCTTTTGGTAGTATTGTCTAATCCTGCCACTGCATCTTGCCCTCCAGCACCCTCACAGGATACACACTGCTCCCAGTTTCTCACACCAAAGGGCGAGTGCAATGGCAGAAGGGCAAGTGCCAAGACCACTTGAGAAAGAGGGAAGGTGCTATGTGTAACTCATTGTGCAGGAGGGAAAGATATGTAATGAGTGCTTGGCCACAGATACAGAAGGAGGTCACCCAGGATACTCAATTTTGTCTAGTTATCACAACTAAAATTTTAACTTTTTCTTGACTAATTATTGATTGCAATTACAAACCAGCCTTAACAGCTCTACTGCTGGATAAACACCAGGAACTTGCTTTCAGTTTTGAATTTGCTGACAGGATTAACCATGACATTCTAGGTCTGCTGGGATTCTTTTAAGTCTGAAAGTCAAGGAACTACCAAGTACTTGTCCTCAGTATCAGAAAGGCACAACAGCATTAACATGGTTGAACATAATGTGTTACAATAAAATGTTTGTTTTTTATTGCTTCTAGCCTCTGTTTTATGTGCAAGAAAAGTGTTTAAATAAAGTTGTTTCCAGAGAGGGAAGAAAGGTTGTTGGCATGTAGGTAAAATTACTGTGCTGTAAATGTAAATTTTATTGATGCAGGGAGCTGAATCGCAACAAAATCAAAAAAATAGATGGGCTTACTTTCCAAGGACTTCCTTCTTTGAAATCATTAAAACTGCAGAGAAATGGGGTTACGAGGCTCATGGATGGTGCTTTCTGGGGTTTAACCAACATGGAAGTCTTGTAAGTACCAAATTTTTGCTGGTAGGTTCTGCTGATAACATATTAAGTAGATTTGCACAAAATCAATAGAATTGCTTGGTAAAATTTAAAGGCGTTTTTGAATTAAAATATTCAGGTGTGGTCTGAAAAGCAGCAAGCAGTCAGTAGTAAATGTGTAGAGCAGCACATTTTAAATGCATGCATACAGTTCTAGATTTAAATAGAGGCTCCAGCTATCCTAGCCAGTGTTGTGAGGTCAGATGTGGACCTGTGGCATAGCGCGCATGCTGCTGAGTCTCTGAACCTTATGTCTTTTTTTGTGTGTATGTGTGTTTGTAGGCAGCTGGACCATAACAACTTAACAGAGGTAACCAAAGGCTGGCTTTTTGGCTTACTGATGCTGCAGCAACTCCATCTCAGCCAAAATGCCATCAGCAGGATCAGTCCTGATGCCTGGGAATTTTGCCAAAAACTGAGTGAACTGTGAGTATCTTTATTCTCTTCCTGTTTCAAAAGCCAGGTGTATGCCAGAACATGAGCTTCTTACCACTGTGAATTTTTCACAGCAAAGTTTCCAAGGTGACAACAACTTTACTGTATAAGACAGTTATATCTTGTTGAAAGAAGTTGAAGTTAACTGCAATTGCTTCATTTCACTGTAGCAGTTGTACTAAAGCTGTACACAGTCATTTTCAGTGAAAGATATAATTCTGCAGTAATTTGTGAATTGTTCAAAACAACACAAAACACACATTTCTGTGTTGTCAGAAATGGTGTAGTAGGTTTTGTGATAATCATGAGGGGAAAAATTGTGCTCCCTCTTGAAAATTTATGTGGGTTGAACTGAGTTAAATAAGCATTGCAGCATGAACATTAAAATGCTTTTTTTCCCCCTTAAATTTGCAGAGATTTGACATTCAATCAATTAACAAGGTTAGATGATTCAAGCTTCATTGGTTTAAGCGTGCTGGTTGGACTGTACCTTGGAAACAACAAAGTAAATTACATTGCTGATGGTGCCTTTAAGGGGCTTTCCAGTCTGCAGATTTTGTAAGTTGATGAACTCAATTTGTAATGTCAAAGACTTTAAGAAAAATCCTGTGTTTATAGGTTATTTCTTTTCCTTTTGAAATAGGTAAGAATGTTTTGTTAATTTGCCCTGATCAGCGTATGATTTTGTTACAGTAGGATTTCTTTTCAGAATAGTTGGGAAAGAGAGGAGTTCCTCTTTTGTTAAGGCTGTGCACAATGTTGATGGTAACTGTGATACAAACTTCCAGTAGCATTATTGTGAGAGAGGCATATCTCTGCTTGAAGGCAGTGAGCAGAGCACTGCTACCCACAGTTTTAGAGATCTGGATCATAGTTGTGTCTTAACTGAATCATTTTCCCTCGTGGTAGAAATAAGAAGACAAAATTCATTGTAATGACTGGACAATTGCTTTAAGCATTTGAGCATGTTTTGAAATAGCATTTCTTAAAGGAAGGGAAAGAACAAAGTAAACTAATCTAAATATATTCCACTTCATTAAAACCTTCCCACTGCATACCACTGACCCATCTGTCAGCCAGATGAGCAAAACTATTGCCTTTCCCTCTAGGCTTTATTTTTAGGGGTTTGCTCACATACTCATACTTTAGGCATCTAGAAAAGATGGAAATTAGAGGGGTGTACACTATGTCTTTTAAGAATATAGACAGTTGGAGATCATGAAGTGAAGAAGTTAGAGAATTGCGGAGGTGTTTAGGAATTAAGTGTTAGGCTTTTTCTCCTAGATTTTTCTTTCTCCTCCAGTCCTACCCTATTGATTCTTTGCTGATTAGAGATTTGCGTACACACCTCTGTACGCAAATCTCTAATCTCTTTATGCTTCACAGATAATTAAGCAAGTGTTTTGGGATGTTAAAATGATTCTCTGGGTGTTAATATTATGGACTTAAAAAGATGTGAGGGTGTTTCGTTTCAAAGGGATTACAGTTGATCCTTTCCCTTCCTGCGATGCACCTTCTCTTAAGATAGTCCTGTATCTGAATACCTTTGAAGGGGAGTGTGGGTTTATTTGCTCACAATTCTAAAAATTGTTGAGTTTCTGATCTTTTTAATTATCAGTGGGAAAAGTACTAATAATCTTCAAAGTCTCTCAGGAAAAATTGAAATGATAAAGTTAATCAGGAAAAGCTTCTCTTAAAAAGCCCACAAAAACCAACTAAACAAAAATCCAACCTAACAGAAAGCTATTTTAGAAATTTTTTTTTAAAATAATACATGCTGTTGAAGAAGTATGTACCTTGTTCTTTTTAATAGTTTTTGTGGTTTGGTTTCCCCTCCCCTCTTAAACAGGGATCTGAAAAACAATGAAATATCATAGACTACTGAAGATATGAATGGTGCTTTCTCCAGCTTAGATAAACTTAGGAAGCTGTGTGTATTGCTACAATATTTTTATCTCATCATGCCTTAAAAAAATTAGCTTATTATGTGTCTTTCAAGGGACAGCCCCAACACCTAAGGATATTAAATTTTCCATAACAGAGATGATTTTTTTGCTCCCTTACCACTTTGTTCTCTAGAACATGTTCCTTTTCAATAAAATAAATTCCAGATTTTCCAAGTCAAACTAATCTGAAATATTTTAAGTATTATTAATATTTATGGGACATATTCATCAAAGAATGAGGTTTTCCTATACTAAGAAATGATAAGTGCATCGTATGACAAAGGCAGAGTGACAAGGATAGTCTTCAATAAGGTAAAGCAGCATCCAGTGGAAGTGGCTCCATTGCAGTGAAATTTTCAAATGCAGATTTATGAAATTAAAAGGTGTTTATAGTTCTACATTTAGAATAATCCATGTCACTTAACTGTACACCTTAAATGTCTTCTAAAATCATTGTAAAGTCTAGATACTTATTCATCAGCAATAAATGAGTATCTTTTAGATGTGAGACATTTTGCTCCATTGGAGATGGGTGAGTGGTGAATACGAGTCACAGTTCAAAAGCTAATGCCAAAAATGTAATTATTCAGCTCAAAAATACTCCCATTTAATTGCATCTCTCTTGCATCTTGTGCTTAAATTTTTCAGGATACTCCAAGGAAACAGGATTAGATCCATTACAAAAAAAACATTTTCTGGTTTGGATGCACTTGAACACTTGTAAGTAGTAGAAAGTCACATTTAACTCAAAATTGGAATAAAATGAATTTTAATACTAACCGAAATTAAAGTAGGACTAACAAGCTTTGCTTATGACTTAGGATGCAGTACACTTACCATGGTTGCTGCTGGGATCTCCAGAAGATTTTTCAGTTTTGGAGTTACGCTGAGTATGAATTTCAGAATTAATGCAGAAATTCTTATGTATTAAGCATGCTATGAAACTCATTTATGTCTCTTTTGCTTTTGAGCTTGAACATCCTTTGTATATCACTACAATAGCAAACTATTGCTTGAGTCTTAAATCCATTCAGTTTAATAAATTATTTTCTTCTCATCCTGTTTTTCTTTTTTCTTCCTAGAGATCTAAGTAACAATGCAATTATGTCAGTTCAAGGAAATGCATTTTCACAAATGAAGAAACTCAAAGAATTGTAAGTTTCTATCAAAAGACATCATCTCTATTAAGTATATATATCCTGATAAATGTATAAATAAAAGCCTTTTAAGACGTTGACTGATGCAGTGATAGACTCCTGCTGTAATCTCTCTGAAGTAACATTAAAAGGTTATGTCAGTGTTTTGGGTTTTTATATTTTTTATATGATGGGTGTATTTAAGTGAGAAAGTGCAGGAGAGGAGGCATTTCATTTTCTGCTACGTTTGTTGTCTCTCAAGTCCTTATTTTAAATTGGGTGAACTCTTAACAGGTTTTAGATAAGGGAGACTTTGATGTAATGTGCTCTAAGATCAGCAGTGCTATCACTGAGCTAAAGCTGGCTAGACCAGTGAAATGCAGTGCTGTAATTCTTTTATAAAGACCTGGTTGTCAGTGCTTGTAATTGGGTCCTTCTCTCGTGTAGTAGCAGAGAGACAAATCTTCAGAGAAGTTGTGAAGCAGTCACTGCGAAAAATGTATTCTAGCAAGGATGGGTTTTTGTCCTCTTACCCTTTTTTTGTATTGATCAGTGCAGAACAATGCTGGCTCAGGGGTTGGGTGCAGAGGGTTATACTGAAAGGGATGACATCAAACTGGCAACCTGTCACTAGCGGGGTTTAGCAGGGCTCCATCCTCAGCCCTGTGCTCTTCATAAAAGACTTGGATGCAGGACTGGAAGGGACACTGAGCAAGTTCACAGATGGTACAAAATTGGGAGGAGTTGTTGACTCCCTTGAAGTCAGGGAGGTCCTGCAGAAAGACCTCAACAAATAAGAGGGCTGGGCAATCACCAGCTGTATGAAGTTCAAAAGGGAAAGTGCTGGATTCTGCACCTGGGGTAGGGCAGCCGTGGATGTAGGTACAGACTGGGGAATGAGGTGCTGGAAAGCAGAGCCATGGAAAGGGACCTCGTGTCCTGGTCGAGGGAAAGTTGAATATGAGTCAGCAGTGCCCTGGCAGCCAGGAGGGCCAGCTGTGTCCTGGGGGGCATCAGGTACAGCATCTCCAGCTGGGCAAGGCTCCACACCAGTGTGGCCTCATTTTGAATATTTTGTGCAGTTTTGGGAGCCACAATATAAGAAAGACATTAAACTATTAGTGTGTCCAAGGGAGGCCAGCAAAGATGGTGAAGGGCCTTGAGGCAAAGCCAGGTGAGGAGCAGCTGAGGTCATTTGGACTGCTCAGCCTGAAGACAAGAAGACTTAGGGGGGAGACCTCATTGCAGTCTGCAGCTTCCTCATGAGGGGAAGATGAGGGGCAGACACTGATCTCTGCTCTGTGGGGACCAGTGACAGGACAGAGAGAATGGCCTGAAGTTGTGTCAAGGGAGGTTTAGGTTGAATACTAGAAAAAGGGTCTTCACCAGAGGGTAGTTGGGCACTGGAACAGGCTCCCCAGGGAAGTTCACAGCATCAAGCCTGACATTGCTGAAGTATTTAGACAATGCTCTGGGGCACATGGTGTGATTCTTGGGAATGGTTCTATGCAAGGCCAGGATTGTGACTTGATGACTCTTGTGAGTTCCTTCCAACTCAGCATATTCTGTGGATCTGTGTGAATTATTTTTGCTTTTCTTTCAAGAACAAGTGAGATTTGAAGAGCGGTATTTTATTACTGACTGGGGGTTTTTAATATGTTTTTAAAGGGTGATTTTGAGTTTTCAGCCAAAATTGGGAACTTCTCTTGCTTAGACTTCTGATTCTAGATGTTTACCCGAATATTCCTTTGCTTTCTTATTTTTTCCCTCTGTGAATGGAGTTATTCCCATAGGTTATGTAAGCTAATAACTAGTTCTGCACTTGCTATTTCAACACATTACTATGCTTTTTCTTCTCACTCACTTTTTAAATATCTTTGCCAAGATAAATGCTGTCTGAAAAGGAAATTAGAGAATGAATTTGTCTCAGATCTTGACTTCAAGAGTGCCTGCCTTCTGGACTGTTCTGCATGCCCATTCTGCATGTGTGGCTGCAGACTGTAGTTTTGTATCCAGAGACACTACAAACATGCTTGTTTGCCTGAACTCATAGCTGAAGCTGGGAGTTCAGGATAACATATGTACTCTGTGGCATGTAGGAGTCATGACAGTGGTGTCACTAATTTGAGCTGAACAGTATTGCTGTCTTTCTCTTGCAATATGTGTGTTCAACCTGAAAACAGTTTTGTTACAAAAGTATGCTCATACAGATCTGTATTACAAACAGGAAAAAAACAGGCTTTGATTTTAATTGCTTTTTCTTAGGCACTTCAACACATCAAGTCTCTTGTGTGACTGCCAGTTAAAATGGCTACCGCAGTGGATGTCAGAGAACAACTTCCAGGGCTTTGTAAATGCCAGTTGTGCCCATCCTCAGCTTCTAAAAGGGAGAAGTATTTTTGCTGTCAGCCTGGATGGGTTTGTCTGTGGTGAGTATATCCTCAATTTCTCATTCCATAAAGCAAATTTTGCTGTGTGCTCGGGGTGTTTTGTGGTTCCTTGATAGGCTGTAATTTTGGTAACAAAATGGAGAGAATGTGATACTTATTAACAGTTTCTTCTGTTCTCAGACTGTGATGTAGATGCTCAAAGCTTGTAGCTTTGTACAAGACAGGGAGTGATGGTATTCTGACTTTTATTTCAAGTACAGCTTACATAGAACATTGCATAGTGAAAGCTGATTAGTTTGTAAGGGTAAATGTGTGTGCCTCTAGATTTAAAAGATACTGTTTAGATAACTATGGTTTTTAAATGAGACATATTTTGGCAAGATTAAGAGGCAGTTTTTAGGTTTGATTATTTGTAATTTTTTTCATACTCCATTAGTCTTGAGGTTATTTTAGGGATGATAAAATTTGGAGGTTAAAAAGCCATACCAGCCTCAGCTCTGACGGTTTTTATGTGTGCTTGTTGTCTGCTTCGAAAATTATTTGTAGTATGTAAATTACTGCCTTTATATAAACTGTGGTTAAAATAATATCTGATTACCACAGTTACAATACTACTGTTTTTTTATTTCAGTTTGCCAGATAGTGAATGCTAGTAAAATATTTTTACTTTAGGACCTGAGAATTTGAGATGATAGCATCTGCCTTAAAAATGAAATTTTTCTATGTATGTTTAGTAGCATTCATTATCATCTATGTTATGATCTCTGTTTAAAGCAAAGGGAAGCTAAGCATTCAGAGTAAAGATGTGTATTTGAGTACTCTGATATGTAAAGTGAGAACTTTAAAAATACCAGGAAATTTAAAAGCTAGCTGCATTTCATGTATTTTTGTTGAATACATTTTATTTTTCTTACTGAAGAAAATTCAGACTTTATATTCTTTGGAGACAAAATGGTAAGTGTCTGCTCAATAAATTCCTCTCATAGCAAATAAAACTGGTTAATTTTTACTGTTGCTACTCATACCCTTTTTTCAGTGTGAAAGCAGATGTAGAATATAAAATAGTGTACCAAATTCTGTTTTTTCCCTTCCTATTAGCAGTCACATATTTAATAAATTAAATAATGAGCAGATTCTAGCTACTGGTGAGAAGGAGAGGTTGATATAATGCAGGGAATTACAGATTAGTCAGCGGCTAAAGGAGTGAAGTATATGAAGTAGATGTCCTTATTTATGAGAAATGCATTCTGTCAAAAAATTAAACTGAGGATTTAAAAATATATCTTTCATTTGTTAAATCTGGGAATTGTGTTCTTTCTTTTAGCTTATGAATGATATTTTAAGTAATTAATTTCAAATTTAAGATGTATTAGTAAAAAGAAATGTACTGAGTCAGTTGTTGCACTTAACACACCTGCCATGCACAAGTAACTAAAATCTCCAGTGCTAGTCTTATCCTGGTGTGTTCTTCTGTATTCTGTACTGTATGCTTATTTGAGTGACCTTTTTATCACCCCTTCCTGTCAAATAATTAAGATTGAAGTATGTTCTCCCATCCTTTCACAAGGCTAATTTAAGTACATGGAGTGTTTTACTTATTTATCCCTGTGCTAAGTCAGTGAATGTATTAACTCAATTTGCAAATGGCATATTTTGTCATGGAGGACTTAAGACATGGGTATGAAGCATGGGAAGCAAATGGCCTGGGAGGTTCTTAAAGCCCATGTTTAGAGTGCCAGGTCCATGTTGCCCTGTCACTGGAGCACAGCTTCACACCTGCAGGAGTTTTGCAGACAGTTCAAGGTTAGGCTGTCTGCACATCTCATTTTCTTTTGTAACAAACAGCGTGGAAGTTCTTCGAGGAAATAACACTTTGACCCCATCTGTTGTTCCCAGAGAGTTGAGATGTGATGAGACAGGGGCTAAGAAAAACCACTGGGTCTGCAGGGAGGAATTTTTGGGGCACAGGGCTTTCCCTGCAGTTCCTGTGAAGTTTGTTGGGAGATTGGAGACATCATGAAAGTTGGGAATATGCTAAGTCTTTTTGCTTTTGGGATATCAAGCATTTACTTGCCCACTCCTTTTATACATGCAGTGTACACAGAATTGAATAAATAATTCAGAAGGCAACTAATTCTGTAAACTCACAACATGACACTTTGAAGGTAACTTTCCTATAGTAAAGAGACCTCCAGGAATTCTTAATTCTTGTGTTCTGCCCTCCTTAAGGGACCTTCCATCCCCTTTGGCCCAAACAGACGCAGATCACTGGAACACTGACCTTTGTACATGATTTTTTTGGTGGGTTTGGGTAAAACCCTCAGCTGTAACTTGCAGTTTCTGATAGCAGAAGAGCTATGCTTTCAATAAAGAAAAACTCACAGCAGCCTGAGGTGTCGTAAAGATGAGAGGTAGGTTTCATGATTGATGTTCAGAATAGTTCTTATGGATGTCAGGGGGTAGTTCTTCCATCTTTAGTGCTGCTATTGAAGAAACTATGCATATTGAAGAAACTATGTGTGCTTTTGAATTAGAACCCACTTCAATAAGAGATGTCTTGGCACAATAAACTCATAAATACAGCATCTTTAAATGCCCTAAGGCTAACAAAATTTAAAACAAAAGCATTGTGGATCCATTTAATAAATACTTACCTGACTCTTCTCTCAAACCTAACAAACTGTCTGGAAAGAGTCCTCAGGCATCACGTATATTTTTTTTCTTTTCCTCTGTGCAGATGATTTTCCTAAACCACAGATCACTGTCCAGCCAGAAACCCAGTCAGCAATTAAAGGCTCCAATTTGAGTTTTGTGTGTTCAGCAGCCAGCAGCAGTGATTCCCCAATGACTTTTGCATGGACGAAAGACAACAAATTACTGCAAGATGCTGAAATGGAGAATTACGCACACCTCCGGGCCCAGGGCGGAGAAGTGATGGAGTACACCACCATCCTTCGACTGCGCAATGTCGAATTCAGCGATGAAGGGAAATACCAGTGTGTTATTTCAAATCATTTTGGTTCATCCTACTCTGTCAAAGCCAAACTTACAGTAAACAGTAAGTATGTTATGTTTTGCTTGCAGACTTAGAATGATTTTAGTCAAGATAGGTAATCATAGATTTTCCATTCTCGTTGTCTGCATCTTCTAGAAGATTCTTTAATATAAGATTATTTCTTAAAAATTTATCTACTTCCAAGGTCACCATTCTGTTTTACCTCTGGTCCCACTGTGCTGAAGCATAGTATAGGAAAAAGAAATAACATACCCAATTCATACTAAATCTGGCAAAATCAATGTTACCAGATGGAAAAACATTATCTTTTCCTCACTTGAGGTGAGTGTATGCTCTGTTTCAAGATGCTATGGAAAGGTCATGTAGGAGGCTATTAGCAAAAATGAGATTTTGATCTCGGTGGTCTCACATACTTCACAGTTCCCTCCCTTTCTGCTGGCTACTGATCAGTTCACGTTGTATGTTTCTCTAGTGTTTTTAGGCCCATGAAGGGTGTTCAAGAAAATGCTGTACAAAAAAGTAAAAGTATGTTTCATGTATTGATTTCGGTATCACCGACTTTCCTTTAGCACTGCCTTCATTTACAAAAACCCCCATGGACTTAACTATTCGAGCCGGGGCAACAGCACGTTTGGAATGTGCTGCAGTTGGGCATCCTATCCCAGAGATTTCTTGGCAGAAAGATGATGGAACAGATTTTCCTGCAGCACGCAACAGGCGCATGCATGTCATGCCTGAAGATGATGTATTCTTTATTGTTGATGTAAAGATCGAGGACACAGGTGTTTACAGCTGTACAGCTCAAAACACTGCTGGAAGCATTTCAGCTAACGCAACATTAACAGTACTAGGTAAGACAGGTGCAAACCTTAACAGCGCAATCACTATTATGATGCAAAATAATAAAAGTTAGTTATGTTTCTCAGTGTATACACATCTGGTATGCATGGGGTGGAGGGAACAAGGGTCTTCTACTTTCATTTAGAGACAGTAGATCTGTTATTTCTTGACATTTTGTTAACCATTTTTGTTGTAGTTCTCTGCAATCTTAAGCATATATGATTTGGCTTTTTTACCTTGTAAGGTAATCAAGCGTCTAAATCGGATCAATTGACAAGTAAATTGTAGGCTTAAGTACAAATCCTTGAGTTTCTTCTTAGAATGACTGTAACCTTCATTAGGCCTTACTAGTGCATTTAATTTAGCTTTTCCTCTTGAGCTATGAAGGAAAAGGACACTTCCTGCTCTTGCAAGATCATTTAGAATTGGCTTCTGCTTTCTTTTCAGAAACACCATCATTTTTGCGGCCTTTGCTGGATCGAACTGTAACAAAAGGTGAAACTGCAGTCTTGCAGTGCATTGCTGGTGGTAGCCCTCCACCCCGACTGAACTGGACTAAGGATGACAGCCCTCTCCTGGTAACAGAAAGACATTTCTTTGCTGCAGGCAATCAGTTACTAATTATTGTGGATACAGATATAGAAGATGCTGGGAAATACACTTGTGAAATGTCTAATACGCTTGGAACAGAACGAGGCAACATCCATCTTAATGTAATTCCTACTCCCACCTGTGACTCTCCTCAAAACATTGCCCCATCGGTTGATGATGATGGATGGGCCACAGTTGGCATTGTGATCATAGCTGTAGTTTGCTGTGTGGTGGGCACTTCCTTGGTGTGGGTGATCATCATCTACCACACCAGAAAGAGAAATGAAGATTGCAGCATCACAAATACAGGTGTGTAAACTGAAGGTTTTCCTTGGAAAGGGAAGAAAAATGTTTGTGGTTGTTTTGCAGTGACTTTATTGTAGGAACATTTGTGTGCTTTGACTCAGTGGCAGAAAGGTGAATTGTTACTTCCAGTGCTTTGCTGACAAGTTTGAAAATGTTTCTACAAACGGAAGTATGCTGATGGCTTTTTTGAGTGTTTTGCTTCCCCACAGATGAAACAAATTTGCCTGCTGACATTCCAAGTTACCTGTCATCCCAAGGGACACTGGCTGAAAGGCAGGATGGATATGGCTCATCTGAAAATGGCAGTCACCATCAGTTCCTCACATCTTCTGTGGGAGGGTATTTCTTGCAGCAGAGGGACAGTAATGGTAGGTAGAAAATGCTAAGCAGATTTTTCATGTGGCGTGAGGAGCTGCAGTTTGGCTAGTGTCTTTCTAATTAATAGAAGTAACAGTAAAGAAGCATCTTTACTGAAGTTTAATAGAAGATGTGAAATTTATTGCTTGGGATTTTTTCAACAAGTTAATAACTGGAACTTGGTTCTGTTCATCCAAATGACGTTATGGTGTTTATTAACTCAGTAAGTTTTTCTCTAGTCTCAAGTGTAAATTTAAAATGATGATGTTTGCAAAACAAGAGTGTCCAAAAGAATATTACTACAGCATGCCTTCCCCTCTTACAGCTTGAAAACGGTGCTTTTAGTGGAATGTAGGCATGTGTGGTAATACCAGTGGAACTTCAGTAAAACTGTTTGAACTTGCCTGTTAAAAAGTCATTAGGATCAGAGTCAATAAAGGATTTAAGGTGACTGCAAGTTAAAAGCTGCAGTACTTGACATTTATACATGTGACCCTGTCACATTCCCCTGTGGGGAACTGCAGAGAGTTCTTTTAAAAATGAGTGGTCAGGAACAAAATGAAGCCAAATGAGGCAAACATTGTATCTGAGAACCGTTTATTGATAACAGAAAGGAGAAGGAAAAGGAGTTGCCCAAGTGAAAGGCAGCTAGAAGAGACAGAAAAAAGGAAAATGGAAAAGGACTGGGGGAGAGGAGAGAGGGGACAGAGAGGAAAAGAGGGCGTTACCACCAGCAAGTCAGGGCAGTGCTGTCCGGGCGGCGGGAGGTCCGCACGCTGCCTGCCTGTGGCCGGGCTGAGTCTCAGCGAGCCTGCGCTGCTCCCGGGCGGGCGCGGCTCCCGCGGGGATGGCACCGGACACGCGGTGAGTGGGCACTCGGGTGGGAGGACCAGGACCCTGGACAGGCTTGCAGCAATCGGCTGGATCAGGGCGGCAGGGTGGGCAGTGACGGCTGGATCGGGGCAGCGGGGCTGGAAGCAGGCAGCCCAGGCAGGGACACGGGGCGAAGTGGCAAGGCAGGGATCAGGGGCACAGGAAGGCAGGACAGGTGTGAGGGTGAGCCGGCGAGGACAGGAGAGCCAGAAGGCAGGCAGGCTGGGCCAGGGCAAAGGAGGGAGCGAGCGGGAGCAGCAAACAGTAGCGAGCCCCAGCGAGCCCTGACGCGGTTGGTTTCTGTACCCCCCGGCCCCTCCCAAAGCCTGCCCGCTAACAGGGAGCCATTGCTCCAGTCCAACCTTCCTATGCCATCCATGGGTGGAGAGCTCTTCGTGACCTGGTTGGAGAAGCACCTCCGCAGCGTCTCCTACTGCCTGCCTCGTGTGGGGCATTGCCAGGCGAAGTCTCCCCAGAGAGGAGGCTTCCCCCACTCCTGGCTGCCTCCTGCAAGTGGCAGGAGTACGCACCCTCCCCCTGCATGCCTCTGACAACCCCGACAGCCAGAGCTGAGGCAAACTAAAATGGCTGAATTCAAACTGAATTGGCTCTTCACAGGCCCCTAAGAATCCCATACATACCTGCACTAGGGCGGAAAAAGCACCTTGCTGGGAAAGGACTAGGGGTTGAGATACAATCAGGAGCCAGGACAGGTGCGAATGGAGTGACGGTGAGATAGTTTTGGAGTTGTAGGGTAGTGAGAGGAACAGCCTCTTTGTGGATCGAGAGCTACAGACTGTGTCCACAGCTTTCAGGAACCACTGAACTGAAAATCTATATAGCTGTTTAAGTAGCCAGTGACTCCCTCAGATTCTCCCAGTTGGGACTTCGACATTGACACTGTGCTCCACAAGGTGTCCGTCACACAGATTGTTAGAAATGAACTTTTTGGTAGAATTTAAAGAGGACAAAGTTGTCAAAGCAAAAGCAAACTATTAATTACGAGTCAGCTTAGTCAGGTGCGTGTCTCCTTCCCCAAGAGCCAAGCACACACACACCCTACAACAAAATGGCTACATTTTATACTGTTCCCCAGCCAGGGCAGTCCCTGTCCCCTTTCCCATTGGCTGGGTACTCGGGAACTTACCTTCTCTCCGGAGCTCCTACTTTTCTGTCACCCCACCTCCCTCTCAATCAAGTCTTTAACCCCGCCCCTCTCCCAGCTCACAACAACAGCCAACAAACCCACCAGAACAAATCCAAACCAAAAATACCACCACATAGAACCAATTACTTCCATTATTTAACTTAGTAACCTTTTGGCTTCAGCAAAATATTGCCCATCTCTCACAATCCACCCTTTCATTATTCCTTTTTGCTGAAACGCTTAATTTAATTACTTTGTCTGGTCAGCATAAACTGATCCCTTTTGCAAAGCAGTTATAATAAATCAGTCTTTTATTCAGTGCATTTCAAATGTTCCTGAGCTGTGAGTTCATGTTGCTGTTCACAGCTCTTCCCCGACCTGCATAAAGTTAGTTGCAGGTATACTTGTGTGCATCAGGAGTTCCATCTGTGCCTGCCTGCACTTGAAGCAAACCTCAGATCACACTATTAAGGTCTGGTATGACTTACATTCTACTGCTCAACACCTGAGGGATTGCTGCCCACAGTGAAGCAAAAGTCTCCTTGGTGGTAAATACAGAGGTCAGTCCAATCTTGCCCTTGAATGTTTACTATTAAATTACCTTTAGAAGATTTACCTTAAGAGGGTCACTTCCTTGTGCCACTGTCCAAGTTTGGAGAGGAGCTTCCACTGGTCCCTTTAACTTCCACTGGTCCTTTAAGATGCATGGGACCACCCCTTTTCTGCAGTCCTGATAGCTGTTTTCAGTTGTTAGGAGTATCTGAAATGGACCTTCCCATGCTGGTGTTAGGGTATCATCTTTCCAAGATTTTATTAGAACCCAATCTCCTGGTTTTACCTGGTGTATATGAAAGTCTAGAGGTGATGTTTGGGGTAACAACCCTTTCTTCTAAGATTCGTGAGAGAAAGTGCGATCGCCTGCAAATAATTTCTTAGATATAAATTGTTAGTTTCGGCAATTGGCAACTCCTCCTCCCTTCCTAGATAAGGTAGCCCAAATAACATTTCATAGAGAGAAACTCCTATATCCTTTCTTGGAGCAGTTCTAATCTGTAATAGTGCTAGAGGTAAACATTTAATCCATGATAATCTAGTTTCAATCCTTAATTTGGTAATATGGTTCTTAAGAATAGCATTCATTCTCTCCACATGTCCAGAGCTTCGAGGGTGCCACGGGGTATGAAAATCCCAATTTATATCTAATGCCACACATACAGAATGTAGAATCTTTGAAGTAAAGTGTGTTCCCTTATCTGAGTCTATTCTTTCAATTACTCTGTATCTGGAGATGATGTGTTATAATAAGATCTTAGCCACGTTTGAGGTAGGAAAGGCTTCTACCCAGTGGGTAAGGTGATCAACTATTACAGTAAGATAATTTCCATCGCTGTATTTTGGGGAATTCAGTGTAATCTATTTGTATATTTTGGACAGGTCTTAGGATTAGGGCTCTTACCCCACTAGGATGTTTTCTCATTACTTTCCTATTTATTCTTTGACAGATTACACATCATTCTGTCACTTGTTTGGCTATTGTGCAGATTCCCATACAACCATAGGTTCTTAAAAACTGATCACATTAAGCTTGCCTTCCCTAATATGTTTCCTGATGTAGTGTAATTGAAATTTCTCTAGCAATTGCTTTTTTCATTATTTGCCTCCCATCTGGTAAAAGTGATTTGCCTTCCTGATCTTTTTCATCTCCCAGTTTTTGTAACTGTTCCTCTTCTTCCTTTGTAAACACCAGGAGTTTTACCTCCTCTGCTCTTCCACTAGGCACTAGTGCTGGCATCTTTGCTTCCTTCTCCCCTGCAGCCTCTTTAGCTGGTCTGTCAGCTAGATGGTTTCACTTTATTTCTAAAGTTCCTTCTTTCTGGTGTCCCATTATATGAACCACTGCAACCTCTTCAGGTAATCCTAGAGTTTCTGGGACTTCTGAGACCAGTTGTTCATGCACTAACTCCTTCCCTCTGGAAGAAATTAGTCCACATTCCTTCCATGTTTTTCCAAAGGTATTTACTACCCCAAAAGCATATTTAGAATCAGTGTATATATAGTTGCCTTTTTTCCTCTAAGTAATTCCAGGGCTCGCTTTAAGGCATATAATTCACATGTCTGAGCTGACCAGTTATTAGGTAACTCTTTTTTCTAGCAAACTGCTTTGCTCACCATCCACAATAGCATAACCATTACAGCATTTCTCATTTATAAACCAAGATGATGCATCAATAAAGATTGTTTTTCCTTCAGCTAAGGGAGCTTCTTGTAGGTTCTCTCTAACCTTTGTTTGATATTCAGTGATGTCCATGCAGTTATGTGCAGGGATTTCTATTCCTGCCTTTCCATATAGAAATTGAGAGGGGTTTAAATTTTTATCAGGGATTAATGTCAAATCCTCCTTCTCTGTTAAAAGAGTTTCATATTTTAAAATTCTAGAATCTGTCAGCCACCTCCCAGATTTTTGATTTAAAATTGTCCTGACTGTATGCGGAATAGCTACAATTAAAGTACCCCGAAAGTTGATTTTCTGCTCTCTTCTACTAATAAAGCAGTAGCAGCTATAGCTTGGACACAGGTGGGTCATCCTCAGGATACCGGGTCTAACATTTTTGAAAGGTATGCCACAGGTCTCTTCTGCCCTCCCCACACTTGGGGTAATATTCTGTAAGCTGTCCCCTCTTCCACATTAACATACAGATTAAAAGGTTTTCTAAGGAGGGCAGTGCTAAAACAGGTGCTTGAATTAATTTCTTTTTTAAATTTTCAAATGGCTGTTCCTGATTCCTGTCCCACTCGACTTCTTCCCTCTCCTCCTGTAGTTTTTCATACAAAAACTTTACATGCTGGGTATAATTTTCAATCCATAGGCAGCAATATCCAAGCAAACCTAAGAATTTTCTTATTTCTCGTTTGGTTTTAGGAAGGTGCATAGCCAACAATACCAGAAATATGTTCTGGGCTTATCCTCCTCCGCCCTTATCAGATGCCCAAGATATTTTGCCTTTTTCTCCACAAATTATAATTTATTCTTAGACACTCTTAATCCTTTTCTCTCCCAAAAAGTTCAATAGCTTAATTGTGACATCTCAAACTTTTTCTTTCCCTTCCCCTGATATTAACAGTTCATCTTTATATTGTAACAACTTTGCCTCTGGATTTAGATTAAACTCTTCAAGCACTTTTTCTAGCATTTGCCCAAACAAATTTGGAGACTCTGTAAATCCCTGGGGTAAAGAGGTCTATTGTAACTGCTGCTTTCTCCCAGTAGTGGGGTCTTCCCATTCAAAGGCAAATATATCTCTGCTGTTTTCTGCTAGTGGACATGTCCAAAATGCATCTTTCAAGTCAATTACACTAAACCACATACAATTATGGGAATCTTGCTTAGTAAAGTATATGGATTAAGGACTACTGGGTGGCATACTTGAACAAGTTTATTTAATTCCCTCAAATCTTGGACAAGTCTGTATGTCCCGTCTGGTTTCCTGACAGGTAAAATAGGGGTATTATAAGGGGACATGTAGGGTTCTAATAATCCATCCTTTAAAAGTTCTTCAGCTATATTCTGTAATCCCTTCCTTCCTTCCAAAGATACAGGGTATTGTTTCACCTGGATAGATTGGCTCCCTTCCTTCAATTTTATTTCCAGGAGAGAGATATTCAGCCCCCCTCTATTATCTTTAGCCACCCACACCACCAGATTTTTCCCTTTCATCTTCTATAGTCAATTTAAATAGCTTTACCACCATTCTGTCTTCCTTTGGAATTACCCCAATCTCCAACTGCACTTCCAGATCTCTCCCCAACAGGTTAGTGCCAGCCTCTGGTATTATTACAAAACTAGATGTTATTTCTTTACCATTTTCCAAAACCTTCACTTGTTGTACGATGGGGGCATGAAATCCCTCCCCTTTCACTCCAGTTATTCTAGTTTGGTTGGTCCCTTTTACACACACAGGGGAATTTTTAAGTTTTAATTAAACTTGATTTCCCAGCTCCTGGATCAACCATAAACACATATTCTTCTTCTTGGGGTCCTAATTTTAAATTTATCAAGGGCTCTTCATGATATTTGGGCCCAAAAAAAAAAAAAAACCCACCAAAACAGAGCCCCTAACACCCCCAATTTTGTGCATAAGCTCCTGATTCCATCATTTAAAAGGTTTTAACCTGTATAGCTCTGGACACACTCTTTTTAAAATGTCCCTCCTTTCCCCAATAGAAACACTTCCTAGGACCTGTCTGCCAAATGGTATTCTGATCCCAATTAGGTCTTACTAGGGGGAATTTCTCTTCACCAGGCGCTCCCCCCTGAACATCAGCTGGACCTTCTCTCTCCCATATTCCCATTCCTGTAATTCTCATCACTTGTCTTTCCTGTGGGGCATAGAGAGTTCCCAAAATAAAACCAGCCTCACTATATGGGCCCACCATCTTGTGGGGACCAGCCTCACCACATAAATCCACCATTTTAGGGGAACCAACCCTACCATGTGGATCTGCCATTTTAGAGGGACCAGCCCTACCATGTGGCTCTGCAGCTTCTTCCTCTAAATTTAGACCATTCGGTCCTGTCAGGCACATGGTGAGGGGGAACAGGTGGTCTAAGGGGTCCCATTTTTCCCTCTTTCTCTCCCCTTTAAGCTCCCTTAAGCTCTTAGTCACGAATACTGGATCATTTTTCCCGGACCCTCGCCCTGGGGACAAGCCAGCTCCTCTTGTACCCAGTTCCTGAGCATCCTCCCTAAGGGACTGTATGGAGGTATGCTCAGAGTGGAGCTCTCAGGTCCCTCTCTGCTCCTTTGGGCCTTCCTGCTGCAGCTGTTGCTCATTTCCTAACACTTCCTGCAGGACATGTTTCTCTCTAAAACCACTCACTTCGTCCCTTTGCTGGCCGCACCCCTTGCAGGATAACGGAACCACAGTTACGAGGACTCTGCACTCGTTTCACAGGCAATTCTGTGTCTCAAACACACTCAGTCCTGCTTTTCCCAGCCACCCAATTTTCTTACCTGGGTCCCGTGCACAGGTGTTACCAGCTGACACGCGTGGACTCTCTCCTTTCTCTGCCTTTTCTCTCCCCTCTTTTGCCTTGAGAGTCCCCTGTCCGGGTCTTACCTGCAGCCCCCACGGTTCAGGACAGCAGGTTGGGACTGCTGAAATCAGCATGTCCGGTCTGCTGTCCTACCCTGCAGGGTCAGAGGTCAAGTATCCCAGGGGAGTCCCCAGACTGTTAGAAATGAACTAACTTTTTGGTAGAATTTAATGAGGACAAAGTCGTCGAAGCCAGTTGAGTCAGGTGTGTATCTCCCTCCCCAAGAGCCAAGCGCACACACACCCTACAACAAAATGGCTACATTTTATACTGTTCCCCAGCCAGGGCAGTCCCTGTCCCCTTTCCCATTGGCTGGGTACTCGGGAACTTACCTTCTCTCCAGAACTCCTACTTTTCTGTCACCCCACCTCCCTCTCAATCAAGTCTTTAACCCCGCCCCTCTCCCAGCTCAGAACAACAGCCCACAAACCCACCAGAACAAATCCAAACCAAAAATACCACCACATAGAACCGATGACTTCCATTATTTAACTTAGTAACCTTTTNACAACAGCCCACAAACCCACCGGAACAAATCCAAACCAAAAATACCACCACATAGAACCAATTACTTCCATTATTTAACTTAGTAACCTTTTGCTTCAGCAAAATATCGCCCATCTCTCACACAGATCATGAATTTGTCTTCTGTGCTTTAGAAGAAGGAAGTCCCTGGTTCTGATCCCTGTGATTGGTTTTATTTTGTTTTGTTATTCAGGGATTGTATAGTGAAGAAAACTGATATATTCTCTGTCAAGCTAATTAATTGAACAGTTGTTGGAATTAGAATTCTCATCTAAAGGTTAGATTAAGCAAACTCTAAATTACACTATGGAATGTAGTTGGACACATGGGGTTCTTAAAACTTACTCAAGAAACGCTAAGCTGAAGATTCAGAAAAGACCATGTGCTGACACATCATTTTTATTTTTAAGGCATTTGCCATCTAGATAGCAGCAGTGAAACAGACTTGGAGGGTGTTGCAGATCCATTCCTATGCCACTATCTGGGGACTTCGGAGACTTTGTATTTAAAAGGAAATACTTACAGTTCTGATGCATTTGAAACATACAGTACAAGTAAGTTGGTGGGGGGAAGTTTTAGTCCTATTTCAATCTTTGTTATGATGAATCTATATAAAATCAATTTTCATTTCCTTTAGGTTGTAGCCCTGACCAAAGAACAGCAGGCTTTCCTTATGAATCTGGATATTTAAAGAAAACGGAATGCTGTCAATACTCACCTCCACAGGAAGATCCCTTTGACCAGTGTGTCAGCATTATTGGGACGCAGGCTACAAGCAGCAGATTGATGAACTCTATTTATACTCAAAATGAAGGAAGTGGACTGAAAAGCAAAAGTCTCAACTCAGAGACCTTTGATTTACACAGAAGTTTGGAACCCTCATCTATTAAAAGTAACAGCACTTTCATGGGTATGTTCTAGCTGTTGTTTTTTATTCAAGCTGCCGTTGTCTTTGCTGTCTTGTTTCCTACCTACAGCACAAAGCAAAACTGATTTCTCAGTTTTTTTCTTTCCCACACGTTTGAAGCTGAGGAACAGAAAAGTGACTACAGTAAAACTGTGTAGTGAGAATATTTCGATTACCAGATCTTAATAGCTCACACTTATGTAAAAATCTCATCAGTGATGCGATTCTTATCTTCTGTCTTAATATAGCTGGCAGATTTCTCTGAATGTTAGGATATGTAACTTAAATATACCTTAACAAACTTCAGTCATACCAGAAGTTTTGCCTGACAGGCAAAAGGTACGCAAGGAGGGCTCAGGGCAGGTGGAGAGACTTGAACTGGTACGCGCATATATTGTATAACACAGTCGGCCAGAACTATTTACCCTTCAAAATAAGGCACTATGTAAAAACGCCGTCTCTGTCCCTCCTTTGTTGTTTTCTCATGATGTACATGACAAAAGAATTCCTGAAGCTTAGTTTAGGGTTTACAGTTTTAATCCACATTGCAGGGAGAGGTGGGGGAAGGAGAGAAACATTGCTTTGTCCTTGAAGCTCATTAAATTTTGGATGTTGGTTTGGCTGCTTGGTTTAAAAGGCATATAAAACGACATACTGCTTTCATCCTTGTGATATCTTAGTGCCAGGCACAGCCCTGGTACCGTGGATTGTCTTCTGGCTGGCGTGTCAGCACTGGCTGATCGAGGTCTGGGTCTGCTGGCTCTGAAGGGGACCTGGGGAAATATGCATCACTGGGTGCTTTGTTCTCAAGGGGTGGGGAGGGAGGCACAAGCTCTGTGAAGTTTTACCCCTTCAAAAGCCAGATGTTTGAACTGTAAAATGTTGCAGATGCCAGGACATCTGGCAGAGACCCTGGGACTGCACACGGCCGGCCTCCTGGCTGCCTGCCACTATTACTGTGGTGGACTGTGCAGATAGGGCTTTAGCATGTCTCCTGCAGAAAGTAGTTCAACTGTATGTTCATATATCCAGGAGTTAATGTCACCTCAAAGGCACGTAGTCCTCTTTCTGCCCTAAAAATCTATGCAGAGTTACTTCTTTCATCAGTTCTCTGAGTATACGACCCAAGTTGCATTGTCATTGCCTTAGATGCTTCATAATCGTTACCACTCTTCCCTCAAAGAGGCTGTGGCTATATCTTGGGGGTGGTGGCTGTGGAAGAACTTGTGATAGATTTCTTGTCTTTAGTTGTGGATTTACTTCTTCAACATGGTCATCAAATTCAAGCCCCCTTTTGCCTGTGCAATCACAGTGAAGAAGACAGCTGGCATTAGCATCACTGCTGATGCATGAGCCAGAAAGTTCCTAGCTTGGATTTTTGGTTTTAAGACATAATTCATTTGTAGCTTGGTGCTGTGAGGAACGTGTTTTCATACTGTGTTAGGTCAAAATTCCTCTACAAGTCACTGATGCAAATAGGGATTTTGTTGAATTCCTTTTTTAATAACTTCACAGATCACAGTTTTAATTGAGACCCTTGCTTCTAGCAACTAGTCAAAAGCAGAAGTGTTGTATTTTGGGTTCAAAATTTATAAAAGATTGTAGTGTTAAATTATTAATAAAAACTTGATTTCTTTGAAGTCGGCCTGTGGCACATTGTTCTCTGAAAATAAGTCCTTACAGACCCTATGACTTGTGACAGCTGTATCTTTGTTCAGTGAAAAAAGAGAAGGCCCTTCTTGTAGAGGTGTTGATACTAACAGCTTCCCAGTGGTGAGGAGTGACACGCAGTGATTGTTTTCTGACTGGTAAATCCAGATAATTATTAATAAAAATTGAACTGAAATGTGGAATTCTCTTTGCCCACAACTGGCTGGAAGTGGTGAATGGAGCATGTGGCTATATGCACTTTTATTGATGCTAGCCAGAAAAAGATTGCTTTAGCATTCAGATTGGACTGTGGGACAATGGTGTTTAACCTGATAGAGGTTGCAGGATTATGTTTTTTTAAAATCCTTTTTATTTTTTCTGAACTGCTTGGTAGATTGCATGTGCCATTCATCTACTGAAGAACAAAACAGGGAGACTGCTGTGACTTGCATTAGAAAGTGTCCTGTGATGCATTTGCAGTTTGTTCTGTGTTCTCATGTCCCCCCTCATCACCCTCCCCAAAGAAAAATGAGTATGGAAGTAGTCATGAAAACAAAAGGAATGAAGCTGTGGGTGGCTATACAACTACTTGGAAATGTTTTTAATGTCTCTGGTGGCAGAATCTTGCCTTATGCTTGTGATCACATGGATGTTTTCTTTTAAAGGGTAAAACAACAGTTATGTAAAATCTCTTTGGAGCACTTTTTCTTTTGTCAATCCTTGGCTTGCATTCCAATGTCACTTATGGACACTAGGGTGAAATACAAAGCTTTTAGCATCAGTATTTCCGTGCTCACTCTTTTACTGTCTTTCAGGAACATTTGGAAAGCCTTTATGGAGGCCTCAGCTGGACTCTCTTTCAAGCTGTAGACAGCCAGCAAATTGCCAGCCAAAAACCTCCCGTAATAATCACCATGTCTCACTGGATTTTGATGCAGAGGCAGATGAAGAGGGAAAGGAAAGGACAGTTTCAAGAGGAGAAAATAGCTTTTATACTTGCAAACAGTCTTTTGAAAACTTTAGGACTTCTACTTTCCAATCCTGTGATTTGGATACGT
This sequence comes from Oriolus oriolus, assembly GCA_013400235.1. NCBI lineage: Eukaryota > Metazoa > Chordata > Aves > Passeriformes > Corvidae > Oriolus > Oriolus oriolus. The sequence continues at coordinate 768,785 of VXBT01007521.1, forward strand.
AGCTCCTTTTGGACTTACTGATTTCTGGAACGAAAGAAATAATTTGACGTACTACTACCTCAGTATGGAACTTTATTTAAAAAGGGAATAAGGAGAAGAAGGGAAGAAAGAAACCACATGATGCTATGAAATCAGAAGAAAAAATATATTTTTTTTCCAGTAAAGCATAATTTCCAAGATGCTCTACATTGGTTATACAGGGAAAACATTCCTTATAAAAATAATATATTTGTAATTATTTTATAGCTTTTTAAAATGCAAATAATATGTTTTGTAAATTAATGGTGTAAATAATACAGCATATGTATTTCTATGTCAGACTTCATTTTCCTGAAGTGAGCAGTAAGCATTCTAATTTTGTACTGTTACTTGTACCTTTTTACAAATGAGAACTCCATGCTGTTTGCAGGTATCATGCATCTTATTTGCACATTACTTTAATAAAATATGCTGCCATGTGGTCTCTGACCTACATTAGTGTATGAAGAATGAAAAGTGTGAATTGTGTTTGTAGACAGTATTGCAAATGTAGGTGCCTTCTGATGCATGTTTGCACCTTTGACTTAAACTTGTACCTTTAGATTTACTGTGTAAAGTATGTTCACCTTCAAAGAGTGGGTGTGGTCCTGCCACAGCTACTGGTACGGTGGGTCGAAGCTATTTGAACCAAAACAAGGCTGAAATCTTCCAGTTGGTGAATTCCCGCTGTCAGATATGTGCACACACGCTCTCAGTTTTCATGCCCACGAGGCTGTAATAGCAGCACTTTGCCCGTGCCTTTGTTAGCGTGCCTGCATCTGGTGGAGGGATATACACAGTAGATGCACAAATTCATATCAAGCTATTTAGTAAAAGAAGAAAAAAGGCACTGGATATCTGCCTAGTAGGCTCGCTCTTCTCTGAGTGGCTTAGGGTCAAGTGTTTGCCAAGTACACAGTACATGTCTGAGTCTTTGCTTTCCCATACCCTTTCTCCCTCTTTTTTGCTTCTGCAACCACTCCCTGCTCAACATGAGGTAATCCAAGAACAAGATAATGTTTTCTTTGGTTTAATTCATGCTTCTGTTCCTTACTTGGCTGCCCTTCTCTGGTTATAGATGAGATCTGTGCTATATTTAATTGCTCAGTCAAGCTGAGCAATTGTAAACTCTTGCTGGATTATATTTGTAGTAATGAACCCAGTATCTTTAACTATACAGAGTCAGAGAAAGAGGATTGCTTACTATAAAATAGTAGTTAAAACCAAGTGAAAACACTATTTTGTTTTTCTGTGTACAGATGCCTCCTGTTTTAAAAAGTTGTGAATCCTGTTGTCATCACTGCACTAAAACAGCGAGACTTCAAAATGGTTAATTCTACAGGACATTGGCTTTTTAAATCTGCCTGCTTTGAAGGTGCAAACTTACATGGTTGCCAAATAGCTTCTTTTAAACTAAATTAAAAGCAGCTGTTAGAATAGGCCATCACAGGCATCAGGGCTAAAGCGAGAGCAAAGATTTTGTTGCCTGGTGTAGCTGAACTAAGGGCTTTTAGTTGTCTGTAGCCAGAAACCTGGTACCCAGATTGCAGTGCAATTTCCCTTTAATTTAGGCACCAGTATTAGAGACAGGAAGTTAATCCATCCTTAGTCACTGGTGGTCTTAAGTGTTCAGAATGGATTTTGCGTGCTTCAGTTGATCATATTGCCAGATTTTTTGACTTACTGTTAATATGTCTTCATTGCTGCCAGATGTGCTGGTGTGGTGACAGACATTGGTATGGTTATTTGATTATAATTAAGTGCATTTGAAAGAGATTAATTTTTCCTCAGTTAAGCACAAACCTGTAGGTCAATAAGGCAAGAAATCTAAAATTTGATTCACTCAGTATCTCTCCTTTTTCTGCCCTGTACCCGCCTCCCCAGTGACCCTGTTTTTAGGGAGCGGAGAGCTGGGGGATGTGATAGCTCCTGCTTATAACCCAACATTGCTTTTTTGACATATTAAAAATTACCAAAGTTAAAAACAGTAACTCCAGATTTAGTATTTATCCTTAAGAACTCTGTGTTAAAGGTCCATCGTGGAAAACAAGCTTTAAATTTATTTTCTGTAGTGGGTGAAGGTTGAGAACAGTGGCAATGTAATTTTATTCCTTTTTGATCTTCTCCCTTGCAGAGATACTAATCTTCCAAAGGCTTGGATGTCTGTACCTAAATAAATGTTCAGGGTCAATGACTGAGTTTTAAATGCTTTCCATCAAGGTTCATTTAGCAATCTAGACACAGGAATGACTTAAAATTTTATTTGATGCCTTAAATGCCCGGAAATGGAACTGAAAGCTCCCAAGTCCTCTTTTCTGCTGGCTTGAGTTTTTGCATTTAATAAGTGGATTGTGCTTAAATACAGTGGCGATCTGAAAATTGCAAGATAGTTGTAATATCTTGGTAGTTCTTTTTAAGACCACTGATGTAACCAAACGTGTTTTAAAGGCTTGCAAGTTTGCTTGCCTTCATTCTTTCTTTTTTTTCTTCACCCCTCTAAAGATGCAGATGTTAGCAAGCTGGTAGTTGGATATTTACCCAGCTGAAAGCTAAATCTTAGCTTAAAGCTAAGTTGATGTGATGGGGAAATAAATTGCCAACCCTGAGCAAGGCTTACACTGCATCTCAAGAGTCAGAAATAAGTGTTGTGTTGCTGAATCACAAAACAGGCATTTTGCAGTTTTATGACCAGCAGCACCTGGAATCTTGCCATGGGCTCACTTAAAACTTGTAGAATGTTCTTTTAGGACAGTATCCACTTAATGCTATATACAACAAAACCTGTTGAATTCACACAAGCAATTGCTGAGGTATAGTCTCTGCAAGCCCTAAGTAATAATTTTAATAGTTTTAGACAGATAAATTGAGTTATACATTTACCAGAATCTCTCTGGAACAAGCATTTCCTGAATGAGTAATCTAAACAGTGTGTATGAAATGACACTAGGGATACCTGTATACTGAAGGCTGTTACAATTTCGAACACAAACCTTATGGAGTACTACTGTATTTCAACAGCAAATGCTTTAATTTAGAATTCTTAACTGTAAGGGGATCTTGACAACAGGCAAAGAGTTAGGTGCAAAGTTTTCTCCAACCAAGGGCTCATTAGTGTCACTGAACATTTCGTATTTCAGTCTCGGGGATCTCTTGAACACGTAAGCCTTATTCCTTGAGCTGCTTCAAAGAAGCTTAAAACTAAGACTTAGATTTGCACTGCAAACATTTGTGTTCTGCCAGTCTTACAAACCAGGACTATAATTGGGGATTGTGTTCCTTCTTGAATATAGACATAAGCAGAAATTCTATTAGCTACTTGTAAGATTTCTTGTTGCAGATATTACACATCTCAGGGAACTATACTTTCTCAGTGAGGTCTTCTGTCTTTTTTTGTTCACTTTGTGTATTGCTTTTTCATAGAGAATGTGTCTTGACTGGTTGGATGTTAGTTTACCAGCCTTGTGAAATTATTTTATTAAGAAAATGAGGAGAGAGGGCAGCCTCAGCCTGTTTAGTGAAGGGAAAAAAACAATGTATAACAAGATGCAGTTCGTGTACATAACATTTTACTCGGATTAAGAACTTATCGGATACCTTCCTTTTTTTTTATTTCAGGAAAGTGTTACAGGAGGGAATAAAAGCAACAGTGTGTTTGCTTGCTAATGGGTGGCAAAAGGTGCTTCTCCTGGTTGTTGTGCTTTAAGTATTAAGGGGTCAGTTGTTCCCCTGAAATAAATATGTGCACACCTGACCTCTTACCAAAGGCACAGGTGGCCTCTCCTGTTTCCCCTGCTGCTCTTTTTTTCATAGCTCAGTAGTGCTTCCATGTCCTCAGGGGACCCTCTCTGGCAACCTACACTCCTCTGTTTCCAGTTTCTCTGCTTGCCCTGTCACTGTGGTGACAGGCTGGGACAAATGGACTCAGTTTACAGAGTACAGTGCAATTGCAGACAGTAAGTCAGCAGTGGTTGTTTGCTGGAAGAGAGGAGGGGAAGTGTTGGAGAGGGACAGGCTAGCCACAGCTTTACGAAGAACTTGGTATGAATGTGCAGAAAATGCATAATACAGGAGACAGGGATAAAATATTTATAATACAATATTATAAGCATAATAAAGAGCATTTTTGTACTTTACAAGCTTTACAGTGCTTTTTTGTGTTTTAATTCCACTCGCCCTCTATGCTTTCAAACACCAAAAGCAGCAATGCACCAAAGAGCACATCATCTGGAGAGCTGCCTCTTACTGTATCTAAAATCTCCTTTTCTGCTAGGCAAGAAACAAGATCTATTTGTTATTCTGTATTTGTGTTCATTACTAAATATTGCTGATGTAGTGCATAGTTTCCCAGTCATGTGGTCTGTGGTGTCCACTGTGTCAGAATGTATGTGATCAATGTGACTCAAGAATGCCATGGGACAGCAGGACCTGATAGTGAAATTGGTAGCGATTCTGTGTTCGCTGCTTGTAAAACAAATTTAGGCTTTGTGACTTCAGAATTTTTCTTTTCCCACACAACAGAGAATGGAAACATAAATTACTCTAGATTAGGGACTACTGAATAGCACTTCTGCATGATCCTTCTGCCTCAGCCATCCACAAGGGCATTGGTGTTACTCCTATTCAGTTTGGCTGTTGACTGTGGGCTGTGAGCAGCAGGAGTTTGCAGTCTGTGTGCCTGTACGTACTCTGTGCTGAAATTAATGGTGGCTAATTTTAAGGTACATGAACTTCAAATACGGCATTGGACATGAAGATCCAATTTACTTGACAGAGAGAGTAAGATCTCGTATATAAGACAGCCTTTGGGATTTTGTAGGCCTCTACTTTGAAAGGCTGGTACGCAACGTTGTCTAAAGACACTCTCATTTGCCATAGCAATGTGCAACCTACTTATTTTCAGCACTTCCTTTGTAGATGTGCATGGAGAAGCTATGACTTATGATTTTGGTCTGCTGCTGGATTATCAAAATTCAGGTATTGATTACAGGGATGTGTGAAATAACATCTTCTTGGGCAGTGAGGCTTCAGCTTCTTAGGGCAAAATGATGCAAAGCCACATCAGTTCCTATCCATTTAAAGAAATGACCTTTGGTACTCTTCCTGGTGTTAAGCCTACTTGTTTTAGAAATCACTGAAAATGTACTGTCATGGAGGAATAGACATTGATAACCTTCGATTGCTTGCAAAATACTTGCAATTTTGTTTTGCTGTAATGTGGAGAATTCAGGGCTCCATTCAGCCTCTGTTCATCAGCAAATGGTGGACTACTTTCATCCTGATTTTCATAGATGTGCCAGCACTCGACAGCCATATGTAGTTCTGTCCTGTGCTGGCATGCTACATGTTAGGGAAGTAGTCAGAGCTACTGTAAGGAAGAGCTACAGAGATACTGTAAAGGGAATTCGGGGTAGGAGGGTTGTAGTTCCCCTCCACAGAAGGGTTTTGAATAGTTTCCTTGTTCCAAGGGAGTAACTTGTGCAGATTTTAGCGTTTACTCCTCATAATTCAATAAGCTTGATATATAATATCAAGGAGTTAGAATAGAAGATATTAGCCCTTGAATGGGGAAGGTGTGCATTTTCTGCAGGACACTGTGATGGAGTTTTTGGAACTGCTTTTTGATCTCTTTGTGATTCTAGACTCTCAGAAGTAAGTAGAAAGACTTGGTCCTTCATTTGGCATATGAAGGTCCCTCATGATCTGCCTTACTGCATGCAGAAAATTTTTGCAGTCTGTTGACTAAGCAGAGAGTTCACACAAAAAAAAAATTATTCACTGGTACCACATAATAATTGTTAACACATCTCCAAATGAGACTTCTATGTTTTTTTAATAGCTGTGGCTGACTAGTACAGCAATGAAGAAGCTGCTGTTTGAGTAAGTGGTAGAAGACATATATAATTAAGCTAACTCATAACTGAAACTAGCCACTCTCCTGGCTTAAAATAAACTGTATTTGTACTGCTACCTGCTGCGGGTCTGCACACCAGCAGCATTAAGAAAGCATCAGTGCTACAGCAGCCAGCTGCCCATAGCTCGGCCTCTGCCACTGAGTGATCGGATTCTTTATTAGTGTAAAGTTCTTTCTCTATTAACCTTCCCTCAGGAAAGGGGAAACACGGCCCCCATTGTAATTAGCTTACAAAGCCTTCCATGTAAGCTAAAGAATGGAAAGTGTCAGGGGTGCTCGCAGCAGCCTCGTAGGTATTTGCTGTTAGCAGGGAAAAGTTAATCTGCTCTCAGATTTTGGCAAGGGTACAAAAACCCACGTGTAAAAATGTTCTTAGAATGAATTAAATTTCACGTAAATATGGCCACACAGTAGGTAAAGTAGTAAAATGGTGGTGATGATGGAAAATATGACTAATCAGAAAGCTGCATTAACTTAATGAATAAAATTATCCTTTAATATAAACTAAGGTTCTTAAGTGCCTTATTTTAAAAATGTGTTTGTTTATTGTTTTGTAGCTTATAACAACTGCGTTATTTCACCTACCAGCACACTCTAGGAGTTTTGTCTGAAACAGCATTTACATTCAAAGTAAGGGGTTTTTTTGAAAAAAAATAGAAGATGAAATCAAAAAGCAATTCTGTGACACTGAGTCAACTGAACTTGTTTTATTAAGTGGCTTAAATCAGAACATGAAAAAAGGCTGAAGAAATAGAAATGTTTTGATTTTTCACTTTGAAATTACTTGACTAAAATTTATTTTCATTTTTGGTTTTGAATTCTCCCTTTTCCATTCAGAACTGGAATATAAAGTGCAGAGCCCCTTGGGTTATCAGGGCAACACAGACCAGGCACACTGCTGGAGTGTGTAGAGCTGTTGCTTGTTCTTTCCCTGCTGCGCATCTCTCTTCCCAAATCCATTTGATCTGAGTTTGGCAGATCCTTGGGGATTGATTCTCCTTCCTACCGGAGCATGTTTCTCCCCTTGATTTCTTCTTAGAAGTACTGACTCAACAAGTTTCTATAATCATAAAGAGTCAGGCTTGATATTTTTCTGTGTGATTAGAAATGTTCTGCTCCCCGTGTGCTTTGAGAGCTGCAGGAGACTGGTCCCTCCCTGCACCTCCTGTGTAACCCAGGGTGGGTTCTGAGCAAGCCCCGAGTGGCCTCTCAGCGTTGCTCTGTGTGCTGCTGGCAGGGGAGCCGCAGCGGCAGCCTTGCTCTCCACAACTCCCACCCTGGGGATGCCTTGCTCCAGCTGATCTCAAACAGCACCTCAGATTCAGGAGCTGTGTGAGCAATGCCCAAATCATCTCTTCTGTTAACTATCTGATGCAGCCTTTTATTTGCACTTCAGTTTATCTCTCAGACAAGGCAGCTGAGGAAACTTCTTAGAGTCTGTAGCATCTGATCACTGATCAGGCACAGAGGTTGAGGAGAGGGATCTGGGAAAGGCATTCCTACCTCTTTCCTCCACTCAAAGCTTTCCAGCTGTTCAGTCGTGTTGGACCTGTTTACTCCTCACAAAATCTTAAATGGAAAAGCAGGAACTTGCTCTTATAGTTCATAGCAATTACAAAGTAACTCTTTTGTAAATTTGGTGGGATTTTTCTTCTTTTTTTTTTTTATGAGGTCTTTCTCAAAGGAGTTTTAAGCCTATGTGGACTTCCTGCTCAAGCTTCATGTATTTGTCAGGAAAGAAAAAAAAAGGGTCTGCTTTTTTAGGACCAGGTGTTTTATATGGCTGAGTTAAAACATGCTTGGAAAGGCTGTGGTTATTTTCCTGTCTGAAAAGTACTGCATTTATTTGTTATTTTTCCCCTTCCTTTTTGTAACATTTAGCACATAACCTTTTAGACATGCTAGTTATTTCTGTGTTTTCTATTTGTGAATCTCCTATGACCATTAGTTTCTTTGGAATGCTGGAATGAATACTGGACGTTAGTTTCCTCTTCTCCTCGAATATTCTTACAGATGTTGCTGTAAATCAGTTATGGGGCTGACATAGCATTTGGCTGTCTGACAAATGTGCCATAATAACGCAGCTCAGTAAAATGTGGAATTTCTGAGGTACTGCTTGTAACTTTTTCAATGCAGTTGTAAATTCCCATCCATGCCAGCACAGGTGGAAAGGTAGCCACAAATAATGTATGCACATGTGTGTGTGCGTGGAGGGTGAGGCATAGAGGTCACCTGTACTTACTCGTTCTAAAGAGTCCTCTAGGTGGTTCACCATTTCCATTATGTAATTCAGCTACTTGAAGCAAATTAGAAAAAGAAATACTCTCATTAAACTCAAAATTATCTTGCTAACAAGGTTTTAGAGAGACAACGTGTGCCGGCAAATTGAAGCAGGAGGCTGTGGCATCTGAAGGTAGGAGCTGGCCCTGGTCAACCATGACGAGCTTCGCAGCAGCCCCTCAGACAGTGATAAAAGAGCCATTTCAGGTACCCATCATGAATTTCTGCTTCTGAGAGGGCTGAGCCGAGCTGCTCAAGAGAATTTAGCAGTGAGCTGGAACACTGTGCTGGTAGTTCACAGAGCTGGGCAGGGACAGGAATGTGCATTGTCCCAAGATCTTTTGCTTTTCCTATTTCCTTGTATGATCAGTTCCGAAAGGCGAGATGTTTGGATATGTCTGGGAATACAGCTAATTCTACTGAATGGTCCATGCTGACAAGGCAGCCCCCATCCAGTCTTCCTGGCTGTACCAATCATTCTGCCTCCCTGGTGAGAACTTACTTTTCCTCTGAACACATGCTGAGCCTGGCAAGGAGTTACACCATCGTTCCCCCAAAAATAAGTATTTCCTGGCTGTTCCCTTTGAATACATGAGTGTAAGACTACTCAGGAGTTGTTACATAATAGCTAAGGGCAAAACATTTGGAGGAATCTTAGAATTTGATGAGCTGCTTCTGCGGAGCTACCTGAGAGGAAAGCCAGGCAGAAATTCTGGGAATGCTGATTTTAGAAATATTGCCTCTTCTTACAATGAATGGTAAGAAGAATAATTGCTTAACAACTAAATAATAAGCTCACCCTAGAAATCACTTTCTTAGCTATTATTTCAATCATCACTACAGAAACATAATTTAGAACAGAATTCCAACTTACAATACATAATAATATTTGTAGAGCATGGATACGGTGATGAGCATCGAGCTGCACACAAAACTAATGCTAAAAGAATATTTATTCTCACAGTTACAGACTTTAAAATCAGGTGTTTTTAAAGGTAAAATGAGTATTTGGCCTTGTCAAAGTCTTCATGCAGTGTCTGTCTTTAGCTGCTTGGAAACAAGCAATTTTTTAAATCTAGTAATGTAGTATGTATACTGTGTTTTCACTTCTTACATTTCAAATACAGTCTGCCCACTAAATGCAACACAATTTTCAACAGACAAGGATTATTAGAATTTAAAATTTGTGGAATAAATCATATAGCTTACTTGGAAGACTAACCAGTTGTATTTTATTTTTTTTCTGGTTTATGGTTATTAGTGTTTATACCAGTATTTCCCAAAGAGAGTATCTTTAAGCCCAGGTGCTTTCATCCATCAAAGCATTTGATTTTATGGAAAATTTATTATTCTATTCTCAACAGACTTCAAAGTCAGCCTACTTTTAAAAATTATTACCCTGCATGTCGCAAATTAGCATACATCTAGGTCCTGTATTATTTGAAACCAGTTGATTCAAAAGGTGACCCAAAATGGCGTTAATTTCCCTTAAGTGATAAAGTGGTGGTTCCTTGTTAGTACTGCCTGGTCCTTCTTTTATGTCAGTGATGAGAAGCCACTCAAGACTGGCTCCCACTTGGTGAGACTCCTGCCCTGGACCTCAAACTTTCTTAGAGAAGGCAAGGGCTAAAATAAGGAGGTGATGTTGTGAGGTGGCTTGTATGGTTTTATCAGGAGCTTAGGGTGGAAAGACTCAATATTGACTAATGTAGCTCCGGGAAGGAGGAAATCAATTTCTGTTGAGCAGAATCACAAGAAGGTTCTGTCTTGTTCTAAAACAGGATGAGTTATACTGGATGTAAGTTGGCCTTGTTTGAAGTCAGTGGCAATATTCCTATTTAAATGAGGATTTTATTAGTGTTCTAGCAGTTAAGAACAGGATGATTGAAGGGGCTGGTTACAGTGACAGGGAACATTGGGTTTGGATCTTTCTATTAAAATGATCTAATCTCTCATTAATGCAGCAAGCAATTAATTGGCACTTACAACTAGTGGAAATAAATCAGTTTGATCAATTCAAAATTCAAAATGTGTCACTCCTCAGAAACCTGAGCAGAAAAGCAAGAACATATTCTGACATTTTAGCTTGTCTGATCTCCATGATGAAGAGACTACTTCATCACTAACATCCACTCAGAAACATATTCGTGTATGAGGTTCTAACAGCTAGGGTTTCATTATTAAGCTGGGTGGAACTGTAAAGACTTTGTTTAAGCACACAAATGTGCAAACAGGCACAATTTTTATCATACACTTTCAAAAGACCTAATATATTCAGTCTTATTCTGAATCCTGAGAGGTGAGGCCATAGAACATGAACCAGTATTGTATTTCATGTACTGTTTTATTATAAAATGATCCACTAGGTAGATATTTGTTTTGTAAGTTTGAATGGGAAAATTATATTTTGTTGCTGGAAAACTCTTACAACTTTATAATACCAGCAAGATAAATAAATAAAAGACATTGTGTTTCTTAAGATTCAGAATAGAAAAAGAGATTAACAAATTTTTTCCAACAGAAATATTGCTCCATATTGATAAAATCCTGAAAAAAATTGTTGATGTTCTGAAATAGCTGTAGACTGAAAAAAAAAATTTTAGTTTGTTTTCTTTTTTGAAGTTTGAATCTTTCAAGTTTAGGTTCCTCTAATGAAATTCCAAGGGACTTCTCAAGCAGTGTCCTCGTTTTCAGAAATGTCCAGATCGGTTTGTCTGATGAACCAGACATATCTGATATTGGGATACATCAAAGGCCTTCCTTTCTTATATCAGGAAGATTCACTCTTTGTATCCATAAACTTGCACAGCAAAATGAGATTTCCTGATTGGAACCCTGCTGAAGGATAAGAATATCTTTATTTTCTTAACATCTCTGTTTCCTTGTTCAGGTCTTATCTTTTTTTGGAGTGAATCAACCAGATCCTTCTGTGATTAAATTCAGATGTGTTTCTGGGGACAACTCTGTTTGAGGCTGTTCCCAGTGGTCAGCTAGGGAAGGAGTAGCAGTGGTCCCCCTGCAGAGCCTTCTCACATGCCTTCTAATCAGGGCTTCCAGAGCATTTCATAGGCTGTAACACAGTCCTTGCATCATTTCAGGGTATTAGATGCTGAAAAAAAAGGGGGGAGGGGAGAAGAGAGAAAGGAAAAGAAAGTGAGAAAGAAAANAGGAAGGAAGGAAGGAAGGAAGGAAGGAAGGAAGGAAGGAAGGAAGGAAGGAAGGTTGGTTTGAAAATTCTCCAGAAATAATGATACCTTAAACTCACAGAGGTGCCACATGGAGCCTGGAGGTGACCCAGGCTTGTAGCTATTTGGAAGATCTTCTGCCAGGGCTTTGTGGCAGAACTTGTCCTGAGCAGCATACACACAAGCCACACTGTATCATTTGATCTGGACCCAGGTGTTGGTCCCTTGGGTGGATGGCTCTGATGACTCTGTGATGCAAAACAAGTACTGGCACCTTGCAAGTGCAGTTTAGGTCTTTGACTGCATGAATTCCCAACCTGATCTCCTTCAGGAGCTATAACATCATCAGTCTCTATGTGCAGGCAGGGAAGAAAGAAGAATACCTCTAAGCATGTATCAGCTTGGGATTACTTGGGGTATGTTTATATCTGTTTCCACTTATTCAAGGGGCCTCTGAAGAAATTATATGATTGCACTTTATTTTTAATAAAGTTGTGGCTATGAACTTAGTTTCCATGGTGAACGCTTCTATTCACGTGTGAAATGAGAAAAGGGAAGGAGAGGGTTGTAAAAGATCTTTAGGGAAAAAAACCAGGGAGGCTGTCCCAGCTTTGTCCCCTCCCAATGCCTTGTGCACCCCCAGCACTGATGCAGAAAAGGCCAAGATGATGTAAAAGCACTGCTCAGCAATAGCTAAATCGTCAGTGGTTTACAAACACTGTTTCAGTCACAAGTCCAAAATGTATTTCTCCATTCAAACTACTATACAACTATAACTACAACTATAAAGAAAGTTAATTGTGTCTCAGTGAAAACCAGTATAGGAGAAAAAGGCAGAGATCATAACTGGGGAATATTTTCAATATTTACCTGATACCATTCTTTTTTACTTATTTTTAAATTCCTTTTCTGTTTTATTCCATTGCATTTTTAGTTACTTCCAAGACATGCAATATGGCTTCCTATCCTTGCTAAAACCAACTAGCTTTAGACAAGTCAGGATTTTACCCAGCAGCTTCTAAGGCAAAAAAAACTTGTATTAAAATATAGAAAAATTTTTGCAGGTAAACCCTATTCAGTGACTTTACATAACCAGTAGAATATGAACTGGGAAAGCAAATTCTTTTAAAGATTAATAAGAACTTTTCAGAAAAAGACATTTGCAGAAAAGGTCATAGTTTCAAAATTTGGAAAAGAGCCATAAAATCATCTAATCAGCATTCCTTGGGGAACATTTATACAGGGCAAAAAAGTCAGATTAACTGAAATAATTGCCTTCAAGAAATAATTCGATCAGCTCTCCATTTAACTTGACATTAATTTGACCAAAAAAAGCAAAACAAAGTAATGTCTGGGTTAGACTCTTCTGTTTATTGTTCCTTCCTTGTTAAAAAGCTCACAGATAATTTTTATTGGTAGCAATTTGGTGTTAGTAGATAACCAACAATTTATTACTAGATTCATGCCATATTGCTTCTTCAACTTGCAGAAACCCATTTCTTTCATCGATAAAACACTTTTTAATTTATCACCTCTTGAGAGCACTTAAGCAACTGTGATTCAATTAAACCAGTGTTCAATGGCTGTGCCTGTGTTTCACACTTGGCTGATAAAGGAAAAAGATGGGGCACATTATACCTATGGATGGACTATAGCTTATTTATGGTTTTAACCTGTAAGTCTTTAACAACCACCTGAATTTTGCATGTGTGTGTGTGGAGAGTGCTGAGCTGATAAAGCAAATATACAAGTGCAACCTGCACAGAGAAAGGAGAAACATGTTTTAACATTTTATCTGTTTATATAGTGAATCTATAGCTTGTGGCTTTGTCAGTTCTGGAGAGCAATTTTCTCTCCTTACGTGCACAACAGGGATGCCACAAGCAATAGTAGTACAACCTTTCCTAAACTGGAAGAAACACCAATGCTATTTTAAGGGATTTTCACAGAGATTCACTCTCATCCGTTTCTGTTTGCTTCCTAGACTCCTGTGATAGGCTTTCTGGCAATAATGTAAATTCAGCTTGTAATATCAATGCATCAGAGAAAGGAAAGTAGTCTTTAAAAATTATGCAGGTGAGGAAACTGAATCAGACAGCTTTGGAAAGTCAGACAAGTGTGAAAGTCAGAGCCAAAACCCCCTATTTTTTATATATATTTATATATATATAAAAAAAATACATATGTATATAACATATGTATATATATATATATATATATAGAGAGAGAGAGAGAGAGAGAGATATAGATAACATAGATAGATATGGATGTATAGATATAGGTCCAGGCTGGATTTTAATCCAGAGGGGAAGTGTATCCGAGGGAATGAAGAACACAAAGATGGATAAACCACAATCTTTTAAAATGCAGAAGGAAGAAAAAAATATAACATGATTGCACTCTTTTTAATCTCTATTTAATCTGCCATAGTGCTCTCACAGGGAAGCTTTGAAATAGGGACAGAATCTCAGAACCCGAAATGGAAGGATAGATAGTGCAAGGTAGTTTAAGCTCTTACCCTGCTCCTATTCCACAGGCTCACCTGAGTAATACCTTTTGAAGCTGTTACATTGCAGGTGTTCAGAAGAACAAGGCATAATGTTGTTTGTGTTTTCATTAATTCACTTGTGCAAAATGCAGCTTTCAGGGACATTGTCTCACAAGTACAGCTGCCAAGATATCGCCTCGGAATCAAAACACAAAAGCTTACTGGCATGAACGTATTTGCATGAGGCTCCTGCACTTACTAAATCCTCTTGCACAGCCCACAGAAAAGGTCAGGTGAATTTCAAGAGCACAAAACATTTCTGTAAAGATGGGTTTAAATGAACATGAAAACTTTAAGTTGAAACTGGTGGGATATTTTTTGTTTAAAATTTTCTTTGGCATAGAACGTCTTTTAACAAATTTCAGGGGTTTCTTTTGTTAGGAGCTCTGACGTTTTATTTTTTTTCCACTTTTATAAATATCTTTTCTGTAAACATAGAAAGGAATTTTGTAGGATTCATATCAGGTTTGTTGTTAAGGAAGAAAATTCCCTTTTTCCCAACAACTTCATTGTGTCCAGCAGGTAGAGATGAAGATGACACAACAAGGGTGGCTGAGCCACCAAGCGAAGGTGGGAACCAGCAGGTCCCCGGGGAAGGTGCAGTATTCCCACCAAGATTTCTGATAGGAGTTTGTCTTGAAGCAGATGTGAGAACTAAACATTGATTATGATTTAATTTTTGTTTTATTATTGTTTTCTCAATCTTTTCATCACTGAAAAGGTATAAAGATGATGGTTTTGTATATTTTGTTTTGTTGTTTGTTGAGTCTGGTTTTTTTTCTCTCCTGGCTAAAACGCTCTTCTGTGTTTTTGTTGCTCCTGGTGTTGTTCCCGGTTTATTTAATCCAGCTATTTGGGTAGGCATTCTGTTTTACTTTGTGTTGAGCTCTTGATTTCTGGCTGTGGCTTCTACCTCTAATTTTGTACATAATGAACAAAATAGAGGAAAAACAAACACAATAGCAAAATATGTCATTATCCTTTGCTTTTTTCCCATGCTTTTTGTTGATCATATGCACATCATTTGTCATGCTGCCAAGAGCATCTGAGCTTCAGTCAACTACCTTTGGGACTGTAATTCCTTTATGACCTATTCTCCTATTTATTTTGTTCTGAATTGTTTAGTAATGCAGGCAAAGGTCTTTGGACTAAGTTTCTGTTGAATTAACATACCATTGGCTATGGGCATAATGCATTTGGGGCTGGCAATTGGCCTTGAGAATGCAAATCAAATTCATTTATTTTCTTTTTCAACTCCTATCTTGCTTGGAGCAGCAGACATTCTTATCACAAGTTAATGCTATACTAGCAACATGTTACAACTGGAGAAGGGTAATGGATACAAGAAGTTCATTCATCTGTGTATCTTGCTATTTATCCTACATGTATTAATAGAACATGCCTGCTACACAGAATTCATTATATTTAGTTTATTCTCCTCAGTTCTTGCACACAGAAATATAACTGCATTGTTTTTTTCTTTTCTTTTTTTTTATTTTTTCATGAGAAGAGGAAAGAGTGATATAATTTGTATTACTCATAGGGAAAAAAATATGGCCAAGAGGTAGGTTGGGCAAACGGAAGTAAATCACAGCGTAAATAGATAATTAAACTTACCAATCTAATGTACGTAAGAGCCCAGTATAGCTCTCTCTGGCTGTGTTTCAGAAGATGCCTGTACAGACAGACAACAATGGTAGCTTTCAAAATGTCTCTAGTGTAGGTATCTGTGTTGTAGAAATCTATATCTAATGGTATTCCAGTCTCCTTTTTCAGACTGCTCTGAGAAACAGCTACTCCTAGAAAGCACCTCATCTCATCCTGATTAACAGACTTAAAATATCATGATAAATGTAAGATTTAGTAATTCCATTTAAATATGTCATTAATGCCATTTAAATGCCCTCTCCAATAAAAAGAATCTAGCTGAATAACCCAGATGTATCTGCCTTCTGCATCAGTGCTTAAAAGTTTGTTGAGATGAATGCCACTTACAATTTTATAGAATTTGAAATCTTGCACTGTTTTTTGATATTGAGATAGAGTTGTGTTCCAAAGCAGGCATGCCTCATGGCAGTGGATAGCATCCTTTCATGGTGAAAATACTGTGTTGCATATTCAGGATCCTTAACAATTCTGCAGTGAATAAGAATCAAATATTGATCAGTATGCTTCAATACAGATATGAGATTTAATCATATTCTTGTGTATGATAATCAAATATTTATGCAAGTGGATCGATAAAGTTTAAGAATGAAGTCAGCATGATACACACAACAATTACTTAAAAGAAAAAAATGCCATTTTCTTATGAATTTAAAATTAATAGTTAAGGTATCTATGTACCTTTGTGGATATATCTGAGACAGAGACTTGCATCTGTGACCCAGCAGGTGGTGAGGGCATTGCAATTGCTCAGAAATATCAAGGGGCTGGCTACGTTGCTCCTGACCATGTCAGTGTCTGAATTAAAATTCACCTATTTTAAATAATGATATGAAAAATCTTGACCTGAAAATCCCTATCTCTGTCTAGCTGTAGAATTTGAGTTAAAGGGAGCTTTAACTCCAATTTGAGTTGAGCTAGAGAAATCATTAAGCAGTATAATATGAACCCATCACTGCTGGGGAGGGAAATTAGAGCAGAGAGTCAGCACAGCAAATCTCTGCCATCTGCTCCTTCAGTTTCTTGACCAGGTTGCAAGGCAGGCAGTATCCTTCCTTTTTGTGCCATTAAAAGTGCCATGTGCTCTCTTCTGAGTCAAGGTACTTGGTGCAGTCCAAACTTCACACATTCTGAATATAAATTCATCAGAGCAGACTTGGACTGAGCCATAGGATGTCATCCTACCAGAGCTGTTCATTAAAGCATTGAACTCACTAAATGTTAACTCAGAGTAGGTAGTGCGTATCTAAGCTGTAGGAACCAGTCCTAAATGAGCTAAAACGTGTACTGGAAGACAGCGATGTCGGCTACCTGGGAAAACTACTGTTTTTTCCCATAGAGTTTGATCCCACTAAAGAAACTCTTTTGAATCAAGTTTCTAGAGTAGCTAATTTAAAAGTAACATGGATATTTCTATATGGCTTTGCCCTCCTCATGCCTAGCCACACCTTCAGCAGACTTGTCCAAACTACAGCAGAGGATTTTTTTATACATGTGAAGTTACTGCGTCAGAAATATATTCCATGGAGAAAAGTCAGGCAAAAAGACAAGAAAAACAAGTTAACTATAAATATTTTTCTCTTTTTAACCTGACTTCCTCTACCAAAATTAAAAAGCTTGATGATGTTATTTTTAAAATTAATTTTCTCAGTATTTCTATGTACATTCAGTAATTGTATATATTATTTCAAAATATAATTTCCTTTAAAAAAAGCCAACATTTAAATATTTATAAATGTTTTGCTAAAATACCAGAAACTAATTTTTTTAAATTTCAGACCTATATCAGGGACCAAACATTACTTCATTATCAAGTTTTTAATACTAAAGATTACAGCCTCAGAACAAAGGTTCCCACATCATGGAAATTATAACTTTGAGGAATGTGTACTTAGTGAATCTGTGCTGTGATATACACAAGAAATACATCTTTAACAGGAATACTATTTAAGCAAATCTGTATTATATTTATAATTATATATGAGTATATATTAAGAATCTATATTATACTTATAATGTATTTAATCAGCAAAAGGAAGGCAATTTAGGAAATCTATTTGGTCAGCAGATTCTGTTCCTTTTTTCCTCTTTTTTTCTTTTCATATTCTTTTCAAAGCAACAAGTACCAATACCTTTTGTAAAGTGCAGTGGAGGTGCTGTGAAGAGATGAAGAATCTAGGTGTACTCATCACTGTCTGAATGTTATTTTAGGAGGGCAAAAGAAAATGGAGAACCTTGGTTACACAAAGACAGGTTCAAGGGATGACAATTCCATTAACAGTGTAGAGAATAGAAGTGAATGAATGAATCACACTCATAACAGATCAGAGACTGAGGGCGAGGACTCAGCCAGCGTCTGCAATGAGTGGTCTGCATCAAGCAAATGGAAATACCTCAGCTGCAAGTATTTTATAGACATCCTTCCTTCTTTTATTATTTTCTTTGTTACTTTAACTGCACAGGGAATTGTTCCTTGCTGTGAAAACCACAGTATCTTTCCTTAAAGAAATACAACTGATTTTGTGATGTCAGTTTTTTAATTTCATAGCACATTATAAGACTATAATTTATTTTTAATTTAAAAAATTGGGCAAGATTTTCAACCTTGGGACACAGAATCTCCTGTAGTGGAATCTGGGTATTTCCTACAGTCGATAAATCGAAAACATTTCAAATCTCTGATGCAGAAGAAAAAATATTTAAAATATAAATATATGTAAAAGAGTTTCAGAGAGAAATAAAAATCAAAATGAACTAGTGCAAAATTGAATTAACTACCCACCAAAACTGTTATCAGCTGCTGATGTCCCCTGGTGTAACATGTTTTTGTGGTGGCAATGCTTTCCTATGTTGTGTCATTCCTCTTGATGCTAATAGCCTTCTGACTTTGTAGGATAGGATTTCCAGTTAGTAAAATGTAATCAGTCTTTCTGACTTTAAACTGTCTCTTTAAAGAAAACCAAGCCAAGCTAATTATTTGTATTCTAAAGGCACTTCCACCTTGTCCTCCACTTTTCAAAGGTGTGTTCAACATTGGGCAAATGAAGCAAAATTGATGATGCACTGTTAGAAAGTAACTCTTCCTCTGCTGTGCAGTGATGCAAGTTCTTGGGGAAGAGTAATTTTAATTTCCTCTATTTTTAAGCAGGGGATTTCCCCCAAAAATGAACGTTTTTGTTGTTGTTGCCTATTAAAACAAAGGAAGAGGTAAACAAGCAGTTAATGAATCACAAAGAGCAAAATTCAACCTGCTTTAATTTCACTAGAGTTTCAGGCCAACATGCACATTTTTTGTCAAAGACACCGAAGGCGAGGCTAGAATCCAGTGTATAATGTCAGATTCTCTTCTGTGTAAAAAAAGCACATTATGTTTTTTCAGGTGAGCGTTTCTTAAGGCCTCATACAACACCCAGAAAAACAGAACACTTCCTATGTTTTCATTTTATGTCTCACATTTTACATTAAATCCTTTTTGCCCAATATTTAATAGTATCACTTATTTTCTTATCAGTTTAATTTTTTTGTTTTTATTATCACAAGTTCAAAATTTATCTTCAGTTTCTCGACTGTCAATAACAGACCACTTTCAGCTCAATAAATGCAGCTAATTGTGTATGTGTATATACATAGCAGAACAAAGTTGAACCAGTCTATATACACTCAATTTACTTGGGCCTTTGAACTAAGCCAGTGAAAGAAGGCAGCTGGGAAGGGCTAGTGGCAGCCAAATCTTGAAATGTTAACAGAAGCAGCTAAAGAAACTCTTGCCAAGTCAGCGACACCACTATCCCAACTGCAACCATAGCACTGAGTGCTACCAGCAAAGTAGATTTCAGTGTTTGGTTTACGAGTTCTTTGTGTGCCAGGCAGGCTTTGTGTGTGGCCATGTATATAACAATCAGTCCTCGGTGATGGAAGGATGGGTGCCAATGCTAGTGTGCAAGGAGAGAGTGAACAGGTGTTCAAAAGTGTGTTTCTCTTCCCTCAGGCATCACTGTCTGCCCTCCACAAGCGGAAAGTGGCATTACAAGGCTGATCTGCTCAGTGTGGTCAGAGATTCAGTTGTATGCAGTGGTCATTGAGCTCTGTAATTAATGTGGCTATATTAAAATATCCAGCTGTTGGGTTCCCATTTTGCCCTCAGATGCATATGTGTGGCTTCCGTGCTTCAGTAGGAACAGTGTGTGCTTAGCTGGGGATAGGATCTGGCTCTGTGCATACACGTTTGAGCTTCTGTATATACAATAGCTTTAAGGAGAAAGAGAAATATATTTTCCTGAATTATAATATTCATTAGCTTCTTATTTTCTTTCTGTGACAAATGTTACTGTTTGCTTTCAGAGTCGTGGACTTTGGTGTGCAGCAGCGTCCTTTGGCAAAGCTTGTAGGTGATTTGGTGACCCTGTTTCAGCCAAAGCAATGCTTTTGCCCTAATCTCCAGCTGAACCACAGCCTGAGCTGTTTGGAAATGTTGGAAGGGTGGGGAGGGAGGGAGAGAGAAGGAGAGAGAGAGAGAGAGGGAGAGGAGAGAAGGCAAAAAAAGNAAACAAACGTTCTGTTTGTGTCTGAGATGGGAAACAGCAATGCTGAAATATCCCAGGAAGTCTATTCTTGCTGTACTACTGACCCAGCCAAAACCAAGTGCTTCTGGAAATCCTTCAAGAAATCCTGTTTGGGTTATTTCCAGTCTTGCTTCCAGACCAGAGAGGCTTGGATAAGACATTCAAATGTTTGAGTGTTTATCAGCTACTTCTTCCTTTTGCCTCTCCCTATCTAAACAAGAGCCCAGATTCATCATCAGCTCCTCATGGATATGTCACTTCCTTCTGCAGACATCTCTGACTGGTTCTCCACCCATACAGGTCAGAAAGCTGAAAAAGCTGAATTTAGCTTTTGTAATTATAAAGCAAAGACCTTAAGACAGGCAAGTTAATAAGCAACATCCTATAACTGAGCAAGAGTTGATGGTGATATTGTCCTTCCTCCTGTGTTCCCATTTGTGCACTGAAATATTTTGAACATCAATAGGTATCCTCTCAGGCTCAATGATTGCAGCTTATTGAGTGGCATGACTAATCATTTGGCTCTTGTTGCAGATGTGATGCTGCATTTCTTTCTGAAGCTGCCTCTGTGCATCTACATGAAGCTGAGCTTGTAGTTCAGGCAACAGCTGTGACTTATTTTTACTCCATTTTTTCAGAACAGAGCTAAGAATATGAATTCTTTGTTCACTTTAAACTAAGTGATCATATGCCTTGACTTCATTTTTCACTTGGTCATCCACATTTGATTGGAATTTGGGACAGGGTTGGTTTATTTTATTTCATATCCTAACAGAACTGGTTTTCTCATTCCTCGTTATTCCAAAGAATTAAGTGTTGGAAATAACTGGAAACAAATCAATTTGATTAAGAATCAGAAAAGAAAGTGTTCTTCTTTTTCATAGCTATTCTGCTTCCTAAAAAAAATTAGTCCTTTTTTATATACATATTTTTTTTTGAGGTATGCCATCCATAACTAAGCCTCATTATTCTTACAGTCTAACAAGTCTTTCAGTTTTCATTCCTGCTTGGTAGATCCTCTCCAGTCAAGACAAACCCTTTAAAATATGATCTCTTACAGAAGCCTGTCTCAAAAGTGTAACCATCTATAACCTTACTTTGAATTATTCAAATTCAATTTGTAATTCAGTTTGGTTTGAAATAAGTAGTATTGCATGACTCATAGGTTACATGTTCAAAAATGGACCAGTGTGGTTAACTACCTTGACCTGTGACACAGGACATCAGGCTAGCCCAACTTAGATATTACTGTAGCTAAATCATGACCTTTGGAACAACCTTTTAAAATTTTTTTTCCTCATATAGGTGTAAGCAGGCTAAGATCATCTCATAACTTCAAAAGATAAAGTGCCTGGATTTTTTTTGCTATGAGTCATGTTTTCTTATAATTTAATTATTCTCACATATCTTCTCTGAAGTCTTTCCAAATATCAATCCTTCTTGTACTGCAGGCAAAGGAATTTACTTGAGTATTCTAGTAAAGTTTACTTTGGGAAAAATACATAAATGTTATTTACTCTTCACACTTGCTCAGTACCTCCTTTTTACTAAATTCAGGGGTCTTGTTAGCCTTTCAAAACACAGACTGTCATGTGAAGCTCAGATCAGTTTAGAGCAGGACCATCCCAACAGTTCTTCCCAGAATTACTCTTTCGTGTGTTAGCATCTCCTCCTCTGCTGTTATCATTTATGTCCTTTCTTCTTTAGTTTCTCTCTCTCTCTGTATAAAAACACATACCGTTTGCAAGCTTATAGCTTATCAGGCAATCAAGACTGCCCTTTGTCAACATTGTTCTTTATTATTTGCCAAACTCTAGTTCTTCCTGGTAACTGCAAAATTTGTTTATGATATTCCTATGTTATCTTCCAGGCCATTGATAAAAACTCATTAAAAAATAGTTCGAGAGCATTGCCTATGGGACCACACTGAAAGCACACCTGCTTGATGATGATTTCTCTGATGTCTGTCAGTTATTGGATAATTTACATAGTGTTCACTGTGTTAAATTTTTTAGGATTTTAGACTTTTAATCAAATTGTCCTGTGATACGCAGTCAAAGTTTTGACTGAGCTTTGGTTATATACATTGACGTTACTTCCTTTGTCAACTCAACTCGTAATCTCATCAGAAAAAAAAAAATGTTAGCTTAAGGAAACCTGTTCTGTAGAAGACTAGTTTGAATGGCATTCATAATATTTTATTTTTAATTGATGTAATGTATCTGTTCTACTATTTTGTTTAGGGTCAAGGTCAGCTTGATAGAATATATTCAGACAGGTCATCTTGTTTATCCCATTTACATACTGGTGCAGCATTACATTTCTTCCAGTATTCCTAGAGTTACTGAAAATAGCAGTAACAGCTTAAAGACCCTTTCAGTCAGCTATTAGGATTCTTAACTTTTTAGTGCTTAAATCATAGTTCATGAATATATGAATGTTCTTGAAAACCTTACCAAAGACCTGGGATGCTGAGGCACTAACTATGAGTAGTGTAGGTGTTATTAGCAAAGAAAAATATTGTGGGTTTTAAAAATCTTTTTCACTATATCTTTCTGATATTTTTGTTCCATTCTCCTCCCCTAATAGGAAAAACCTTCAATATTATGACATATTTGAAATGAAAGATATCTGTGGTTAAGGCACTTAGTTTGGATGGCACAAAAAGGGAGACATAAGTAAACCTCCTAAAGTACTGGTTCTAGCATTATTTATAATCTCAGCTGTAGGTCTCTCAGTGTAAATGCTTGCCTAAATAATTTTGAATGCATTAGTTAACACTGACTGAAACCAGACATCCTTTACCAGAGCTCTCCTGACAAAATGATGCCTCGCCCGTATATATCCCAGTTTTCAAAATATTTTATTGTTGGCAAAGAAGATCCTGAGGAATGTTCACTATGAAACCAGGAAGAAGGAGATAGTGAGGGCAGTCTGGCTATGCTTTCACACTGCAGCTGAAGCAAAATTGGTCAAACCTTGACTAAATGGCTGCTATCACCTATTCTTGTTCTTTCTTGTTGAATTTCATCTGTTGGTTCCATGAGCTATTTCTGCTTCTCTCCTGGCTTCTGTGGGGGTCAGTTCAGCTAAATGAAAGAGCAAGATACTGACCAGAACAAGATTCCAAGGTCATGAACAAAGGCAGGGAACTATAAGGGTCTCAGGAGATTGCAGGAGAAAAGGCGAAGATATGGAAAAGCAGAAAAAATGAGAGCTATTCTACTCAGAAATAAGCTGTTATATGTGGTTTAGACACTATAAATAAAAAAAATACAACCAACAAAATAAGAACATGCTAGCAGGTTCTCTACATTTCTAGTAGATTCTGAACCATCATTTATTAACTAAAGATTAGACTTAGACTAAAGATTAACTCCAGGTTGTGACCTAAACTTACGTATTTAACTTGGTTATTTTTTGGTCATTAGCTGTAAGTAGAATGATCAATGCTTTTTTTATTCCCAGTTACAATAAAACAGCAAGAAATATGATTTAATATAGTAAGAATTCTAAACTGCAACAATTTTACCCATCTCAGAACATCAATATGAAATGCAGAAGCTATGAAAATATCAATAAATCTAATATCTTGAGAATTTCATTGTCTTTTACAACTCATTAGCTCAATTATAGCATGGGTAAATTACAGAGCTAGATATGCTTCTAATAAAGAACTGTGCAGTTTAACAGAGAATTAAATGCAACTAGAATAATATTTCAGAAAAGCCACAAATAATGTATTTGTTAAAAAGACTTAAAGAAAGCAATATATAGTACACTGTTTGCATATCGCGGTGCCAAAACAAACATGACCACATAAATGGAAGACTAATTTGGAGAAGCAGTTTCTAGACTGTAATTCTGATGGCGAAACCTGTGATTATGGCTGCAATCCTGCAGTCCCCAGCAGTTGTACTAGGTTTATTCAAGCCAGTAACTGAGTCGGGCATTCCCACATTCTGACTTGCTAAATTCTTCTCATTCGCCACACATAAAGCGTCTAAGCTCAGCGTTTTCTACTTTCCTCACAAGTCCATTGCTACCACTTGTTTAGTTCTGGACTTGATAACAGCCGCAAACTAATTTCTAAAGAACCTGCATACAGTTTTATATTGTTTCATAGTTTTGTCACCTCTAGATGTTTTTTTTTCTACTTTGATTCTTTCTCAAGGTTTCCTCTCACCGTAGGCAACCTCTAATGCCCTTTACTATCCCGCCTTTCTGGTGGTCTCTATTCTTTCACCATGACCACTTACAGTGGCCATAATACATCATAAAGTTGTTATTCTTATCTTCCTTGTTTTGTTTTTCCTCTTCTTTCTTTCTTCCCCAGTAGGAAAAAAAAAATCTATGAAAACTCACTTTTGGTAAGATAATGCTATCAAACCCGGGCTTAATTTGTATTTTCTGCATATAACTTGGTTTGATTGACTGCTTCTTTGGCCTCTAAAGAATGATTTGTAACATTTTCCTTTCTACAATATTCAATAACCCCTAAAATCCCATAAATTTTAGACTCGAAATGAAAACTTATGCCATCAGGGCCCTCCATTTGTAGACATTTAGAAACAATGCCATAACAAAAGTTTCAAATACAAGCCATAAAGAGGGACTGATGATGTAAACTCTGTTCTAGGTGACTGCTGTAAGAGAAAATTCAGCAGATGAAAATAGTTGGAAATGGTATTGGCAACACAGAAAGAAAAGACCAGCCTGCCCACCTGCCTCTACATATAATGATTGGCCCTATGGTGATTCTGGATGCAAGGGAAAAACCAGGTAGAGTCCATGTCATCTACGCTTAACCCTCTGAAAATGACACATCTGCTTTTCTAAACTTGTGTGAGTCTGGTTTTCTCTCCTATAAACCCCTCTAAAGCATGAGTCAACAAATCAAAATAAATACATTTGAAACCAATTAAATAAATTAAATTCTGTGAGTGCCTCATTTTCCCTGTTAACTAGTTTATTTTTCTTGTTTTTCTAGATGACTATTTTTAAGAAGATAACTAAATATTCAAATAGTATTTGAGAGTGATTCTGTTCTTTTTGCTTCTAGTGGCTTTCTATTGATCGAGCAAGATTCAGGCACTTTTGGTCGCAAAAATCTTCTCTGTTTCATGAGTTCTTGTCATGCCACTCATTCCACATTCTCAAAATAATCTTACTGATGATACAAATATAAAGACATGTAAAGACATTTTGCTAGAGATTAAGAAGTAACCAAATAATTATCTCTGAGAATTCTCTACCCAGCTGGTGAAAGTTTGTTCAACACAGACGGAGAAAGAAATAGAAAGAAAAATTTATCTTTGTATGAAGAGTAAAATAATAATTGTTAGTCAAGTCTGCCTTTTTGACAGGAGCTGCAAAGCTGTCAGTGACAAGTGAGGATTTTTAAAAATGATTGAAAGAGATATCAAAAAGTTATTAACTATTTGGGGCTTGCTGATTCAATTTCTTGAGAGCTTGAGGGGAAAGAAAAAGGTTTATTATTTTTCTGATATTTGTGAGGCAAATTCCCAAGAGATGGAAGTTCCATCAGAATATCAAGAAAGTGAAATTAAAAAAAAAAGAGCACACAAATCCACCCACTTCTTTTCCTTCACTGACTCCGCAGTTTTACATTTCAGAAGGGTTCAATTCAAGTAAGTTGAAAAGCTAGAAATGAACTTAATGAGCTTTAAAATTAAGGCAATATGGTAAAGAAAACCAGTGGCCAATGCCTAAGTTACAGATATGATAGAAATTACACATACCTGCCACCCTAACAGGGTTCAGCTCTAAATTTCTGTGGAATTAACAAACCAAAAAGAGATTCTTCTATAAAGTCCTTTTTATTAATAACACTACAGCTCAATCTGGGTGCCTCTGAAGAGGGACTTTGAACCAAGAAAGCACTGGGCAATTCTACCATTACAACCTGAATTCCCCACCTGTCATGCGACAGTTCAGACCAGTTGTAATATTGTGGTTTGGGATCCTCCCATCACTGGGTGCTTCCACTGTCTCTAGATGAGCCATTTCCTTTCTACTCTCTAAGGCTGCACTTCTGCTAATGAATGTAGCTTTCTTATTTTCTGGCTTGAGCTGCCTCTGGGCGCTACTCTTCCTTGACTAGGTGAAAGTTCGACCTGGCAGTCCAAAGTTTCAGCAAATTCAGCTACTACTGCTAAGGAAGTTGTGCTAAACAAGTTCTGAAGAAGTAGTATACCAAACCACACAACACAAAAGATGACTAGGAAAGTTTAAAACATTCCCAAACAGAAATAATAATTATTTCAATATAATATGGGAAATAGCCTTGTGCTACAAAATTCAAATCCATGTTTGCAGCCCAAATTTTGACAGTTGTTTCGGGGAATAATTGTTGCTGTGGCCCTTATTTTCCTATATACTTTTTCTCCTTAAGTCTCACAAAAGAGTAGAGTACCCTTCTTGAGAAAGCTGTGATTTTTGTGACAAACTAACATGCTTTTCTTTGTATCAGTAGTAATTAAGTGAGCCAGCATGTAGCTTAAAACATTGTCTGAGCATTTTTTTCTCTCTGTGTCTTTACACCTGTTTCACAACACAGGTGGGCTGTTACAACTTTCTGAAATCAGGTACATGTGATTGATTTTATTAAAAAAGAAAAACCAATACACAAATATGTACCAGACAAAATGCTTGGGTGCATGTGATGTAAGGTAATTCATCTGTGTAATGTGAGGGCTTACAGTCAGTTTGTTCAAGGACAGGTAAATTACTTCAAGAAGTTGAAGTCTCTAGAAGACTTTTCCTCACATTTTTCGCTCCCTGCTGAATAAATTTTTGAGTCCACTCCCTCATCTTGATGTTAAGTGCAAAGTAGAGTGGATGGCACCAAAAATAACTATCCAGAAAGAAGCTTTAAAATATGAGCAATTAGTTTTTCAGATAGCATATCAAACAGTGTGTGAGTGGGAGACAGAGTATGGAGTTAGCTGTAACAAAGTCCCATGACTTTGCTTCAGAGGGTTAGGGAAAAAACTAACTAGGTATTTTTATGACTGATAGTCTAAGTTTTCTCGGTTTTTCTAATGGCAGACTTAGAATTAAGTCTATTTTCATACCTTCAGATAAACAAGGATTTAGTAGATCCATGCTGTATTCAGGCAACAAGAATATGTTTCAAATAAGGAATGATTTTGCATCATCGAATTTCAAATAACCAAGATTCAACTGCATTTTATAATTTTACAGTGAAGTAAGATAGTGGAAGATGCTGTGCTGTAGAGAAATAAAGTTAGAAGTTCTGTGTTAGAATACTTGATTTGGATTGTTCTTGAGAGAGAAGGTGCTTAGTAGAAAATATGGCTGAAAATAGAGTCACCAAGTCGCTGTGCTATAGCTTCCTCTCTGACAAGTGGGAGAGAAATATGTTAGTAGGTTTTTGCATTTTCTCTCCTCTTGCCTAAGTCTGGGTGTCATTCTTACTGCCTGACTTTAATTATGGCTCCAATATCAAACTGGTGACCAACAAACAGTTCCACAGCAAGAAGTGGAAAGGGGGACTTCTAGGTCTAAGGGAGTAAAGTTTGTTGTGATTAGCATGGATAAAGTAGACAACTGGCATAAGAAGGTGAATCATAACAGACGGATCTACCCAAAAAGGGACTTTCAGCCCACTCTTATCTGCGTGATAAAGGTAGGTATGCTGTTGTTTTGTGTCTCCAGAACCCCTCTACTAATGCAAAAGTAATGCATTAATAAAATGTGCAAATCTTTTTTTTGATACTTACATGAATATTTGAAGCTTGAAATAAGTCTGAAAATAAAAAATGCTAATGTAGAAAAAACAGTTCAACAAATACTAGTGGAAGAAATATACATGCAAAGTAAAATTTCTATACAGTACAACATACCTCATGCATGTTATACATGAATTTTAATAGAGAGACTTTCGAAAGTAGAAGGAATAAGAGGAAGAAACAGAAAATGCTTTCTTTCCTTTCAGCTCTTAAACATGACTTAGTTCAGAATATTCATCCCTGTACAGAATGACACATGAGCCAGCTCCTTGGCTCTTTTTACTCTACTATAACTCATCTTTGCCAGGAATTGTCACCCCTGTAACAGCTTAGAGTTTTCCCTTGGCTTCATTCTCACAAACAGTAGCTGGGGAAAATGATTTACTGCATCTGCAGAGGCAGCATCAGAGGAAGAGGTCTCTGTCACAGCAGTGCTCTGACAAGCACGACATGTTGATTTCCCAGCACACCAGCCAGCATGAAGGACCGACTCTCCTTCGGTTTGCTCAGCAAAACCCAGTTTGCCCCAGAGTCACTGCAGCACTGCAAAAGTTGTTTATGAGTCCTGAGGTAGCACTGCTATTGTGGGAGCCTTCGCTATGTGCTGAGTGTGCCTTTATGGATCCTGACCTTGGCTTTTTAGAGGTGTGGAAGTGTGTGTGTTTCTGGTGCATTACTGGTGAGCTCATTTACTAGACATGACATTTAACTTCATCAATTTTGTGCACAGCCAGCCCTGACTGACCCTGTCCCCTTTACTGGCCTCTACCTTCACCCAACCCATGGCCCAGGACCTTCTCTGCCCATGCCCGGACTGGCCCCTGCACATCTCCAGGGCTTGGTCTGCCCTGGCATCTGCCAGCACTTAAAAGCAAATTAGTGGAAGATGCTGTGCTGTAGAGAAATAAAGTTAGAAGCTCTGTGTTAGAATACTTGATTTGGATGGTGCTCAAGAGAGAAGGTGCTTAGTAGAAAATATGGCTGAAAATAGTCACCAAATCGCTGTGCTATAGCTTCCTCCCTGACAAGTGGGAGAAATATGCTCATAGTTTTTTGCATTTTCTCTCCTCTTGTCCATGCACACTGAAGTCTATATAGGTGTCATTCTTACTGCCTGACTTTAATTATGGCTCTAATGTCAAACCAATGGCCAACAGCACTTTTACTCTGTTAGCATTTGTGTATACATTCTATCAGAGCCCATGAACTTATGTGTGTCTCATGTGCTTAAGTATTCCTTGACCTGATCCTCTTCCACCAAGGGTACATCTTCCTTGCTCCAGATTATTCTGCTGGTCTCTGGGACCTGGGATTCCTGAAGAACAGTCTTGCTATTAAAGACTGAAGCAAAGAAGGCTTTCATTACTTCTCCCATATCCTGTGTAATCAGATCCTCTGATTCAGCAATGGACCCCCATTTTCCACATCACCTTTTTTTTGTCCACCACATACTTACAGACCCTTTTCTTGTTGTCTTTGACATCCATTAGCAGATTCAATACCATTTGGGCTTTAGCTTTCTTAACTTCAACCCTAGGTGACTGGACAAAGTCTCTATATTCCTCCCAGGTTATCCAACCTTGATTTCACCCTCTGTGTGTTTCCTTTTTGTGTTTGGATTTGGTTGGGAGTTTGTGTCTGAGTTTGACTATTTCAACTGATAATCTTATTGAAGGACTCCACCAGTATGAAAGGGAACTGTCCTGTCACAAAAGGAAAAAATCTCAGTTAAGGAAATTGTGTAGCATCTTTATTGTGACTACAAGTCCCTAGAGAAATTTAGGTATTAATTAATTTATTTGTTCCAAATAAATATATATTTTAGTTCCAAGGAATAAAATTTAAATCAAGTTATAAAAATTTCAGAACTGGGACAAAGCTAAAGCTTCTCATTGTCTTCCCAGCTGGAACATCTGTCTGAAGTATTAAAAACATGGAAGAGAGGAAATAGAAGCATGCAGGTTTTAGTCAAGTTGAGAACTTAATCTAGAGGAACACATTTAGTTTATTGTCCTCTCTAGGATGAAGCTCACTTTTCAATTGATACCCAAGGCTTTCCTCATACAGATTTAAGTTGCAGAATTTACCTTGTTACCTTTCCAGTCTGACACAGGCTCCAGTTTTGCTCCTTTACCGTTTGTCTTGTGCTTTATTTTTGGATGAAATTTTTCTGCTCTGCAGACTGGGGACAACTTCCCTCTGATGGAATCTGATATCTCACAATTTTTCATCTGGAATATTTATGAAAATAACCCAACCTATCTCAAAAGAGTGAAGTAGGGAAAATTACTTAAAATTCTTTCAATAATAAACTTAAGTAATTATGCACACATCAATTTAGGAGTTTCTTCAGCAACTAGAGATTGCCTTTTCCAAGTACATTATCTTGATTTATTGTTTTTCTTATATTATCACACAATAGTATTTTCTATTTTTCTGATCTCGATTTATTGTCAAGACAAAAATGAAAACTTCTAAAGATTTTCAATGTGTTACAGCAATGTCGGTTCACAATTACACAAATCACAATGAACCATCTTGTTTATTTGCATGACATCGTAATTGTGACTAACTAGTAACAAATTTGGAGCAATAGCCATATAGTTTATTCTTGATATCACTAGCCATGAATTTTGGACTTTGCCCACATTATAGGAGGTAAAACTGTAGGCCCATTGTTTCTCATTCCACATATAAAATGCCTGTTTACATCATTCCAAGGACTGAGCACTACAAGGTGCTTGAATTATTGCTCACTGCAAACTTCAGGAGGGTAGAAAGATGCCTTAGAAGAGTCCAACATTTACTCATTCTTAGCTGTCTTAATAAAATCTCTTTTAAAAAGGCTTCACCATACACTCAAACCAAGCAAAAAGTTGTTTTGGGTATTTTTTAATAGTTCTTTTTAAATTTTTATTTTTATTTTAATTATAAATATGGGAAATCAAAGCAAAAAGAAGAAGTGAGGAGCATGCTGACCTTTGAATACTAGCCTGTTCCTGACAAGAACTAGTGTCAGTGTACAGCTTCAAGGGAGGAAGCAGCAAGAATTACCCCAAATTCTCTTGAGGGATGTGGTTCTGCATTTGAACCTAATCAGACTGTGCAATGAGGAGCTGCTACTGTGGTAAAGGATGGATTCTTGGGTTCCCAGGTTAGGAAGCAGCAGAAATGGAACAAGGCACACTGGTAATGGGTATTAGCAGCTCAGTTTACTATACGAGAATGAACTGCCTACAGCACAACTCAGGAATGCTGAGCATTCATGATTCATGAAGAAAAAATTCTTTAGGAAAATAAGAAATATTCAGTAACAAGCAATTGGATCAATCATGCAAGGACACTTATTCTGGGTGGGGGTTTTTTTGATCAATCAAAACCTGTGAGTTCAGCAGGTTTATGTTTAATTTCCCCCTCAAAAGGGAATTGTGATTGGACTCCTAAATTATCTTCTTAATATCTAGTTGAATTTCCATGTTTACATAAATAGCTTATAACTTTCAGTTGTCAAGAATATGATAATAGACATGAGAAGATCATGCAGAGGCCTTTTAAAATTTTTTCACAAGTTATTCTTGTCTGTTTGATAAAAGTGGAATTATAATTGTGAATAATATTTATTGCAAGCTGCATAAACTATAAGCACTTTGGAAGTGATTTTGCTCCTCAGGTCACACATAGTTCTATAGCAGATGTATTCAGCTGGTTAGATTTCCAAACAATATTAGTTATTGTAAAATTTTCACTGATGTTGGTACCTTACCATGAGGTTTTGTTCTCTGTGCAAAAATGTTGCAAAGCCTTAAATGCAGGGGACCTGTCAAGGCAATTAAAACATTTTTAGTACCTTGATAACTTGCATACGTGATAGGAGGAAATCAGACACTTCAAAGAACCAGAAGGTCTCCACCCAAAAGGAAGGCTTGTTTAAACTTAGCCCGTAAGAACTGTCAGGCACAGATCTGTGTCTTCACTCAGAACTCAGAACATGAAGGGTTTTTTCTCTTTTTTTTTGGTCAGTGACAATCATTTGACATGGGCTTATACTTTCTAAAACTGTTTTTGTGGAACACAAATGGAAGGTCTGACCTAAAACACGAGGAGCCACACACCTTTGACACTGAATGTTATTGTTACTCTATGCTGGACATCTGAATTCAGCTCCCTGTCAGATAAATTTCCCTCCCTTTATTCCCAGGCAATGCCCCATCACCAAGCTGTATGCTAGTCCAGACAGGGAAGCACTTCATTGTTCTCAGTGAAGTGTGGTTGTGGAGCCAAGGACTGTGGTTCTGGGCCAGCGTGAATAAAGCAGCGGAACACAGTGGAATAGGACTCTGCTTCTCCCAGTGTGCTGCTTAAGAGTATTGAGCTGGCAGGTGACAAATCTGGCTTCTGATCTATGGAATCAGTATTATTACTGGTTTTATCCTGTCCTTGCAAAGAAACAAGACCCTTCCTTTTGGAAAGCTAGGGGCAGTCTGCTGCTCATTCCGTCTTCTTAACTCAATAGCTCTCAAGTTCCTCTGTTCCCAGCAGCAGGTGTTTAACTGGTAGAAGAAGAATACAACTTACCAGAATACTAATAGCATCTCTGGTGTGGTGTTTAAGTCAGAATCTCTCGGAGGTCGTGAGGGGGTTCACAAAATCATTGCCAATATCCCTTGTTAATGTTCATTAAGCTACTACATAAAATAATTAGAAAGAGAAGAGTTCTCATTGCTTAATTTTCTGGGATGAAGCCCCTAAGGACTTACCTCAAGAGGGAATGCTGCACTGTGAGTCCCAAGGTGCATGCTGTGTAGCTAAGTCCTCGGGTAATACTGATGCACACATCCTGAAGCAGATCTACACAGTTTTCCTTATTGTTTTCTTATTGGTGGATGCTTTATTTCCTCTTGTTGCTGTCCAAACCACTCTGATATGCTTCTTTCTCTCCTGCACAACACAGCCTGAATAGAATGATGCCGTGGTATGGTTATTCCATGTGGTATAAACCTAGTCCTCTAGGAACTGGAGGTATGTGCTCATGGGAAACTGTTGAAGCCAGTTGAAAACATCACACTTTTTCATAAAGGTGTGTCTTTCAAATGAAAGCAGATATTGTTAAAAATTAATCTTTCTCTCTCTTCTTCATTAATTTCAAAATGCTATCTGTTCACCTGACTTTTCTATTTGGTGTGTTTGGGTTTTCTTTCTCAAAACCTGAAAAGGTTTTGGAAGGACTGAGAAATGGGTTGACAAGAAAATCTAAGAGTTTATCACTTTTGTGACTTCCATAGGGCATATCCTCAGTTAAAGACAGCAATAAGCTGAGGTAATGGGTTGCATTTAGCCCTGAGTGAAAAATTCTCAGGGTAAGCCAAAACTTGAAGGGTTTGTAAGGCAAAGATACACTATGTATCATTAGATAAGTGACGATTTTCAGGCACTAGCAAAATTCTGTGAGATTTCTTAAAATATTTAAGATGTTTAAATGAATGTGCCTTGTCAGTAGTATAACCTACCATATAACTGCTGGGATCATTAGAGCTCTACTGAAGAAATGTGATCCGCGGAGTCACAGCAGTAGATCTAAATGTGATAGAAGATGTGATAATGAGATAGACCTAGTCAAGTATCTTACTGAGCAAACAACAAGCTAAGTCAGTAAAGCAGTCTATTTGCATGAAAAGTGTAGGTGGTGGGCATGAAGGAGAAGTATAGGGCTTTCAAGGTCAAGGCAATCCATAGTGTAGTGACCTGAATTCTTTACTCTCTTGTCTTTTGTTTCAACCTCAAATATGGAAGCAGAGTGAAGCCAAAGTTAAGTAATGAGGTCATTCCAAAACTTGAACATTTGATGGCTTGGCAATCATTAAATATCAAAAAGCACTGGTAAAAAGAATCCTTTTAAAGAGCAACGTCAGAAAAGTGTGCAATGGAAAATGTTTGTATAGCAAAGAATTTGCCAGGTGGAACTTCCACTAAACTGAAGAACAAAAACAAAGAGCTGTTAAATGTTTTGACATAATGGGTTAGTTTGGGTTAAATAGCACATATATCCACCATGTTTGTAGGGATTATGTGTCTGCAGGATACACTGTCTGCCATCATGTAAAGACTTTATTACAAAAACCTGCTTCTTATGTTCATAGAGAAGCGAGAAAATAAATAAGTTACATTCATTTCTAAATTTGTGAACAGAAAATCTGACTACATTTTGGAGGCAGAATAACTAAAACATTATTTTAAAATTAATAATAATATTTTTAATGTTGGCATTTTTGCCCTAATAAAATAAGCATTTCAAATTTCAGTTCATGATTAAAAATTGGCAGACTGCACAAGGCAGACTGAGTGGCTCCACTTCAAACAATATAATGAAAAAAATATTTAAATAATATCATATTTAAGAGCTATAGTTGGCGTAAACTCTGCCATTGTAGAGATTGGCTACGTACCCTGTGGCCTTCCCCAAAGTTCTTGAACTTGATTCTGGTAATCAGACCAAAAGTCATGAGACAATATAGGAATGGAGAAAATAACAAAAGTCAAAACTGGTGCCATTTCTGCATCTTGGAGGATGATCTGAGTACTCATATGAGCTATTTCTTCCTTCCTGGATGTTAGCATGTCTAATACAGGAAAGATTATTTCAAAACAGCAATTTGATCCTGCCATACTCAGTGAATAATCCCATTTGTAGTCACAACGTATGTTCTTTCCTGTCCAAGAGTGTGTGGGAAGAGGCAAATTCAGGAAATGACACCCTCCCCCACACACTTCACACACATCCCTCAGCTTGACCTGATCTTTCCAATGTTCCAAGAGTGCAGCCAGACTATAAAATTCTCAGGTAGATGTCACGAGTAAGTAGTACAGCTCAGAAGCTCCGGTTTCAGCCTGTGGACTCATGGATTGTGAACCAGTATGAATATTTTACTGTGGTTTGGTTGAAGCACCTACCTGTTGCATACCCCTGAAGCAAGGCTGACGTTTGCAAATGTATTCCTGCTGCTCTAAGAGGAAATGGAAAGGAGTGTCAGAAACCAGGGGCTAATTTAGTCATTGCTGCACTCACAGAATCACAGAATGGTTTGGGTTGCAGGCACCTTTAATGGTCATCTAACCCCTCTGCCATGGGCAGGGACACCTCCAAGACCAGGTTGCTCAAAGCTCCGTCCAGCCTGGTTGTGAACATTTCCAGGGGTGAGGCATCCACAGATTCTTTTGGCAACCTGTTCCAATATCTCACCATCCTCAGTGAAGAATTTCTCCCCAGTATCTAATCTGAATCTACATGCTTTTAAACCCATTACTCTTTGTCATTTCAGGTCTTGGTAAAAAAAATATCTCTCACTGTCTTTCTTCTAGGCACACTTTAGGTACACTAAGGCTGCACTGAGGTCTCCCTGGAGCCTTCTCTTCTCCAGGCTGAACAACCACAACTCTCTCAGCTTTTCTTCACAGGAGAGGTGTCCCAGCCTTCTGACCATCTTTGTGACCTTCTTCAGGACCCTCTCCAAGCACCTGAGCTGGACTCAGCACTCCATATGGGTTGTCACTAGAGCAGAGTGGAGGTAGATAATCACCTTCCCTAACCAGCTGGTCACACTTCTTTTGATGTAGCAGGACACAGTTGGCTTTCTGGACTGTGAGGGCACATCGTTGGGTCATGGCCATTTTGTCATCCACCATGCCCAAGTCCTTCTTCACAGGGCTCTCAGTGAGTTCATCTTTCAGTCTGCATTGGTATTGAGGATTGCCCTCACCCAGATGCATAACCTTGTGCTTGGTCTTGTTCTTCAGGAGGTTCAAATGGACCCACTACTCAAAGTCATCCAGGTCCTTCTGGATGTCATCCATTCCTTCAAGTGAATCAACTGCACCACACAGTTTGGTGTCATTTGCATATTCAGAAGGATTCTGCTGTTGGTTTATAGATACGAGACATGAACCATTCTTAAAGCAGCAAACAACTTGCAAAAAAGAGAAAAATATGGTTAAAGTCCATTTGAATTGCAATAGTAATTACAATATTTTGAATTAGCTCTTCTTGTCACTTGTGGAAACTATGCTACCAAGGAATGAATTCAATAAATTTTAAACTACCTTCAACAAAGAGCACACAGCTGACATTTTATGTGTACTAAAAGAGAGTACAAGTACAGTACAATACTGAGATTGTTAGGAGGCAAGTTACAAGGATTGATTAGGGACCCCTTATCCAGTTTATAGCTGGTGATTACCTTCATTTTCATCCCACCTTCATAGCTCATATAACATACTAAAATCTATAGCCTGAGAATGTAGCAAACTGATAGACTGAAACAAAGCCTTACACTGCTCTTTCTTTTCCAGTCTCAGAGAGAGAGTTCTTACTGCACAAGTAGGTGTCTAGTGCTTTTGTTCTTATTCAGAACATATGCTGCCCTGTGCCTGAAATAGTTCATGCTCTGTGACAGGTTTGAACGTAATTATATACCACACTATATACACACCTGAAGAAAAAGAATTTAGGGTTGTATGTATTTTGGTATTTTGTAACTTCTGCACTTGGATTCTGTATTTGGATCTGCAATAATATATTCTTTTAATGCTCTTCAGATAGATTGTGTTTAATAATCATATGCCAAAATGCCTCTTCTGTTACTCTGAGTTTGTACTGACTTAAAAGTTTGGCTTTGAAGCCATATTGCTGATACTGAGTCAGGTCCATGCAACACAGTGCCCTAGGTCCATGCACACATGCTGAAATAGCCAGTCAGCATCTATATCTAGGTCATGAAATTTCAGGGATTTGGATGGAAAGTACCGCACTTGTGCAACTATGCTCAAAATTGCCAAATCCAGATGAAGGACTTCAGTGCTGGCTGTCCATTTTGGTACACAAGCTCCACTGCAGAGGATTGGAAGCAGTAGAAGGGCTCAACTGTTTTAAGGAGCTTCACATATGCAACTTGTGTGAGGCATGGTGAAATTCATTGTTTACTGAGTTAATTTTTACAAACAAGAGAGTGCTTGACCCGTAACTGGACTCTTTTACATTCCTGGATTCCTTTACAAAGTTGAGACTAGAGTCCTGTAGCCAGAAATAGTCCACATTCAAAAAATTAGTCCCTCATATTTGGGACAGATAATTAGACAAGTCACATATGTGGGGAGGTTTTTACTATTCAGAAAGAACTTCTCAGACTGGCTGAAACCTCAGGAAAAAGCCAAGGAGGGAGGCAAGTCTCTGGAGCAGAAACAGAAAGAAACTGTTGAACCTATACAGACATTTAAATTTACTTACTGGCCACTGGGGATTTTCTCAGTGTGGATAGGATTCATTTGCCAATCCATAGGAGTGTAACACCATTTCAGATGCCCCGTGGTATCCTGTCGGTCTTCTGGCTGATTTTGTAGAAGAAGACTTCTGTATAGATACTATATGATACACCCTGGCCACAGACAACTGTCACATCTTTGCACAATTTAAATGACATTAGATGACTGTGTTTAAGCAAGTGAATCCCAGCCAGTGTAATATTTTACTTGTTTCCTTGCATTTAATCAAAATTTTGGCATCACTGATTTTTAATTTTAAAGGACTAACTCAGGATGCATGAACCTCCGGCATTAATTTTTAATTCATTGTGGAAATCTTTGGAACTGTTTTCATTGTGCAGACAGATTTTCTGCTTACTAACCTGGCTGGATAGAGATACAAAAAAATCAGCATCTCCTTGTGTTGCAGAAGGCTAAATATTCTTTCCTACTGAGTCCCATCATTGTCTTTACAGCTACCAGCGTTCACTCAAGAATGCATTTAAAGGAAACAGCACACACACAGAAAAAGCAGCTGACCTGCTGTGTGATACTGCTTTCACAAATGAAGGGTGAATGTCTTTGAAAAAGGACAAAAAAATGCTGATGGCAGTACTGTTACAAAGGAGTATGAAAAAACCCTAGAGTGTCCCTTGGACAGAACTCACTGACATTTTTCTGTGATATGTGAACTTGCATAGAAAAATCTGCTAATTTGCAGCTTTCTTTAAAAAAAAAAGAAGAGCCATGTGAGCACTTATATTTGATTTACTAGCCTAATTTGTGGCCACAGCAACTGCTACTATCAGCTGTATTTATGGTAACTCTAATACATCACCCAGAAACTTATAAATGTCAGCACTGCAGCTCCCTGTAATAGAAGTTTTTACTGATGGAAGACCACAGACTAATTACATAACCCAGTTTTTGCTGTTATTAGTCTAAGATAGAATTGTAAGCCTCCCAGTTACTGAGACCAGTGAATTTGCATAGCTAATAAATGTACTTAGAAATTCATGTGTGGAAATCTCGTTTTTCCCAGCACTTTTGAAATTTCTCACCAGTATTTTTCTCCATCTACTAAGAGGCATTAGCAAGAAAGTTTAAAAAGTGTTTTAATAGTGTTTACAGTTCAACTGATCTGTTGTAATATCCCCTTTTGAAGCTATTCAAATAAACATTAGAAATATGTTTGCTATTAACATATGGTGCTGATACAAGAAGAAGACTTAATTCACTGTGTTATTTATGCAGCAAAATGCCCTAATGGTTCCCAGACTAAGATGAAAAGCTGTTGCGGCACCATCCATGTATTAGATAATGTCTTGGCACTTTCCCTATTATACTGTTATAAATAAATATAACGATTAAACCAGGGTGCTGCCTGGTGCTTTAAGATGCATTTTTGTTTTGTCCCCGTTTCCAGACCAGATCCACCCCCTGCTGGCAGGAGGCTTCACTACACAGGTCTGATGGAGAAATAAAACCAATAAAAAGCACAGGGGCTGTTTCAAAGCTTTTGAAGCTAATTGATGAGTTCTAATCAAGCTGGCAGGTCCTTGCAGTGTTGCATTGGTGACATATAAAGGAGCAGTATCAAGGGACCTACCCTGCCATTAGATAAATAAATGAGCATGCCTTAGGTAGGTCTTATTTCAGAGAAAAAGAAAAAAAACATTCTTTTCTCTCATACTGTTTTTATCTGCAGAACATTTCCATTATTTTCTCTCTAACTGTTTGCCCTCCTCTTTTACCTCTCTGTGTGAGATATCTCATCTCTCTCTGTTCTTGCCTTTCAGAAAAGCAGAAATAAACAGGTTCAAACCAGCTGTGAAAATGAATTTTCATTATATCTTGCAGCTATCCAACATAAATATTAAACTTGTGAAACAAGAAAAATTTCCATGGTGGTGTTATGCTAAAGACATAGCAAATGAACAGGTTGCCATGTCTGATAAGTCTGGGTACCAAATGGCCCCTGTAACTGCCTGTGTGAATACTTGGACCCTGTGGTAAGTCTGAGGTATACAGCAATGAAAGACATTCCTGAAGTGAGCTAATATGCAGAGACATTTACCCAAAATCATAAAAGCAGTTTCATATATTTTATTCCATTCAGGCTGGTGCTACCATTTCCTGACTTACACAAGCACCTCCGAAAGGGAATATTTCATGTTCTGCTTCCTGAGACCCATGGATCAGCTTGTGTTCAGCTGGCTACTTCCCTGCAGTGCATGATCCCATCCTGGGGGCCATTGTGTCCTGGCCATCATGCTGATGGGGAGAACTGGACCCACTGCAGGCATGTGATGCAGCTTGCAGAGTGAAGATCACGGCCAGGAGAGCTTTAGGACCACAGCTAGAAAACTGGGAACCAGGTGCTAATGATCAGTTGGTCCTCCTGGGTCGAAAGGACGTGTGTGTTGCCAAGAGGAAGGTAGTAAGCATTAGGGAAATAAAGAGAGGGAGGGCAGATATTATCACTCTGATCTAAACCATGCCCTGTGCTTCTGCATTAGCATTGAAAGATGCAATCTGAATTAGCATTAAGCCAAAAGGGACAGAGAGGAAGGGCAGGTATTATCTGTGATGTCCTCCAGCTTATGGATTCCAGACCTTTCCCTTATCATAGCCTTGCTGAAAGCCCCAACTTCATCGCTGTCAGCACTTTCAGGCTCACTGCACCACACCGCGGATGCAGGCTCTTGGATGCACAGATAGGAAATGTTTTCCCAAGGCTGAAGATGTGGGATATATTTACCGTGAAGGTGTGTTGCTGTTTAGTGAAAGCTGCATTTAATTAGGTCGGAGAGTGAGAGGAGTTGAGCTGGGACAATACAGTTTTTAAATGAGCTCATAATTAGAGAACACAGTCTCCAGGGCTAGGACAGGTATTTAGATTGTTTTCATGTGCAGAAGCTTGTGCTTTGTTACTGCAACCAGTTTTAGTCTGTCTAAACTAATGAAAGGATGTTAGCACTTGATAGCATCCCACCTTCCTGTTGTTTCACAAGCATTTCCAAAGTACCTAAATCACCATAGAACTTTTAAATCAAAATGTTGAACTTTGCTATTTCACAGAATACCAACTGAATGCTGTTATGGATCTGGTCAAGGGGCTCATCTAAAGATACACAAGCCTCTTACTTTTGGCAATTTAATTAAAATCATCCATATCTTTAGTTGCTGCTTTCAGCCACAGCCCCCTCTTTTCCTTGTCAAATTCTGTTTGGATAAAGAACATTTCCTGCCCACTTGTTTATAGATAGATCTGGTTGGAATTAAAAAATGTGCCCTTTGATGAAGGATATCTGTTTTAGCAAAGCACGCACACTTTGGGAGGATGGATGACTCTCAATAAAACTCATCACTGAATTTTTTTTGTAGGGCAGAACAATCTAACAATTTTTCACCAGAAATTCAATAAACAATGCAAAGAAGTACCTGCTTTTAAAAAGAAAAATAATAGCATTTTTGGCAGTCACATTTTATTAAAATGCCTGACATTTTTTGATTCTGTTCTAAAGTAAAATGTAATGTTATAAGATATCCTGAAAGATACCAGAAAAAAAGTTCTTTTCTCATGGCATTTCTAAACAAAGATATCAATTGAAAAAATAAAACACTGACTTGTATGTTCTCTGTAGAACATTTAGGAGGATTTAAAAAGGCAGAGGAAAAAGAAAGCTGCAAAGTCATGAACAGGAATATGACAATTATATGCTAATGTGTTTGTCCTTATTATTTATTGATGATATTTCTAAGGCTGTGAGTTTGTCTACAGTTGGCTAGAGAAAAACACAGACCCAGAAACACATTACATGTATCTTAGCTGCCTGTAAGTTAAATATCTAGTTTTGAAGTAGTTATTTCTGCAGTTAACAGAGTGAACACTAGTCAACAGAGAGAGACAGGGAGTGAGAATGGATGAGTAAGAGAATGCAAATGGAGCAATGGGAGAGACTAAACAAGTGGCTTAAACTGGACATCCATCTTATAGGTGTCTAAACACAGGAAGATGACTTCACTTGTCATAATGTGCATCTCACCACCATGATCACTGCATACACTTAATGTAATTAAAATTCTTTTCCTTGGCTGGAATTTTTTATTATTATTGCAGAAAGTGCACTGCTGCTAACAAATAACTAATTCCAAGAAGTATTTCTCAATTACAAGTAAAATTATCCTTGGATAGAAAATGTTCTCTGCTAGTGCCTGTGTATGTTTCCACAGGAGCTTGAAAAATTAACTTGGGTACAGTTTTACACTGAAAAGTAGATATTCTGGTATTTAGAGAATTATTACTTCATATCATTATTTAATATTATTATCTGTGCCTGTCTTTGGAATCAGAGTAAGATCATACACTGCTATTATCTCCTTTTGAAATTTCCTTCTTACTTATTTTTAGACATGCAACCAATCTAACAACCTTAAAGCAGCAGCAAGGACTCAAAGATCTCCCCTTCTTTCATCACTGATTTAAATGAAAACAATGCTGATGGACAATATTCAGCTTGTCCTCTCCTCAGTCCTTCCTTGTTTTGCCCTCTAAGGAGATAAGAAGGACAAAATGATTTGTTTCTCTCTTACATAGGTGCTAAGGTATGTGGATTTTTTTTTTTTATGATGCAAATCCAGACCACTATTTGCATAAGTTATATTAGATGACTGGAAATATTTATCTCATCTAAAAAACGGTGTCCAGAAGGCCAGAGAAAACAGCTGGGTCTTACCTCTTCTGATGTGCCATGTGCATTTTTATTATCCTAAAATAAGCTGCACTTCACTGCCATGCCTTTCACATCTTTAAGCAGCAGAAATCAAGCTGTTTCCCTCCCTTGTGCATCATCCTACATATTTCAAACCTACTTATTACCAAAAATCACAGGTATAAATCAATATACAGAGATGCTTGTTTTTCTCTCTTCTTTCCTCTTAGACTTTTATTCCAGCACCCCAAAGCACAGCCCTTCATTTGTATCCACCCTACTACGTAGATCTGCTACTTTTTCCATACAAATCTTTACAACTCAAGCACCATCTCTTAGAGAGAACTGACAGAGGTTTTTCTGGATTCAAGTGGAAAACCCTGAGGTATGGGACAATCTCTCTCTAGAATAAGATCTGGATTAAAATTTTTACTTTGAAAATGTCAAAGCTTGTTTATTATAGTGTATCTCCTCATATTATCTCATTGTATGAATGTGCTTAATTCATGCCTGGGGATTCAACTCAACTAACCTTAATCATCACAAAGGCAGTACATATTTTAGGACAGTTGTGTCAAATTTATTCTGCAGTGAATAGGAGACTGGCACCTTCATAGCAAGATTCCTGTTGTCCCAAAAGAGGTATGTGATATAGCTGGGATGAACTGTCCTACAGCCCTGCATCTTTTCACTGACGATAAAGAGAACCCCAACAAAACTAAGGTAGACAGTGAGATTTCAGATAGATTAAGTAAAACAAATCATGACAGGGAAGTGTTATAAAACAGTAGGTTGGTGTAAGGAGCCATATTTGGAACTAAAGATTAGATTAATCTATCCTTCACCCATTTCAAGAATACAGACATACTGAAGGAACTTCAGGAATCTTACGTAGCGTGACACAAAGAAAACAGTCTGCATCACTTACTTTAACATGTACTTGCTGTGTTTGCTGCAAGAGAAATACATAAAATTGCACTTGCAGTTTCTCAGTGCTTTTAGTGTAAAATCCTTTCAAATTCAAAGCTTAATTAGATTTTAGTCCTACTTTCAGACAGATCTGTGTCTTAATTGAGGGACTGGAGCAAAGCTGGCTTTAAAAGTCTCATAAATCTCTCTGTAGTGCTGGGGTGATGATCTGCTCATCATCCAGGTGTTCTGGCCTCTAAATTTCATGCAGAAACAATTTTCCATCATATAATTTCTGTGTCCACTTCCTCTCCCTCCTCCTCTTGTCCCCCCTTCCCAGCATGCAACTTTTCATTTAAGAGGTAGGTGGGCAAGTAGGCAAATACATGGTGGATGTTTTATTGAAGAGCAGTTGTCAAGATAGCCTTTGATTAATTCCCTCCTACCTGTTCCTGTAAACAGGGCACACAGAAATTTATGTGCTATTATTCATATTATTTTGCATTTTAAAATGCAGTATTTGCTGAGGGCTTTTCTCCCTGCAGCTTGCCTTCAGATTTGAGATTTGAATTTCTGCCAAAATCATATTGCCTTTGTCCTTAGGCAAGAACATAAAAATTTAAGTTAAACTAATTTCAATTCTCTTTTGACCTTTTAGGCTCTGTGCTACTAGTTAAGTGCTATATCGTGTCTCAGAGTTACAGTTCTGGGATGGTAGAGTGATTTGGCATCCAGAAATGGAATCCAATGGGAAAGCCTTAGCTGGAGATTAGAGAAAGAGAGAGCACTAGCAAGCACAGTGAAGCCTTGATTATAGAGACATAAATCTGCCTTTCTGGGCTGTGAAGTTTGTGCCTCTCCTGAGTATTGATTCTGGCTTCTCCACTTGGCTCTTCCAGATCTGCTCTTGGTTTTTTGCCAGAGAACTCTCCAAAGATACGAGGAACAGATTTGTACATGACTGAAGGTAAAACTGGGAAGGAAGTTTCCCAACCTGACTTTTTCTAGATGAATGGGAAGAGTACGTGTGCTGCATCATGCCTTCCTGAATTAGAAAGTAAACCGTTCCGGTGCTACATGTGTGCCTGTGAGCGTGGCCACAACAGTTTGGACAAGACTCAGTAAGTGACATGGGCTTGCCACTGACATGCCCTTTGTGGAAGTGAGTAGAGAATCCATGCTCCCTTGACAGCTGGTCTCATGCCCAAATTCTCAGTGGGGGCATTGGGACAATTCTGTCCATACAGCTTGTAGGAGCACGTTTCAATTAGCAGATCCTCTTTTCAACTTCCCCCTGGCAGATGAGGCAGACAGGTGACCCCAAAGCATAGGGAGAGTGGCTGTCACTGTGCTTGCTCTGTGTACCATCAGTTGGTTGGATTCACTGTGAGACTCGAGGCTGCGCTACCATTACGTTAAAAGTAGAGCCCCACGGGTGGTGTTCCCCCACTGTCCCCAGTCATACTTGAGCACATTTTGTCCTCTTGAAGAACAGGAACTGTGTGCAGTTTGCTGTGCAGTGACTGTGATTTCCCCACTCCTCCTTTTGCTCTAGGCTTACTGAGCCAGGCCTCGGTATGGTCACCACCTGACCACTGCAACAACTTGAAATGGGTTTTGCCTCTAAACTCCTGAGTAATTTCTGTTGCCATTCACATTTATGCAGGTAGAACTTCGCTTGCCTTGATGTTTGCAAAATGTGCTGTGCAAAATGGGGTGCAAACAGAGGTATAAATAATTTCTTGAAAATTTCCTGTTACTTATCCAGTCCTAACATCTGTGAGCTAATTTATGTCAGATATAGCACTTCAGTATGTCATATATGTAATTGCTCTATGTAATTGCTGAGTGTAAATACCAATGGTGAACAAGAGATATTTAATATCATTAACAGAGTTGTAACTATACAAGATAAGATTAAAGTAAGGAAGATATATATTTCATCTGAGTAAGATCTATAAGTTGTAAGCACCTCCTAGAGGAG
This sequence comes from Oriolus oriolus, assembly GCA_013400235.1. Taxonomy (NCBI): domain Eukaryota; kingdom Metazoa; phylum Chordata; class Aves; order Passeriformes; family Corvidae; genus Oriolus; species Oriolus oriolus. The sequence goes on from VXBT01007521.1 coordinate 813,628, forward strand.
GTGCTTGGTGCATTTTAAATTACACTGGACACAATAATTTTCTTGACTGTTTAGTTATGAGTAAGCCTGAAATGTCACAGACATGAACTACATATTTATAGACTGCATAAAAATAAAGAAGAAATTAGATTGTCTCTCGGAAGATAAATACTTTGTTATTCTCATGGAACCTCTGTGCTATGTCAAATGAAACACTGAATTAAGATCCCAGAATTTTCAGGCTGTCTCTGAACTTAAAAAGTAATAATAATAAACTGACATTGGTTTTGAACCAATTCCAGCACTGCCCCAAAGAGCAGAAGCGGGACTGCAATATACTGAGCAAACATGAGGGTTTTCAGTTACTGCACGGGTTGGATTTCTATTGCTGCACCTGTGAAAGGGAGTATGCAGACACACCTTTCTGTGGATGAGATCACTCCAACACTTTCACTCTCAGCTTGGCAAGAAGGGAGCGTAAGGAACACCACTCCAGCCACATCAAAAATAAACATTGGGATCTGCTAACCTTCTGTGCTCACCTGCGTGTGAATTCATTCATTGCCACCAGACTTAAAAGAAGGTAACTTGAAGGGGAGGAGAGTGCAGCACTAAAATTGAAGTTTTTATTTTCAAAGAAACTTGTTAAGAAAATAAAACTGACTTCAAAACAAAAATTGAAACTAAGTTCAGTATAACAACACAAAAATAGTAAAACTGGAAAGTATTTCCTTAGCACATTTGCTCTAACACTTATTAAAGATATAAACTAAATCCAAGATAAACAAATCCCAGGTGTGGAAATGTGGTTAACATATGACTCAGTTTAAATTTAAAGTGTAAAATAAAACAGTCAATGTTCCCCAATTTTCTTTAATTCTAGAGAAGCATTAAAGAAAAGAAGAGAGATCCTTACAATTCTCCTTCAAGAGAACCCAGTGCACAGCTGGAGAGCTGCGAACAGCCTGGTAACAAGCTTTATGAAACAAGAACACACAAAACAGAAAGACCTAAATACTCATAGCTTTTTGTGTCTGCATGAGCTACAGTATGCTCAGAATGGTGCTACATGCAGAGAGCTGTAAGGAGATTAAGGCAACACTTTCTTCCCCTAAATGGACTTGTCAAATCAGCAGAGAGGAGAGAAAAGTATTGGCAGAAAACTGTTATTACCTCTCCTGCCTAAAAGACTGTGCATAGGTAATGAATAGCTGCAGTATTAAGGTGGGAAGAAAAGATAAGAAACATATGCTACCAATTCCTTAGGAGGATGGGTAACACTCTCTCTTGCTGGGGAGGAAATAGAGAGGGTACGGGAAAGTCCATCTGAAGCTTTCCTGAAACCAACCACTGAGCCATTTTGAGATGGCTAGATCAAAAAAAAATAATGTGATCTAAAAATAAGAATTTTCACATCGAAGCTGAGATATGGGTGGGTCCATCTTTATCTTTCCTTACTTAGGCATTTTGTGTCTGAGACCCCAAATTTAGCAACATTAATCTGTAGTGAGAAATATTCTAATGTAGAGAACAATATATCTTGTGATGCCCCTGTATATTTTGACTGGGAGAAGGGAGGAAGGGAGAGGAGCCTGGAGGACTAGGATCACAGATTGTGTACCTCTATTAAGTGAGAAGTTAAGAAGATTAAATTTTTTAAAAAAAATAATAATCTAGTTTAGAGCATTGACCTAGAAAAAGGCATCTAGGACCAGTAACTTCCTCAGAAGTTTCAGTCCACCTCCTTGTATTCCACTGCAACCCTGCATAGAAGGAAATTTAATACTCATAGACAAGGAGAATGGGATTTCGATGAAGGAAGTCTGAATCTGTCATTCAGTATTTCGCTGCCTTCATATAAGAGGAAAGAAACCAGTGCTCTTGCCTTTGCTCCTAGCAGGCTCTGTCATTGTACATACAAGAGTTGTTGGCTAAAAAAATGGAATAATCATGGCAAGAGAGAGCAAGCCTCTATGTATTCCATAGATACCAGCAATAGCTTTTATTCTTCCATTCACTTTACGAGATAATTAGATGGGTCTTAATAATATAAGAATAATCAGACACCATTTCTGAGGAGAAGACAAAGTGTAGATTCAAAACACATGAAGAAACCTTCTTGCACATGTATATGTGTCTATGCTCTCTTTAGAAAATGTGGTCTTTTGGTACATTCCCCTGTTTAACATTTTTTTGTCTTGTTCAAATGTAGTTTTTTTCAACCTATCCAAATTCTTCCCATTCAGTGTAGGATGACAGAAAGCATAAGTGTCTTGAGGTATTGGATTATAATTACATTAGGTTTTTTTTCTATTCAAATCTAAGACATAGGAACCTACAAGGTAAACATTATGACACCTAGCCATAAAAATCTATCTTCACTGTGGCTGCCAACTCTGAGTTTTGAGGTCATGAACTGCTGGGATTTTTTTTGTCTTGCATTGTGCACTGTGTGTATTTTCAAATGCACATAATTCCACTGGCATTCATCTTTTTCTAAAAGTTTTTTTTAGTGCTTTCACTCACTTCCTTATCTGCTCATTATATAAATTCCTTCTGTTTTTTTCCCTTATTGCTGAACTGAATTCAGAAACTACTTTGGTGTATGCTTGAGGAAAGCTGAAGTCAACACCTGGAGGTAGTGAGTAGGATTCATCTGCCCAAAGGCAGACACCTGCATCTCACAGGATCCATCTTATTTCAAAGTGGACATCTGACATACATGTCAGATAACACATCTGCTGTAAGAGTCTATCTTTTCTCCTTTCATTACAAAAGACTCATAAATTACTAAATCAGATAATTTCATCTATATTGCAACTTTCTAAACGACACCACTAAAAAAACCCCCATAAAACAAGAAAAACACAGGACATGGGGAAAATAAGTAATGAAGCTGGGAGATCATATAGAACTGAGGAATTATTTTCCAGATAAACTACCTGCAAATAAAGGAGGTTTGCAGAATACATCTACATGTCCCATATTCCTATCCAATGTCTTCAAAGACTTCCACTGCTGATACTTTATTTCTGACATAGTAATCCCATGTCAATATCTAATTCTTTACTTTGTTCTGACTCCCTAAAAAGGTCTTTGCCTTCATATAAAACATTCACTAATCCACTTTTCTATTACTTTAACCAGTTGAAAACTATGCAATTAGAACCCACCTCTGTTTCAAACTCATTGTGAAAACTAATCAGGGAGCAGAATGTTTATTTCCCCATGGACAAAGCACTCACACATGTAAGTTTTAAACAGCCAGATCAGGAGCCCTGCCATTTCTGTCTCTACATTTGCACTAGCAAAAAGAACACATATCTATAAATATGATGTTTTTCCAAATGACATACTTTCCTAATCTGAAGGCCTGCCTCCTCTCAGACCTGCCATAAATAACCTTGGCTCATTTTATAAATAATCCTTTGTATAGTGCAACCAAAGCAAAAAATTTGTTTCCAAGTAATTTACTTCAGAATCATGATGGTTTTATTTTCATTTGACAATATTAATGCTCTGCCTTTTGGTGAATAGGACATTTATAATATCACAAAGAGGCTGAATGAAGTTTTAAGCAGAAAAGGAGCAGAAGAATGAGCCTTGTGTCCAGTCATTAACCTAAGCACTAGAGGTGTGCTTTCCCTCTCAGGGTGTTCTTAATGGGGCAGTGGTAGCCAGTGGAGCAGCAACAAACAGCTGGACAGCAATGACGTCTGAGGCCACTGCAGTTCTTTGTGCAGTGAATACAAGCTAAACCTTTACCCCTAAAATAATTGCATTTTGTAGAGCAAGGCAGCTAACAAGAATTTGAGAATAGGATGAAAAAACCATGGAGATGAAATGGAGTTTTACCACTTCCTTCTCAGTGCAGAGAAGAACTTCAGGTTGAGTAGTAATTAAATGCTTGCTTTCTGGCAACAAGTTGTGTATTACTTCCCACACCCAGTACTTGCTCCCAGCCACACCATACACTCTATACTGCTTTTTGAGATAACATGAGGTAGTCTTCATTTATAGACCTGACATGAAATGTTTCTAACCCCTGTCTTATGGAATGAAGGAGTCCTTGAACAGGTGCTTTCTTTGCTTAAGCTTGTGCTAATAATAGTAAAAGCATATGCCAAGCATTCACTGTATAGAGTCTCTTGAAAATTTTCGTTGTTCAGTCAGAAAAGTATGAATTACCACTGAATGTGATTGCTTGTGCTCTAACATGCTTTAATTGATTTTATTTCCATAACCTTGAATCATTACTTTGTGATAGTTATCCATCTTTAACTAATAAAAAATAATTACTACACTTTTCCTCATAAACATGCATAACACTAACTGATACTTCAACTACCTGAATTCTCTCTGTATGCTCCAAAACCAGTGGCACGTTATGACTTGTTCTCTGCTGTATTTAGGGAGCTCTGCAGATGCTGTCATTTAGAAAGACTATATGGAGAACAGTAAGTGTATGACTGGGAAGCCACTATAAGCACATAGTCACCACCTAATAGCAAATACTTTTTTGCTCTGTCTACAACATTAACTAATTGTCTCATTTTTATGGGTTCAATACTATCTTAGGCATTCTCCCTACATTTTACTTTTATATTCTGAAAATAACCATTATTGCTAAAAATCATTCAGATTTGTTACTCTATGCACTTGCACACACAGTACATTTCACCTTGTGTTGATATTTAGGCTTTCAGTCATCTAAAATAGTCAAAAAAAATGCTCTGACCCAATAGTATAAAGCCATCATTTGATAACATTCTGGCTTTAATGGAGATATAACTTACTCAGTTTCCATCCCACTGCTTTCCAGCTCCTAACCTGATCAGTGTTCCTCCCTCCCTACAGGTTATTTTGACACAGATGACTGTGGACTATGCAGTAAAAGCAGTAATTTAAAAGTAACCTTTTCCTGACCTCCAAAATAGAGAAAAGGTCTTTCTTTAACGTGGATCATTCCATGGATTTTATTTGCAGCTTGATCCCTCAAACAGTTGCAGTGGTAAAACAGAATATTAAAGACTTATTGAATGGAGCCCACCAGAGGCAGGAAGGAGGCAAGAAATCCATCAACTGGTCTCATTTATTTTAGTGCCAGTATCATGGAACTATGATCTCAGTCTAAGTCCTGAGACAAGTGGAATTATTCCTGCTTGCAACAAAGTATATTAACCTTTATAATTCTGATTTTCATTGTCATGTTTTGTCTTCCCTTTAGACCCATCACATCATTCCTAAAGGAGATCCATTGAGTCATTAGAAAAGTGGCAAGGGAGGTGAGAGCTCAAGTTTTATTTTTTGCTCTGTCACAAATGTCCCACTCCTTTCAGACAAGCTGAAATTGGCTCCTTAATTTTGAAATAGTTTCTTGGCAGTGAATAAGGTGCATTTAGGGTGGTGCTAAATTGATGAACTGACAGGATGATGCTGAAAGGACAATTTCCTCAGTCTTCCTGCCTTGCTGGGTAAGCTTCATGTGGCTTTAGCTGCACAAAGGACTTACACACTACGACTTGCATAAAAGAAGCAGAAACAGCATACTGGTGCAGAAGGTGAAATGGTACCACTGCTTCCATCAGCAACTTAACATCAAATTTAAGTTTTCCATTAACATTAAACTATGCCCTCAATTACTCATTGATAAAATGGCAATAATAACACATTTCTTTCTGTGTTATAAGGATACACGTTAAAATCCATGATGTGTTTATCAGTTATGGGGGCCAGTAGACAGTATCTGAAATATATTTTACTGATGGGATTAATAGAGAAATTAAATTATGATTCTCTATGATTTTGTCCAGTGGGATTGTTTAAAAATATATTTATTTCCCCTAATAGTTTTGTTATTTAACTTAATCTGTGATAACCGAGGTTCGTATTGCAATTTGTGTGGAGATGGACATGGGTGAATTTGTAGCACTGGTGTCCCAGAGAAGAAACTGCGAGAAAAGATATGTGAGTTGAATTTTGCTTCCTCTTATCTTGAGAACCTCTCCTTCCCCACCAACTTCTTTTCCTCCCCTTGACTTGTCCTGCCATCCAGGCTGAGAAGATGGCACTTTATGGTGTGCTTGTTTACTCTTAATGAGTCAGGTTGATAACTCTATAGTCTTGGTCATTTGTGCCTTTAAAAATATGATGCAGAGAGACAATGCACAAAATCAGACTCCATGGAGAAAATATTTTTACAATTCTAGATCCCTTCACACTATTGCATCCTTTTATCTCTGATTATTTTAATTCACACTAAAAATTCACTGATTTGCTGCAAAATAATATTGGTAATGAAAGAGTTTCAAGATTTACTTTGAAGCAAGTACATAAATATGAACTGCTAAAAGTCAAATTTTCCTTCTTATCCTTACAAGTGGATATTTTCTCTCTACTCTTTCTTTTTCTTTCATCATATAGTTACATTAAAAATCCTTTTGGCCAAATGTCTTCTGTAGATACATCAGAGTCCTTGAGAGAAATGCCTAGAAAATTAGTTCCATGTACATTTTAGGAAATCTTGCTAACAGCTGCATTTTTCCATTAGAAATGGTTTCAAAGGCTACATAATAACCCAAAGCCAAATGAGGCAAAGTTTAAGTGAGAAAACATGTGTGTAACATTAAGCCAAGAAAAGGCAAAAGTTACTTTGAGAAATCCAGACCTTCCTTTGCAGTGCTTTTCAGAAAACATATTAGGAAGTATAGGTCAAATCTTCATTTGGTGTAAATGTGTGCAGCTCTGCTGAAATCAGTGAAACTTCCTTTAAATAGTTGAACTCAGGATCTGGCCAGCTTTCAGATTTCCAAATGTATATCAAAGAGCTGCAAATACCTTAAAATGAGCTGACTGTATTCATTTCCTATTTTGCACTACTGGGAATGAAATGCTTAACTGTGTACTGAGAACTAGAAACTTTGAAAGTATTTCGATAGCACATACCAGAAAAAAATTAATAAAAACATTTAAAAGATATTCAAAGAGAAAAAAGTTTATACTTGCATCTGCTGACCCTTCCGTCCTGCTCTACATTGATTTTTGATGAATGAAGGAAGCTCTAACTCTATTTTCTCTGCTTGTTTTGAATCTGCTTTTTTCCGCCTGGAACTCTGCAGATGAAGAACTGGGATTGTGTTGACATCATCAGAGACAGCACTTGGAATTTTTCAGAGAGAAAAAAAGAGTTGCACAAATTACAAGTGGTCTCTTGAGACAAGGTTAAGAGAGAATGTAAATCAGCTTATTTGACCTCAAGACTGCACAAAGACAGATTTTTAAAGCATTGCCTCATTTTTCACACCTTTATTTTCAAGCACAAATTAAGTGTCTGTTTAAAAGCCTTTTCCTTCCTTTGATTCATTTATGTGAGCAAAGTCAGAATTATTAGAAGTCAGGATTCTCTCCTCAGTTCCAATCCAGAAGGCAGGATATAAACTCAACATGCTAAAACAAAGGGAGTCTACTGTTGTATCTCTCCCAGCAGTAGACAAAGTACAGCAACCATGTCCATTGTCTTTGAGTAGCAGCTCTACTTCTAAATTTTAAATTTTTATTATTCAAACTTTATGGCTCAGTGAGACTCACACTGGGACATTAATTAGAACTGATTCAATATAGTAAAACTTTTGCAAACCTGTCTTAAAGATATCTAGTTTCTTTTTAAATTTTCTTTTTCTACCAGAAATAACAAGTTTTATAGTAGAAAAAGAAAAAAAACAAACCCAAAGACTTGTAGTTCATAATACGGTTAAAAAAAAAATTCCACCTTGAACTTTTCCTCTGTCTTCTAACACCTCATACTCCTGTCTCTAGTTCTCTCTGTTTTTCTTGGCTGTTTTTCTAGTCTTTCTACGGCACTACCTTCCCCTGGAAAATGTTGGAGATTTCACATCATTCCATCTGCCAAAATAATCAGCAGCTAACCTAATGTGCACCTTGAAGTGCCATCCTAAAACTAAGCTTTTAAGTTAATCTTTGCAAAACCCTACAGTCCTGGGAAATTTGCCTTTCCAACTACATTTTAATTGAAATTCAATCAAGAAGATCGAGGGGAGAAGGAAAAAAAATTCAAATGTGCAAATTGCAATCACAGGATCATAGAATCATTAAGGTTGGAAAAGACCTCTAAGATTACCAATTCCGACCATATTTAGTAATTTCATCTCCCTGGCAGGCCACCAACAGGGCTGTGAATCCCTTGTGCCACTTAGAAGCTTTTCTGGTGGGCGGTGCAGGAGCCTTAATGTCTGGGGAATTGGAGAGTAGGAGAATCTGGAAGCCAGAGTCAAAGGGACTTTGGCTGTGTGCCTGGAAGGCTTCCCAGAAGATGGAAGTCTCTGGCAGGGTTGCCTTCGGTGGATAGGCCGACAGAAAGCTGAGCAAATTTCCATCTGAAATCCACCTGGTGCTAATCAGAATTGATTTGCTGCAGTTAAACATCTTAGATATTTTCTGAGGGAAATAACTGAGATGCATCCCTGCCTTCTCGCCGGGACGTTGGCTCTGCATTGCAGCATTTTGGCAGCTCTGTGGGAAGGTGTGTGTGCAAGGGCAGGTCTCAGAGGCCAGCAGAGCTCTGCCACGGTTGGCCCCAGTACCGTGGGGCTGTAGGCATGGGAATGTTGGCTCCTTTCATCTCCTACTCCTTCCCCACTGACTGACTTGGCAGACAGACTCATCAGAAGTTTCTCAGGGTGCCTCATGGTAATCAGGTCAGGAAGAAGAAGGAAAATAGGAGAGAAAATTAGAAAGGTTGACTGTAGCTCTGGAGGGCTCAGTTCAGCATGACAGAATTCAGAGAAGGCAATAAAAAACTGATATTGTAACATGAAGTAAGGGTAGTCTCACACTTTTCCTGAGAAGGAATTCTCACCATTGCCTGACTACAACAAAGTAGCTCTTATCTTTTAGTTTCACAGGATGTGTCACTTGAGGAAGTCCTCAGCACCTGGCAGCTGTAGAAGTCAGGGTGACGAGGTGGCCTCCTGCCTGCTTGGGGGCATTCCCTGGTGTTTCTGCTTGTTTTCTTGTGTTTTACCCCTAGAAGCTGAATTACAGTGAATGCTGAATCAGCTAAAGGAGTGATATGAAGCCGGGTGTAGGAACAGAAGTTAGAGAAGGGATGGGGGAAAGGGAGAAGAAAGCCTCTCCTTTTTGTCTTCCTACCATGGCTGTTTAACACGTTAAGAAATGAGGCTCCTGCAGGCACTCTCGTGTTTTACTTTTACTACACTCTCAAGGTGGTTATCAAGTAAGTAAATAAATAAATGTATTGAATAAAAAACTGGAATCCTCAATGAAACCAGCAACAGAGAAAATGGAAGCACATGCCTTGACTTCCTTGCAGACAAGATTAGCTCAAAAAACAGGTTATCAAAGTTGTGCAACATATACTCATCAGAAAATATAATATATTGAAGTAATTTTTCTAAAGCAATTCCTTCCCTTACACATTTTAGGCTTCAGTTCCTTCATGTTTTCTAGTGAATAAACATTTTGTTAAAAAATTGCAATCTATTTTTCCAATCTCTGTAGCAGTTTGAAATACTCCTAGGCCTGTTAAAATGATTTGCGAATTTTTTAAGGCACAAAATTACTGGAGAAGGGTCTGAGATCTGGCTCAAAGGATTCTTGCCAGGAGATAGTTTGGCCCACTGCATTACGATTGAAACATTTAGATCTTCTTTACAGAGTTCCACTGAAAACACCCTGGTCTAAGTTTTGTATATCTCTGTGGCTACAGTAAAACAGAAATATAAAATCATTTCATTTGCTATTAACTATATCACTAAAATTCATCTTTATTCATGCACCTCAAGGATTTTGAAGCCAGCAAGAACCAGAAGTCCTAATCAAACTTTTTAGACAGTATTACATTCTTCCTAGGGCAAGTCATTAAGTATTGTAGTGAGAAGACTTTGAGGCTTTAATCAGATTACTTAGTAAATTGATGTAAAAGCCATCAAATCTAATTGAAATTTCATCTCCTGTGACAGAAGGAACACAAAAACATACTCCAAAATATTTATTTCTAGAAGCTTTTATCTGATCATTTTCAGCGTAGTAAGAAAGCAGAGGCTTGTATTCTCGGTGAGCTAAAATTCGACTGCATAATCAGGAATTGTGCTTGTAAAAGCTAAAAATCACCAGGTGATGCATTTCAGTACTTTTCCAATATCTCAGCCATTCTGGAACAGATCAGCCAGAAACACAGTAGTTAATGAGAGACACCTCTCTTTTTCCAGAGTTCAGTGTTCATCATGGCATGCATTAAGATGTTGCTGGGAATGCCAGGGTTTAGCAGCCCATCCTATGTGCTGACATAATTCTGTTATTGATTTCTGCCACGCTGCACTATCAAGAGCTAATTTCACATTGCATTCCAAGGACAGCACAGCCGACAGGGACACTGTAGCACAGAAAGGACACAAACTGAGAGAATATATTTAATTTACTGCACACTATGATACACTGCGTGCAACTGGGCCCTTTGAGGGGCTACACCTCTGATGGCATCCCAAAACTGAAAACAGCTGAATGATCCCAGTAATCAGGAGCAGGTAGGAGAGACTTAATATGGGCTGTTAGGTGATAAGACCCTTACCACTTGTAGCTCCCCTCAAAAATCTAACCTTCAGCTAAGTCAACCAGGACATTCAAGTTGCAATTGTGTTTTGTTGCAAATGAAAGGAGGTAGTGACCCTCTCAGGTGAATCCTGGCCAGGGCTCTCAAATTTTTATTCATTCCCAAAACAGTGAGTTTTTGGTGGTGTGCATACACTATGTTCACAATACTGGGATTTAGGACAGAGATGAAGTCACAATGCTCAGGGAAGAAGGCAGTGTCTCCAGGGAAGCAACTGGCTGAATTCCGGCTCGGGCAAATATTTCAAAACTACTGCAATTTGAAAACTGGACTGGAGGTATGACAGAGTTTGTATCTGTTTATTCCTCATCGCACACAGTAGCCAAACTGATGTAGGAAGTGGCACTATGATAAAGTTATCCTGTCTAAAATCTCTTAGGGAAATGAAACATATTGGTTTGAAGCAGCTGCAGTTTGGGTTGGTAGTTGTTAAACGGCACAGAGATCACTCTTCCTGCTTCTGTACCCTTCATTGCTGCTTTGCTCACCTCAGTTGTAGGAAAAATACCTCAGAGTTTTAATACCAATCCAGAGCTTTCTTTAACCAGTTAAAAGAGCACCTGGTATCAAGAATAAAACTCTTTCTTCTACAAAACTGGAAGAAGTTAAAAATAGAGTTCTGTCTCTTTATGAAAGTGAATGATGCCAGGGGATTTTTATTTCAACATTGCCAGTGTAGAGACTCCAGATATCTTTAATATTAAAGCATACTAAATAGCTATCTAGGGTGACAGTAAATGGCATAATATCCAAAGTACACTTACACAGTGAACTTTTGAAAGTTTTTTGTTTTGTGTGAAAAAAAATGAATTGATGAAGCAACTCTGAGTAAATTTATAACCTACTTCAGTCTGTAAAGTCAAATGTACAGTCTGTAGAGTCTTGTGCAATCTGACATCAGGTATAATGAGGATCAGCAACTGAAAAATTCTGTTACAAATTCATGAAAGTAAAGTGTAAAAACCTGTGAGAGTTTGCCAGACTATAGAGCAGAATCAGAACAGATTGTGTTATACAGCTGTGTTGCCAAAGACCAAAATCATAGCAATGGTGAACAAAACAAAGGAGAAGACTACAAAGTGAGGCAACATGTAAGAAAGCAGAAGGTGTGAAAGAAACCACAAACTAAGCATCTCCAGCCTTTGGACAGAGCTGAAGAAACAAACAAACAAACTTGCAAAAGAAGTGAAATTACTTGGAAGCATATCTGACAGATGTATTATTAGCTGGGATACAAACTGGAAAATAAGTGAAATTTTAATTACTTGTGCTATGGCTAGTGGCACCACAGTTATAAGAATGCCTGGTCTTTTATTAAAAGATATGTCTGCTTCTCTCCATTAACTATAAATGGATTCTAGAGGACCAGTTCAGGTGAAAATGTCTAAACTGGAAATATAATGAGGTAAGGAGTCCCTAAAACAGATGGTATGTATAAATGTAAGGAGTCCATGAAAACAAAAAGAAAAATAGAATTTAAAATGAAAGAAATGAAGAAATAGCAAGGAAAAGAAAAATTCTGATGAAAACAAAATAAGCCCTGCAAAGAATTACAAGCTAAAAACATAAAGTGTTGTCAAAGAATGTGAACGAAATCGCAAAAAAAGTTACTGGTCCAGTATGATGTGAGTAGTTAAGTTTAATAAAACTTGTTCTCCTGTCCAGGACTAGGCACGTTTACTTGTATACACTGGTGAAAAAATTACATACCCTTTTTTCCTTCTGACATCAAGGAACATAATCATAGAAAATGACATACAATCTCACAAGACTAGTATTTATTAGATATGACATCCATGCTATCATAATGACAGGTAAAGGTTACAATTAGATTTACACTGGTTTAACTGTTGCAAAAAAATGTGTGATTTATGCATATTATATTAACATAAGACACTGAAAGTCTTTTGGTATTATGTAAAAAAGGTGTTGGAATTTTCAAAAGCATCCTTAGAAATAACCTAATAGGCAAGGAGTAGCAGTCCTCATTTGAACCTAAAAATGTGATTTCAAAACACAGCATAGACATAATACTACCAGAATGGGGACGTCCTCTTTGTACTTCCCAGCTCCCATCCTACCTAACCCTGCTTCCCTCCCCTGCTCTTCACTGATCTGCACTCCTTCCACTGTTGTAGTGCCTGACCTGGCCTTCATCCAATTGGAAAACTAAACTAACAAAGAAAAATAACAAGTTATAAATTGATTTAGATTAAAGCAATGCCAGAAGAAAATTAGTAGACATCCTGATCTTCCTCCAGAAGCAGACAGGCAGAGATGGCTGTGGAAGAACCACCGAGCTGGACAACGCCACGGGAAAGTGCTGACTAGAGTATTAGAGTGACCAAAGACTGCAGCCATCTCTCTTCAGACATCTACAAGCCAAGAAAGCCAGACTAGGGACTGATAGAGTGCTGACATGTAGTATAAAGGATGGCACACTTTTTTCCCTCTAGAAAGGGAAGATGTAAGTCTAGCCACAGATGCAATGAGAGAATAGATTTTATTGATCTAAACTGGTGGTGCTAACAGCCAGACTAAGTGATGTGTACAAATCTTTGCTTCCCTCACAAGTAGCCTCATCTTTTATCTGTTTATTTTCACTTTAATGCTGTGACACCTTGTTTTTAAAATTTGTCTCAGCGTTTTCCCAAGTGGCCTCAAAGTCATATCTGGTCTAATCTAAATAAGGCTAGGTCTAAAGCTGAGTAATGGCCTCAAATTATCCCTACAGTGACCAGGTTAGCATAAACTTTGGCATAGTTTTGGAGCAGGCAATTTTTGAGCACAGCTTGGGGTTTAAGAACAGTGGGGGCCATTTGGATGTCTACAGCTTTTCAGGTGAAAGGTAAGATATTGAGGCCATATGGCCACAGCCCTGCCAAAGAGTTGTGATTAGGGCAGGATAGTTCTTCTCAGCTTGTTGGATTTACTAGCACAGACATAGGCCACAATTTCCCCACACACTGCTCAGAAGTCTGGGTTTGTGCCTGCATACGTGAAACTCTCACATAAAGGAGATACCAAGGTTTAAGGATGCCATTATTCCTTGCAGAAAAGAGTGGTGCATGAATTTCTTTGCAAAGTTGCCATACATCTTAATACTTCCAGGTTGTGAATTAGATTATTTGGACTGAGTGGGTAATGATGCAAATCCATTACTTTTCTGTTTTACTTCATTTTTTTCAGTATGCTGCATTGTATTTGGTTTGGGGTTGTTTTTGGTTTATTGACTTTACTAATGTCAGTGTCCACAAGCGGCTGAAAGTCACTGTGTCCAATTGTGTCAGTCCCTTTTATACGCCATGAAGGGGTACAAGTATAAAGGGGAACCTACACATTTAAAAGCGCAACATTTCATTGTAACTAAGCCAAAGTTTTGCAAAAAGCAGTGCTGAGGTCACTCCTACAATGAAGAGAAGCAACTTTCCAAGGCTCTTCTTCCCCATTTCTTCAGTAGTGTGTGTTGCACAGTCATTTCACCCGGTAGAAGTGTATTCTGATCTGTTTAGGAGTTGCTGGTGGTACAGTGGATTTATTTACAAGATTTTAATTAGAGTTCAAACAAACTGCATACCTTTTCCATTTGACAAGCTCATGTACTGTTTAGGCTTACAGCTGGTTTGCAGCACAAAAGTTTGAAAGCAAACTCTTATTCCAGAATAAGCAAACATATTCCCTTTCCAAATGCTAGATGGATATGTACATCCCCAGGAATTAAAAGCATTCAGTGTTTCTCATTAGCATTCTCATAAACTTGATGAACACATCACAGAATCAAGTTGGACAAATATTAAGATTCTTTATGTTTCTATTATTAATTTTCTTTTAAATATATATTTATGAGATTATGGCTTTGGTTACTAGACAACTGTTTTGAATATCAAACCCTAGTAAGAAATTTTCATTAGTACAACACAACCTTCCATTAAGTATTAACAAACACCAAAAAAATCACAAAATTAACACACAAAAAAATGCAAAATACCCTACCATCATTTCACAGCATTTCCAAAACACTTTGGTACTAATTTATCAGTTGACTCTTGAGGTACTACATTTTTCTTTGCCCCTGTAAATGAGTGTTTTGTAGACTTTTCAAGGAAGAGCTGAGATTAGTATTTCTTAGTGATTTTCCTCTTGTCGGAGGTATCCCTTCTTCCATTTCAACCTTTATTTTTCTCTTTAGGAGTAAAAGCATTATTTAAACAACCAAGCAGAAATAACAAAATGAAAACTCTGCCCAGACAAAATATTTCTCTAAGAAAAGCTGTCTTCTTCTGCTGCTTTTCAGACATTGAACTGTAGAAAATATTAGAATGTGAAACCAAACAAGCTGTGAATGTGGTTTCTTTAGTATTTGGAGGGTTCCTATTGCATTATGGTCTCTTCTGCAAAGAAATAAGAACAATGACCTCTAAAAACCATCACAAGGGAGCAAAGTGGCTGCATATATTTGCCTATAAATGTCTTACATAGACACACTGTTCCTCAAGGTATTCAGTGTTATTTAAAGTGGAGAATAGCCTCTGATATCCAAAGTAAACAGCAGCACATGACTCATGTACTTATGGGACACTCAAGGCTGGATCAACTCTTCGAGTGTCCACGAATGAGTGTCTTCTATTAAAAACTAATATCAATCACAAACTTCTGATGAGCCACCTATTCAGAACATAAACTGAGGTTTGCTAATATTGAGTCCACGTCTCATTTCAGTGCAATTGTGGCATTTCTTAAGTGTCAGGTAGGATTTCTTTTCCTGACTAATAAGGAAACCATGGTATATTTCCAAGTCAGGATTTTTTTTTTTGTGGAACCACCACATATCTTCTGTTCTGTCAACAATGACAAAATAAATGCAATAAATTGCAAATTAAGTGTGACAAGTTCAATTATTTTCTCTGTCTCTTCAACAAAGTATTGCTTCTCCTTGTATACGGGTTTATCTCCAGAGAACATACAAAGAGTCACATCTCATCAAGAAGAAATAAGGCTCAAAGAGCCAAATTCTGAGAGGAGTAATTCCTACATTCTAACCCAAAATAGAACTTCTGTTAGACATTTTTCTTCCATCAGTATCTTTTTTCCACGCATGAAATGAACTATTACATTTTTGGAATGAGGAAGTAAACTCAAAGCTAACATTAAAAAGCTTACATAAACAAATATGAACCTGGACAGGCTGCCCTGAGGATCGTACCCAATCCCTCTCTGTAAGGATGCTTTTACAATTCAAAGCATGCTATGGTTTTTTAAAAAATGTAATTTGATGTTATATTGTCATGCTGTAAAACGTTTGCAGTGTATAATGATGTAAGAGGCCAGCTGGCCGCTAATGGTAACAGCATACTTTACCAGAACTATCATCAGAAGGACTGTTGAAGGCAGATGGCCCTTTTTTCCCAGCTTTATCCCGTTAGAGATCCTACCAAGGACAGGCGTCCTACAAACCTCATGGTAATGAGAAGAATATTGCTTTATCGACTATAAAGCCTTCCTGCAAATAAGCAATATGTGCTGGAGAGCACCAGTGGCACATATATTCATAACCAAAATAGAGGATTCTGAATTGAAGCTTTGTTAAATGACTCCAATGTCCTGGAAAACTTTTTTGAGAAATACTGGATCAGTATTCAAAACTGCTGTAATACAGAGAGCTACTTTCCTGCCTTTAATTAGAGAGAGGCACAGTACCAATTATGGTTGTTAATTATTGTGCATCCTCTCATTTCATGCCCATACTGCAAGGAGTTAAAATACAAACATGAGGGGAAAAATGATCCAGACTCAGCTGATCATACAGAGATTAATTTTGATGACAGGGTTGTTGAAACATGTTCTACAGTTTGATAGCACAGATGCACATTTTCCCTGGGTAACAAAGGTTCATTTGGTCATGCTTCTTTTACTTTTAGGGCTATCAGAAATAATATTGTCATGGTTTCAATTTCTTTTTGTCTTACAATAGCAAAAAAGTATGGAAACAGTATGCCATATTTTGTATGACTGACAATTGCTATTTAGCTTTCTGGTGATAGCAGTTTTGTTCTTTCAGTTTTTGGTGTTTTTTCAAATGTGTTTCCAGTGATTTGTCTGTCAATGCCACAGCAGTCCTGCTTAAGCCATTATCTTCATAGCAAGTGCATTTTGTTTTCTCATTCTCCAGTTACCTCCTTTTCAGTGCAGGAGAAGCCAAAACCAGGCAGTTTTCTAAATCCTGTTCACTCTACTGCTTGCCTTTTAGCAAGCAGTTCACCAACAGCTTCCTTTTAGCAATGATAGCCACAAGCTGTATTATTACTATGCTATATGTACATAAGAACTATAATAATTCATCCATTTTTATTGGAGTTATTCAGAGGTTCTTCTGTTTGTTTTGCCTAACCCGTGTGATTAGACAGAATTTAGGGTTCTATGGGCTATTTCCTCTAGGAGGAAAAATTGATAGCTATTTCTTTGGGGAATAATCCTGCTTATTTACTAACACTGATAAATTATGTTCCCTAAAACTGAAAAGTAAATTACAACAGATGAAAACATATTTTATCACAATTCCTAACCTCTTTCTTTTGGTACTTAAACTCTAAGGTTTTTGTCTTGTATTATCATAGTCTTGTACTTTATGCAGCCCTTTTGTACCTATGCCACTGCTGGAATTCTGGGCCTTCATTGTTTAGGAGGTGGGTACTTCATCATTCTTTTCCTCAGACCGTCCTCTGCTTACTCAGTTTAAAACACTAAGCATCTTCACAGATGTCTTCTTATAGATCAGGTGTTTTATTTTGAGTTTTGACTAAAGATCTATAGTATTTCTTTAGCTGCTTTCACAGGGCAACTTAATGATTCTTGCAAGGGAGGATATTGGCTTTGTATTCTTTTGTTCAGTAAGGATTAACTCAGTCCAGAGTATTTGCTGGGCATCGGTAATGCATTCTGTTACCAGCTGTGGAGCATACATAGGTAAGATAAAGTGAGTGATGTTCACTCTTCAGTGCAGCTCTCCATGGATCAGGGGAGCTTGCAGAAAGATGTGAACACATCTCTGGAAATATTTTCACCAAAGAAGATTGCAGATTCAGCATTTTCCTGTGGCCTTCCCTTTGTCCTACCATCTTTCATAAAAATAGGTCCGAATCTGAAATGACGTTTTTTAGTCTCAAGACCATTAAAATACTTGATTCACTTCAGAAATGTGATTTTTTTTTCATACACTTTTCAGTTCACTGAGGTGTGGATTTTAACAACTTGACCACACAGTGGAATTTTCAGATTTTCAAAGACCTTGGGGAATCAAAGGCCAGTCAATCACATAGTTGAGGAAGATACAGTCAGAAGATTCCATCTACATTGATTTCATTACTTGGTTCTCATGGACAGGTTCATGTTCTATTTGATTGCAGACAGTCTTGGGACAGACTTACTCAGTTCTTCATCTAATGTCCATGTCGTGAATCAGCACTGCTGTGTTGTCCCTTTCCACACACAAAATGCCTTGAGAAAGGAAGACAGATCAAGAATGACCCTAAGGCAATTGCTGGTGTTAAAAAGCCTCCTCTTGGACATTTAGCGTCCAGTGACTCTGCTCAGTATTTTGAGACTGAGGAGTTTGATTTAATTTCTCAAGCATGTAGTAGCAGTGAACATGAAGCCGCTCAACGAAGACAGCTTCAGAAATACTAGAGCTTAGAGATTTTAGATCCTTTATGTGGCTTTGTATTGCAAACCCCATCTTTGTTATTCATGACAATGTGCTAACTTAGAGTACTTGGCAATGCTTTATTTCACTTTTTTTTTTTTTAAACTTTGAAAATTTTTACTGTGAACATTTCTTAACATCTTGGACGTGGCACAGCACGTGGCTCTGTTCCTGCAGCACCTTGGTCTCTCTGACATTGTATTTTGACTTATGCACAGCCCACTTCTCTTAGCTGCCTGGAAATTGTCTGGGATAAACTAGCCAACTAGACTTTCAGAGAAAGCAGTGAAAAGAGCAGGTACCTCCACAGGGTGAAATATTTCACCTGTGTTGGAGATCCATTCTAAAATGAATGAACTTGAGTGTGGACAGATTCCAACCCTCCCTCCTGATCCTAAAGAGAATTCAAGGAATTACATCTGGGAAGACACTTAATTATTACATAGCTAAAGAACATGAATCCCACTTTTGCTCCTATGTGTTTTATGAGAATGTGGATTTTTACCTGCCTGTAAAAGGTATTTATACATTTATTATGGTTGTTACGTGCTGCAGTTTTGATCTTTGCAGGGATCTCTTTATGGTCATTGTGATTCAAACAATACCTATATTGATTTTTATATCCTGAACAAAAAAAATCTCATCTTTTACAATTTGGAAGGCATTTCTTCCTCCTGAAAGCACCATAGTGTTTATTTCTTTAGCATCAAATGATGTTGCTTGCCAGGCTGTGTCAGGAAGTGGCTGTGATTCCAAAAACATCATTGTAACAGGTATGATAGGGATGGGGAGGGAATTGCTCAAGGCAAAGGCAATTTCTTCATGATACAACCCACCAAAATATGCATCATATAATGGGATGGTAGTAATTAGAGTCTGAAACCTACCTACTTCCCCAAAATCCATTCTATGTAATTCAACATACAGGACTAAAGTAAAATTTAATTAGACTTGATGGGTTTTTTGCTATCTTGAGACTGCAGAGCACCTCTAGACAGTGACCATGCTCCATTTGTACTATAGATAGATGAGGTACTTTGAGTGCTGTAAGATGAATGAATATAATACTGAAATGCAAGCTCCTAGCAGTGTTTTTGATATTCAGTTTCCAAAGCCTCTTTTAAGAAACCCCTGATATTTGTGACAAATCAGGCATTGTTTTCCCAGAGAAGTATTTTCCATTTTCCATCACTTTATTGATGAGCAGAAGAAAGGACTGGTATTTTACTATTTAGAAAGGAATCTTTGATCATATTTAACAGTTGAGAGTTCAGTAAGCTCTCAATAATAGAATTCAATTCAGTAACCAAGAAGAACACCGTCCCAATAACACATAAATAAATAAAAAAAAATAAATAAAAAAGATCAGTTTTCCTTAGGATTAATGAGCTGAATTTGTTCAGTGAAGAAAGGCCCAGTGATCTACTGGAGTCAGTGCAACAGAGGGAAGAGGTCAGCAAGAAAGGGATGTGAGCACAGGTGAAGGGAAGATGAACAAAATTTGGCTAGACAGATTTTCAGGGGGGGTCAGCCACCTTGTGTAGCTACACCTTCAGAATGTTTAATCCTGATGGGGACTTTGGATCCAAGATGCTGTAAGAATTCTTTAAAATGAAAATATTTTAATAGAACTTCCCTCACCCCCCCCAAATATTAGATGTCCCTCTGCCAGTCATTTGGGAGTTAAAACCAGTTTGTCACTTCACAGAAGCAGATGTTTATGATACGTGTTTGCAGAAAGGAACTCAAGAATAAATAGTTTCATGCAACAATGTAAAAAAACCCCACTTCAACACATCAAATGTCCTTGCCTTAAAGGCTTCGTTTAAACAATTGGTGCTTCTTTTCTTTCCCAATGAATAATGCAACACTTAATATTATGCAGAATATACAATGAACTAAAATATTTATCACACTGTACTTTTTTACTGGGTTTTTATTAAGTCTAATAACTGTACATTAAAGTAATTGCCTTGTGCCTGCTAAGAAGTACTGGAAACTTGGAACAATAAAAGTTTAAGACATATGAGAGCCAGGTGGTTTGGTTTTTTTTCCCAAAATGTACATATTTGCCAAGATCTGAATCTTAGCACAGTAGCATCTTTTTGCTTAGAAAAGGTTTACACTGGCCAAATCTGACTGTAAATCCATAAGAAACATAACTGATACATGGATTTATTTTTTCTGGCAAATATTTTTCTTCCATCTCTTGATTAATAATAAAATATGAGGTCTATATCCTTTTCTTGATTCTAATAAAAAAGATTTTTAAAAAGAAATAATAAAATGTGACACAGATATTGAGATTTACAGTTGCATAAGTGATGCTAAGCTTAGTTTACCAGTTAAAGCTGCAAGAGGGTAAATTTATAAATAGTTACTTGAAAATGAATAATTTCTATATCAACTTCTATATAATTTATTAGTCTTACTGTGACTGAGTTCTTCAGTGTTTTGAAAAGTTATGTGTAGTCAATGAAAATGTCTAAAATCTTGTCATGTTTTTTTTAGCATCATCTTCTCAGTGGGGGAACTGTGTGTAGTGTAGTATTTTTAAATATCTAAATTTACACTATGGTAGAATATTTTTGTCTATAAAAATGGATATATAATATGCCTGTATGCATTTGTGGCTTTTTTATTTCCAAAGCCACTATTCTCTGATCAAGTTTTTCCTTTAAATTTTTTTAATAGCCTACAAACTGTGTACCCAAATATATGACCAAAACTATATTTTATATGACTGCATAATCTAACACATTTGGGCTGTCTATGGAACAATCACACCAGGCTTGTCATTTTTTTTTTTTAATTTTAATCTTTTTGACCATTAAACTGTTCTGAACAGAATATCTAAATTCAGAAGGGTGTTTATGGGTAGAAAGAACATCAAAAGGCAATCCAGATATTTTCCTGATTTCATAATGAACCCAAAATCTTGGAAAAATAAATAGTCAAGTCCATGCTTTAATTTGAACAGGGAAGTACTTGGACTGCCACATGAGTGCCTAACCAACAGAGGAAGAAGACGGGGGAAATTCTGTATCCTGTGAAGAAGTATGACTAAAATGTAGAAGGAAACCCACAGTTGTAGCAGGCTTAGGGGGAATTCAGAGATGCAGCAGCAAGCGAGTCCGGTGACAGAATGAATTATTTATTAATTTTACAATATCATTTATATATCCTAGTTCCAAAAGACCATTGGACAGTGTCCACACCTGTCCTGAGGTGATAGGCTGAAGCACCAGACGACCATTTAAAAATATTATGTTACTGTACCAAAACATAAGTGAAAAAACAGCAGGTGTGAGAGTTATTTACAACAACCTATCTTACTGTTTACATGGCTTGCATAGCAAAGGAAAGTTCCCACAGAATCACTGCAAAGAGATGGAAAATTTCTCTGCCTAGCAGCTTTTCAGTATCCACAGATATTTGCATCAAATGTTTTTCTTAATAACATTCTTCTAAAGTCAGCCTTATAATACAAAAATGTGCTGAAGTTTTGCAGTTTTATTCAGAATATTTGCTTTGCACAGATTTGTAAGCTGTGTTGAAATACTGAGGCAATTTTGCACACGTAACTTACTAAAATTATGCTGTTCTGCTGAGGTCAGTAGTAGTCTACACAAAGGGTTATTTCATTATATTGTGGTAGCCACCTCGTAGAAGAAATATGTGCAAGAAGCTTGTGATTGAGAGGTGTTAGTAATTTTGATCCTTAACTAGTTGAAGTGTATCTGAGTAATTTCAGAGTAACAATCAATTGTGATACTTAATGGTACTTAAAATTATTTCTCATGTCTCATTTTTGTAGAAGGAAAGAAAATAATGAAGCTTTCAATACATAACAGTAGAAATGAAGATTTCCCATTATTATTATTATTATTGTTATTACTATTATTATTATTATTTTCACCCTAGTGGCTGATAGTATTAAAAAATAAATTTCAATTATCAAAAGTAGCAAGATAAATAATAAACAAGAAAGCTAAAAATATGCTTCAGATGTAGCTTGTGTTCTACAAGTCAGTGGGTTTGATCTGTAAGCAAAGGTTGAAGTGCATGTACTGCTCTGTTATTAATCATTATTTAAGAAAAACAAATCATCTGCCAGGAGTTATATTGCTGCTTAGAGGACTGACTTTTATTAACTTTCGAGTCCTATTAATTAACTAGAGTATCCAGGGCTCAGAGAGAAGCTGTTATACTTTTTGCCAGGGCACTCCATGTTCTCCAGCCCAACTATGTGCCTTCTGTGCAGAATTTAACTCTGAGACCACAAGCTGTACCAGCGCGCCGCACCGCACTGTGCACACAAATAATGCCATCTGGGACTGCTAATGAGGGATTTCACAGTTCAGTGGATGCTGCTCATTTACATCATCTGTTGAGTGGATGACAAAGATGGGAGGAGACATTTTGTTTCCAAAACAGAGTTATTTTGATCAGCTTTCCTATCTCAGCCCAGCTGAATTTTTCACTGGAATCAATGCCATCTCTTGGGATGCCATCCGTAGGTTTCGACATCAGGTGTGCCATGAGGAGCCTTTGCCTGCCTGTGCTTCTCAGCCCCCAGCCATGTGCCCCTCAGCATGGTTCACAGCCTTGGTGGAGACCAAACGGAAATCTACAACTGGCAGATGAGATTTGTCAGGGGAATAAGGGAAATGATTACAAGGCTGGCATTTAAAGTGATGCAAGAAGTCATGTCCGTGACTTACAGTGATAGATGACCTAAAGAGAGGGACTGGAGTCCAGAGGTAGAATCCATCAATTAGCAGTGGAAAATTTCTCTCCTATCTAATATGTCAGGTCTACAACAACTAGCCAAATCTTTCAGTTGTTTTTTAGCAGCAGGAAGCCAGCATCCTGAGCCTATGAAGGCTGAACTACATTTTTCCACTTGTTACCTTTAATCAATACCATCACACATAACATGACAACCTTCCACCACCTAGAGCTACACATTACTGTGTGAAACCACACACATATGTCATCATATCAGCACACCAGACTTTTTCCTTGTTGTTGTTTCATTTGGCTCCCCAAAGCAAGTCCTTCAGCTTTTCCTCAGAAATAGAAAAAAAAAGAAAATACAGACGTTTCATTGTACCACTCACTGAAAAAGAGCAGCTCCACAAATCGAGCATGCATGCACTATTGTATTTAAGAACATCAGACAACAGGACAGGTAAAGGGTCTCTTGGGCTATTTAGTCTAATCTCTACCATAAGAAATGACATCATATCATCCTTTTTAAAAAGTATTGTCTTTAACTGCATAGGATTTTTTTTTGCTTTGTAGTTAATTTAACTACTTTGATTGATAGAAGCTATCTCATTTTTAGCTAAAATTGGTTTCTATCTAGTTTACATCAATTTCTTCTTGTGACAACATTGTTGTGTAGTTTAAATGGCTTTTTTTTCCCAACCTCAGTAAACATCTCAGATAATTTTATATATGTGACAAAAATAGGCACTTAAAAATCATTTTTATATTAAATCACGAATGTGAGCCTTAAATTGAGCCTTTCAAAAGATTTGATTTAACAGGACATTACCTTCAATTAAACCTTACATTGTCTGAGCATCATAGGAAATTTTATCTTGGATTTTGTCTTTGTTCCTCAGATTCTTTCTTTTCACTTAAGACATTAAGAAATCCTTTATTAACAAAATCCAAGAAAATGTTGCTTCCTCCCCACCCACAGCCTGGTGTCTCTCATTGCATGTGAGACATCATGTTCCCTTGCCCCCAGTTAAAAAACTTCTGTGACCCATTTTGTTTCCACAGCTGCTTCCTCATTCTTGTAGTACAGAGCAATAAGCATTAAATAGTGAAAAAAATCTGAATGAGGAACATGCTGAGCTCAATCAGCCTTCAATTTTCACCTCAACTCTCTAATAAGTCACAACCAACAATATTTCCAAAATAAGTTATGCCTTACACAATCAGTAAGCAAATATTTTTCACAGCTTTTCCACAAATAACCTTTACTTGTATTTTTTTCTCAGCAACTTCTCAAACCACTGTTTTGCTATGAATAATGCTATTATTATTAGTTTCTTGGCATATAGAATTATGCCAATATTATATAGAATTATATAGAAAACTATAGAATTTCTTGTAAGTAAGTACAAACATTTATTATAAGAAACAATATAGAAGAGAGAAATAGAAATGAGGAAAAATGGAAAAAAGGCAAAGATTAATATTTCTTTTCACAATTCAGAGATTTTAATGAACTTGGAATTGAATGTGTTCTTAATTCCTTCATTTGTTCAATGCCCATTTCTGTACTCCGATGCAGTATTCTGACTGAATAAAACAGAAGCTGCAGCTCAAATCTGAAAGAAATTATCTGGGTCAAAATGCACCCTTTGGTGGAACTCAGATGAAATTTCCACAGTTATTTGCTGTGACTCATTACCACGATATTTTAGCACCCTTGGCCCAGGAGCCTCTTGCCTAAGTTAAATGTCAGAAAGATAGATGTCTAAGCTGGAGCTAGTCATGCTAGAATCCCTTTATACTCAGTGGAAAGAAATAGGCTCTGCCAGGGAATGACTGATCTGGCCATTTAAACACCTAACTTACAGTAGAGGTACCCTGTCTCCATTTGTGGTGTCTTTACATGCAGTCTGTCCGAGGTGGAGCAAGTATCACTTTTTACAGGTGAGGATATGAAACAGAAAGACTGCTCCTAGAAAAAAATCACCCCACTTCCAAAGGAGCTGTGAATTCCCCAGGTCCCTGGCAAGGCACAGCATGAGCTGTATGTAGAGCTTTTACAAGCAGGCTGTGCTCAGGCTGAGCTCAGCTGCCCACAGAGCCCATTTATCCTCGTGCCATAAGTCACAACACTGATCCTTATGCAAACCAGGTCCTCTGGGCATCCTGTCTGCTTGTCATTCACAAGGGCAATGGGAATAGCTGTAGCTGAAAGGACTCTTACACTTCAGGTAAATCCATTTTAGGATGCCATAAGCACCGATTATATCCATGGTTTCTCACTGACGAGACATGCAGGATCAATTTGGAGAAGGCACCAAATACTGCCTCTGGCAGAAAATGCATTTCTTGATCCTCGTTTGGGAGCAGCATATGAATCAATATTTTTGCACAGTGATTTGTAGAGGTTTTTAGTAGACATGAGATTTCTATGAATTAAATGCGTAAACACTGGAAGAAATTGTAGAACAAAGGATTCAAAGAAACATCTGCATGCGTAACAAAGAATATTCTTCCCAAAAACCTGCTTCCATTACACTGTTCCTAGCAGCAAATTGGACTACTTGCCTTTGGAAAAGTTTTTTTAGTCTTTGGAAATCAGTAATATGAAGATTAGTTCACTGTTGCAAATCAAAAGGCACCCAAAATGCAAGTACTTGACAGCAGCTGTCTCTTTTCTCTTGTGCGGCACACTCTGGTGATCCTGCCCAAACTGTTGAACATGTGTCTTGATGCTTGTGAGCATGTGAGTGTGTCAGAGTGCATCTGTAAAATCAACATTGATTAAAGATGCAGTTAAATAAAATCACTTTCCCTTCCCACAGGGGCTCCCACTTAGTTTTGTTAGACTAATTTTCCTATAGCGGAAGTTACTTTGCTTTGCTGTCACTTTTTACCTTACCATGTAGCCCTGCTCACATTATTGTTAAATTCAACCTGAAAGCTTCATAACAGGTTTTCCAGATGTCGTCCGCTGATAGCTATTCTTTTATGGGTCACCTCTCTCACAACAGCCCAGATTAACCCATGTAAATTGAGGAACACTGTGAAAATGTTTTTCTGGATCATAACTGGCTGTGATTCCCCATGCACAGGCAGGCATGCTCTTAAAGACTGCTACTCAGTGGCTTGAATTGACCCCTAGAAATATCTCTTCTCATTGAAAATATGGTATCTGTTGGCTTACTGCATTCCAAACTTTGGGTGCTGAGACAGATGCTGAGCTCCACGCCAGAGGGTCTTAATTTTACAGTAACAGAGTGGAAGGAATGCTGCAGTGACAGAGGGCTTAGGGCTTCTTGTTGCTGAGCTGAAGACAGGCCTCTGAGCCTTCTGCATACATGCTGAAGGTCACATGCAGTCCAACCAGTCAGGAGTGGGTACCTGCTGACCGCCCAGACCCAGGAAACAGAATAGGGCTATATATGATAGATGACTTTGCACTTTTAATACATATCCTATATATTTGCATATACTTATCATATATGTAACTGAACAAACTAGCATGATATTGACATACAAAGGCCAGTGGCTCGATCAAGGCTAAATAGACTTGTCAGTCTTTTTAATAGCACATGTGGAAAAAATAAAGTCTGTAGTAAAAACAAGAAACTGGGAATTAGGACTTATGGAGACCAAAACAGCTGCAGTTTCCTAAGCTCTCCTTAGGGAGCTTCTGGCTCTTCCCACATGATTTACACAGTTCTGATAGGCTAGAAAAGTCTGTCAAAAACGTTATTTGTGCTGTTCTGAGTACATTTTTATCTGTGCATGTTTTCTGCTTAAGCTTTGGGTTTGAGCAGTTATATTTGGCCGTTACTTCAAGGCCAAAATTGATCTTGTCCATGAGACTAAGTTCAGTTTTGTAAAACCTGCACCAGTTTTCTTCCCAGAGAGGCACTGCAGGATTAGCTGCTCTAAATTTATATGAGGGAGGCAGCTAAGTAGCTATAGTATAGACAGATGAAGTATTGCCAGAATAGCTCAGGACCATACCCAATGATTAACACCCTCACCTCCACAAAAGTCATTCAGAGAATACATTAAACTCCCAAAATCAGACCTTAAATCAATAGTATGAAATTGACAGCCTCCAGGAGTGGGCTTCTGAAAATTTAATGAAGCTCAACAAGGCCAAGTCCCAGGTCCTGCACCTGGGTTGGGGCAGTCCCCAACATCAGTATAGACTGGCGGATCATCATGAGTGAAACTGATTGAGAGCAGAGAAGATTTTAGAAGTACTACAAGTTGGATGGGGCTTTCAGCAACCTGATCTAGTGAAAGATGTCCCTGCTTGTGTCAGGTGGAGCAACTTAGATGACCTTTAAAGGTCCTTTCTAACTCAAACCATGCTGTGACTGAAGACATTAGAGGAAATTCTGATTTAAGTAATGACTAAGGTCTGATGATGATTTAGAATTTTTATTCTTGAATGCTTGTCATTACAGATGTACTGAGGAAAACATATTTTAACACCAGGGCTTGGGTTTTTTTTAAAAGATCACCCTTAACTGACTATGGCTGTTATACAGGATTTAGGAAATTCTATGAAGGTATGAAGCAATACACTAATCAATGAGGCAAAAAAAAAAAGAAATTAACATTTTACAGGGAAATTGAACACTAGAAATAATACCACTTATCTGAGAAGCAGTCCATGAGATTAACACTTAGGCTCCTAAGCTTCTTAAGGCTTTTTGGAACATAAATAACACTATGTGATCCAGATTTATTTGCTATACATGAGTTCTAAAATCTGTTTTATTGGGAAAAAAAGCATTAAAATTATTTTAACTTGCCTTTTTGAATCTAAACAAATGCTTTATCATGTATTCAACTTTTATAGTTCTCTCAACTTCTGGATGTTAGTATCACAGAAGAATAAAATCATAGAATGATTTGCATAGGAAGGAGACCTTGAAGATCATATTATGGCCCCCGGCTGTGGGCAGGGACACCATCAGCTAGATCAGATTGCTCAGAGCTCCCTCCAGCTTGGCCTTGAATGCCACCAGGGATGCAACATCCATGACTTCTCTGGGCATCCTGTTCCAGTACTTCACAATAAGGATTTTCTTCCTGACATCTAATCTAAACCTACTCTCTTTCAATTTAAAACCATTCCCCCTTGTCTTGTCACTACATGCCCTTGTAAATAGTCTTGCCCCATCTTTCCTGTAAGTTCCTTTCAGGTACTGGATAGCCACAATTAGGTCACCCCAAAACCTTCCTTTTTCCAGGCTGAACAATCCCAATTCTGTCAGCTTTTCCTCACAGAAAGGTGCTCCACCCCTCTGATCAACTTGGTGGCCCTGCTCTGGACTTATTCTAACAGGTCCCTGTCCTTCCTGTGCTGGGGACCTCAGAGCTGGATACAGCACCACAGGTGAGGTCTCTCCAGAATGGAGTAGAGGGGCAGAATCCCCTCCCTGGCCCTGCTGCCCACGCTGCTTTGGATGCATCCCAGGACACGTTTGGCTCTCTGGGCTGTGAGNGGAGTAGAGGGGCAGAATCCCCTCCCTGGCCCTGCTGCCCACGCTGCTTTGGATGCATCCCAGGACACGTTTGGCTCTCTGGGCTGTGAGTGCCCATGGCTGGGTCATGTTCAGCCTCTCACCCACCAGCACCCCCGAGTCCTTCTCACAGGGCTGCTCTGTTCTGTTCATCCCTAGCCTATGCTGATACCAGGGGTTGCCCCGACCCAGGTGCAGCATCTTGCACTAGGTCTTGTCAAACCACATGCAACTCCCATGGGCCCACTGCTCCAGCTTGTCCAGGTCCCTCTGGATGGCATCCTGTGCCTCAGGTGTGTCAACTGCACCACTCAGCTCGGTGTCATCTGCAAACTTGCTGAGGGTGCACTTGATCCCTTCGTCCCTGTCATTAATGAAGATGTTAAGTAACACTGGTCCCAGTACAGACCTTTGAGGAACACTGCTTGTTACTGATGCTCTTTGGATGTGACCATCCAACCAATTTCCAATCCACCTAACAGTTCACCAGTCAAATCCATCACTCTCCAATTTGAAGAGAAGGATATTGTGGGCTACTATGAAAGTACTTGCTTTCAGGCTCTTCTTTTGCTGTTCAGCTATTTGTCTGGTGGCTTTTCTAATGCTTTCCTTTCCTTGAGTTTGTTTTTGCTCAGAGTCCACATAAGTGTTTCAATACCCAGTGAACAGAGAGCAAAATAACAGAAACAGTGCAGAGTAGAATCCCTCATGTAGACCAGCTCTTTCAAATTTAATTTACTGGGGCATTTAAAGATAGTATTGTAAGAGGCAGTGTTTTTAAAGAAAATGTAGTTCTGGAGGATCAGTCTCTCACATAGGCTGATCCTTATCTAGAGACACTTGGAAAATTTTCAGTAGAAAACTTCACGTTGGAAAAAAGAACTGCATCAAAATACGCCATATGCTGATTTTGCTAAACTTTGAGTTTAGAAGAAGATTTTAAAAAACACACCACGGTGACCTGTCTTAACAGTTTTTGTGTTAAATACTTCACAATTTAGAATGACTTTTCAATTCAATATTTTGGAATTTTTTTTTTTATATTAACTGTGTCATATAATGGAGGGTGCTAAAAAGCTAAAGTCAAAACAACATTTCACACTGCCAAAACTGACACAATAAAACCAGACTGGCCACCTAAAATAGATGGATTTGCGATTAACCTGTTAAGAGGATAACCATTCTCCTACCCTAGTCCTCCATCACAGTCAAAAAGGTGTCAAGTTAAGTGCTACTATACTCCAGCTCCTATTTGCCCTTGTGCTACAGGCTACAGAAAAAATTACAAAAACTTTTCACAGTGTTCTTTATCTTATGTCACTATCCTTATGCTGCCTTAGGTCATTAAAATAAATGTTTTGTGCTTGGGTCCATTTATTCTATTGTCAGTGATGAATGCACCTGCTTGATTTAATTTTGTGTGCATTTTATATTGACCAATGTATGTTTTCAGGTTTATTAAATAAGTACTCCATCTTATTTCAAAAAGCTCTAAACATGATATTTTTTTATTTTTTTATTTTTAATGATCTTATTTTAAAATCCAGGGTTTTTGCTTAGCACATGGTAAATCCTAAGTTAAACCTGACTGTGTTGTTTTGTTAGCACTTGTGGATAGTTTCATATGCTCTCCATACAGAGAGGGAGGTCAAATTGTCCCATATGTTAAGAAATGAGGGCTTGGACTTATTCTTGCTTATTTTCTCTCCTCTTTCTTGTCCTTACCACAGTGTAAATTTAAGATTTCTACTTTTTAACTGAAAACAATGTTTTTACCCCCTTGTCAAATCTCACACTGAGACAAGTCACTGAAAAAGGGAGAGTTACACTGACCCTTAAAGCTCTGCTGGGAAAGGGCAGGACGGTGCTCTGCTGTAACTGCCTCTTTGGTCTTTCCTTGTAAGAACAGAAGTGAACCCTGCAGGTCTTTCTTCTTCAGGCAGCTCTAATTGGCACCTGAGCTGGGAGACAGATGCACGCACTTGGCACTATTTATTCTCGTCCTCTACCTACCTACCTATCCCTACTTGTGCCTCTAAATACAGCATCTCTTTTCCCTGGTTTCTGATACAAGGAAGATCTTATTTGTCTTCCCAGCTCGGAACACTACCCTTGCACCAAACAGCAACACTGACAGTATTTAACCTCAGCTCCGTGTCACTAACACTTCACCATCAAGTCAATATCCCAAGATTGCCTTTGGGATTGTAGGGATTCTTTCCTCCATAATGGAAGGCAAAACCAGGAAAGGGTTTGATAATCATGTACTACAGCAGACCTATACATCAAGAACATTAATAACTTAGAGATGCTAAGTGCATGTATAGGTGGATGTACATACCACGTAGATAGCACAGAAAATCTAATAAAGATTCTGCTAAACCACAGTTCTAATTCAGTGTACAGGAAATTCTTCCTGATATTCACCTCAAGTGTCTTGTTTCTCAAAAGTATGGCCTTACGTGGAGACTGCATAGAGTTACACCTTTAAAAAACCCAACAGAAATGAAAGCAGCTTCTAGTCTGAATTTATATCAGCAAGAAATACGTATTTTTGCAATTCCATTCCAAAAGGCTACTCATCCTATTGCTTTGATATTTTTGAGATTTTTTCTGAATCCCTCCGATTTTTGACAAGGATATGAAGAGATTAGAAATAGGGTGCAACCTAATTAAAAAAAAAATATGCAATAGAACTCCTGTAGGAAAAAATATTCTTCATCAGAATTGCTAAATTGTAAGAAAATTCATTGAAAGCTGTATTAACCTGAAAGACCTGAGGTTAAACAACGGTTTGCATCTGTCCTGGCAGTATGTTGTGGCGAAAACAAGATTGTTTTCAAGCTGTCTAAGCACAGCTATTGCAATAGCCAGGTAGTAAATGATGTTATTTCTGGGAGATCCTTCTGAAGATCACACCAGGAACACACCAGATGCAGTTCCCATTAATAGAGATGGGGGCTCACCAGCTGGATAAAGAGAGGGATGATTCTATTAAGACTTTTACTTACCATTTGCTTTCAATTTCACATATCCTCACACTTCCTGGTCCTCTTTCTGATAGTATTTGGGGAGAAGATCTTTGTTTAACAGAAGGAGAATGGCCTTGAAATCGCTAGAGAAAACTTGAATTATTTGATTTTCCAAACTGTTTTTTCAGGCTTATATTTAAAAATATTTGGGTGAGGTTCAGTGCTTACATCTCAAGTCTTGTGTGCATACACAAACTGAATTGAAATTCTGACCTCTGTAGTTCACCCATCTGCTGAACACACTAGTTTTATCAGAGAAACATTTAAATAAGCTGAGAAAACAGGATCAAAATCATCTTTATAGCTTTGCTCTCTACTCATCTCCATTGAAAAGTTCTGATGAGGCTATAATTCTTCAGAATTCTTGCTTAAGGTAGCATTTCAGGTATTTAATAATACTTTGAAAACTTAGAGTCCTGTTGGCTCCACTTCAGATTTCTTCTATTATGCACAGAAATAGCTTAAACTCATTTACCAGCTGTGCTATATGGTGCTGAGTTGCACAGGATAACCATATAACAACTTTAAGGGTATATTTTCTTACTATCCTGAATTTATGTAGGTAAGTGGCAACATTGCTGATGTTTCTGATGGGTGAGAGCATTAAGCTTTGACAGGTGCTTGCACTTTGTCTAAGATTTCAAATATTTTGAGACAACTGCAAACCTGATCTCAGTTATTATATCATGATCAGCAAACAGTACCCTGATATTTGTGGTAGATGATAATGAGGTGTCATTTGAGTAACACCCACCTTACTAATAATGAAATAGCATGCAACTGAAAAGCCACTGGCAGTACTGAAAGATGTTTCAGTAAACCACACTACTCTAAAACTGAAAAAAAGAGTTTTTGTACCAAGCACAGGAGTGCTGACTTTAGAAAACAAGTTAACATTAAGAAGGCTTTAAGTTGTTTGGAGAGATCTGCAGGCTTACACGTCTGAGGAATACTTAGTAAGTATCTGAAAGCTAACCCAAGCTATTTTTAAGCCATACAGAATTGCAGAGGATTGTGAGTATTTTATTGCAACTCCAGTCAGCAACTTGGATTAGACATCCATTCAATATAGTGTTGTTTGTGTCTGGATTACTCTCTAGATGAGGTGTTGGGACAGACTTGTACATTTGTCAGCTCTGCAGGGACAGCTCAAGAAGAAGGAAAAAATAAAAAAGTACTAGTTATGTGGTCAGAGTCCAAAGTCTGTAAAAACTGTGCTTTGTTGGACATTTCTGTCAGTGTGTCATAACGTGTCATCTCTCTTGAGGGGATATAACTCCTGGAAGCCTCATAAGATGTCAAGGCCCAAACAGCAACTTATTTTTTCTTTATCAGTAGAAATACCAAGTCATAAGAAGTACCTGTGTTGTAGGCCAAAAGACAGATCTTTTTTTCAGCAAGGCAAGAGTTTCCCATTTCTACACATGAGCACTCCGACCTAACACAAAATATTTCTACAATTAACACCATTCAGAGGTCTGTTCTTTTCAGATGCCTCTTTCTGAAGACACTGACCTAAAGACAGGAGCAGGACTCTGAGGTTTGTGTTTATCGCTCCTGAGTCTTCTGCAGCCAACACAGCTGGTGTAATCAGACTACTGTTCGTCATTTGGGTGACTGCTTTGCACCATCATCTTCAAAATTTTCCCTGAGAACCTTTCCAAAAGTCTGACTCAATGTTGTCCTACAGATCCGTGTGCACTTCACGTGCAGACCAGCAGCAGACTTCTGAATTCACTTTGGGAATCAGGTGTCCATACAAAAAATCAGAGTGCTTTTAGAAGCAGCACTGCTACCAGCGAAGCCTGAGTACTAATGTGTGATTGTCCATAAACACCGCCCATACACATTCAGGTGTAAGCAGATGCATAAGTCTTTTCCCACATCTGATTCTTCCTATCAGATAAACAAAATGAAAACAAAGTAAAACACAAGAAGACAATATGCAGGAAAAGAGAAAGGAATTCAATGTCGACAGAGACTTCTCTTCTACAATACATCCTGCTAATCCCAATAATGCAGATATGGTTTTAATCAGTCATCCATTTTTAAGACAGTTGATTAATAAGCAATAATATTAGGTGAGAAAAGGTCTCACTTTTTGTGAGACATGCCTTTATTATTTCATATTTTTTGGTTCTTTTTTTCCCTAAGTTTAAGTCAAAGACCTAAATACTATTTTAATACAGTCCCCTGTATTTAATTATTAAAATGTTTAATAACATCAGACTGCATCCAGCCACACCAAAACAAGAACCTTCTTCATGTTTGTACTTACATTTACATACTTTGCAATAACACAATTCATTTCATAGAAAGTGAATTACAGCAATAATATAAGAGAGAAAAATGCTACAGAAGTCTTTTCTTCCAGTAATTCAAAATATGATGTCTGTAGGTGAAATTATACTGTCACAAACAACTGATATTTCTGTCTCTTATCAGTGACAGGAAGTAGTTATAAGAAAAGGATTCCAAGCAAATCACTTCAGATTCCATTCTTTCACTCATATTATCTAAAGGGATGAGTGTGAGTGTGAAATGTTTTCATAACTTGTTCATCATCTGGCCTTTGGGGTCTGCTCTGCTGACAAGGGTTGAGTGATACTTTTTTATTATTATTTTGTACTACAGATTTTCAAGCGGTATTGCTGTCAGACAAAATCACTGTTTTTAATGGAACTTTGAATAAAGAAGTATTTCAAAAATGTTATGTTATTGAATACAAAAGAAAATAAAACATTAATATCACAAATTCTTAATTTTTGTTCACTTTCTTTTCTTTTTTTCCCTCTCAGTTCTGCTTCATATTCATATGAAATAGGGTAGGAAAAGCTAAAATAATGCTCAGAAAAAAACTTTGATGTAATTAATTATTTATTGTCTTTCAGTGGCACAGAGCATCGTGAAATTTTCCTTTTACACTGTATTTATAGATGTCCTTGAATTTAGAAGTCCAACCTAATGAACATATAGCTAGTGGCTTGTATGGGCCTGTTTATTTGACTGAGACACTCAAAAGATTTTTCTGGGGGGGATTCCTATGCCTCTAAATAAATAATTATTACAGAGTTTCAGCCATTCTGTACACGTATATATGAAACTGACAACAAACCCAGTGTTAGTACCTGTTGATGTAGATGGAAAGAGAATTTGCAAGTGTTCTTTCTTGACTGGCTTCTGCTTTGCTTTAGGGGTATTTTTCAGGGTCTCAGATGGAAAAAAGAAAAAAACCCACCATCTTAGATTTCTGTATTTTCTAATGTACAAGATGTATTCATATTGTATGTAGGATATGTCTGTGGTGAATGACTTAAAAAGCAGTGGGTTCCTCCTCACAGTCTGGAAGGTTTATGGATTGAGACCTGGCACTATGACCAAATGTCTCCCGGGTCAAATCTGGTACATCTCTGATCGGTTTAAATACTGACAAAATGAGATAGCGTCTGACTGCTCCCATCCAGGCACATACATCTTAGACCTTGCACAATCTGCTAATTTTTTCATTAAAAACCACTAATCAGATTAATCTGAAGTGAAGAAAAAAAATAAATTTTGTCTGGTAAGGATGACAGTCCTTGGTTAAAGATTTTTAGAGGCACCTCATACTGATTCATGACAAAAACTTTGTTTTCTTTCATATCGTTCTTTCTTTCAATGCTACAAAATACTATTAACCTTCATGTTAGGAACAGAAATTCGTGTCTTGGTTTAGTTTCCTATTCAAGAGTTCATGGGCACCTCATGGTTTTTGAGAGTTCCCAGGTGATAAAACATTCGCATGAAAGTAACAATTACAACTCAGTGAGACCTTCCAGGAGCTACTGGGCATTTTCCTATGTGCGGACATTTTCAAAGAGGTTCATATACAATTCATGAGTACACAAAATGATCTTATTTATTGGTTAACTGTCGTGGTTTGACACTGG